>JAWZYV010012905.1:0-324442 GCA_038373885.1 Cheiracanthium punctorium
GAAATGAAATTTGACGACATGATAGGTGGTCACCCAACATAAAATATAAGCATCGAATTTTTAAAAAAATCTTAGGGATCGACCGATACCACATTTTCGCCGATGACCGATACCGATACTTCACTTATAAATTCATTTTCAGAAATAGCCGATACCGATACTTTACACAATTTAATGCCATTAACAGTCGTATTCACGAAACGGCTAGTAACCGCCTGATTATGAAACTAACGTTTGACCGTTACTTGCTGGTAACACACCGGTAACCTCAGAACGGTATTCACCAACTATTTAAAACCATTGGTTTCCTGACCAACGTTTGACCACCGGTTAACTTGTACTTGTGCATTCTGCTTTGTAAGCTCATCTGTGATTGGCTTAAGGCACTGGCTATCCAACCAGCTGATTGCCGACCCTTGACTTCGCGAGCGCTCCAAAATGGTTGAAAATAAGCAGGAATGTAATATGTTTCCATGTATTTTTATAATCAGAAATGCTTCTTTTATTTATTTCGGGGATTTCTGCTGACTTTTTTGCAATTTATAACTCATATTTTATTTATATACACCTATGAATTTAAAAGATATATTGATTTTAAAAGATAATAATTTTTAAAGGTATTCGAAGGCTTTCTATTTTTATTTTTTTAATGTATCTGACAGTCAAAAATAGTACGATTGTTTAAAAATTTGTTAATACATACTTAAAAGCTTACTCTGGGGATATTTTATTTGTTTTACTGTAGGAGATGGTATGGTGTTTTTTTTTTTTTTTTTTGTTAATAATTAAAATTGCAAATGCATAAAAAAGCAAATATTTTTACAATGTTTTAATACAATTGTAATGATTCTAATGTTAAAACCTACTGATGACCATACTTTAATCACAAAAATATGGATCATAGCTCTGCAAATTTTTGTAATTTTATACAATAAAGAGTAAATATATACGTGAATATTAAAATGTGAATAACTTAGCACGAAGTGTACAACTTATTTAAATAAAGCAGGAACGGGGAAAAAGAGTATTCACTTTAAATATTAATAGTGAATAATGCCTCATGTATTTTTATTAATGGGATAATGCAAAAATCAAGAATTATATTAGCTATTTTATCGGATGTATGTAAATAAATATTTAATACTATAATTTAAAACAGACTCTGTTAAAATTCACATTTTCTTCCCTCTTGAAGCAGATAAAACGAATGTCAATGAATTTTTGTCTCAAAGCTACATGTTCTTGCTTTTGCAAAGTCGTGGGCAAATAAAAATTGGGAGGGGGGGGGATATGTAGTGCTGAAATTTTTTTACCTATAGCTGAACTGCAGAAATCAATGCAAATAAAAAAAACTACTAATTTCATTGACTAAAATTTCGGGGGAGGGTGGGAAATCAAACCCTCATGATCTCCCTCCCGGGGGGGGGGGAGCGGTTACGGCCTTGTGTTTTTGGTAATACGGAATACAGCTAATATGATACAACTAATTAAAGAAACCTGTTCCAGCCCAGCTAACCCCTGCTAATTCACATGGCTTTGTCTATTAAATTTTGCAATGCTCTTGCAGGGAAAAAAATAAAAAATTAATACATTAATAAAAATTAAATAAAATTAAGAGTTATTAGTTTTTTTTTTCTGACAGGATTGGGATTATTATTGATTTTGATGGTATTGTAGTATGTCGAATTTATACACCTAATTAAAATGGTTAAGTATTTCATCCCAAAGGGTCTTACTTTTTTAGAAATAAAAAGATAATATTTTTAGAAATTAAGTATTAATTTTAAATATAATATTTTCACTGTTTCAAAGTAAAAAGAAAAAAAATGCTGCTTATGACTTTTGGGGAAATGCATTCCTGATTTTTATTAGTCAAGTAACAGATATAACGAGATTTTGAGTGAAATAAAAGTAAACAAATTTTTTAAAACGCACTTACAGGAATAAGATTTTGAGTGTTTATTATTTCTTTAGTATTTAATGGAACTTTAGAACGGATGTCGTTGAAATTACTTAACCAAAAACTAGTTGTTTTTCCGTCGGTAAAAAAATATTGTATTAGATTTCATAAATTACATTTACATAATAAATGATATCATTTTCATGGTAAAATATATATAGAGAAAATGGAACATACCAAAACAATTTAGATATTTTTAGATGTTCTAAGAGATGTAATAAAAAAGAGAGAGAGAGAGCAAGAAGGAAAAGTTAGTCCGCAGCGAGGCGAGATCGCTGGAACTATTACTTCCCAATCACTCGCTTTACCGCCGCGCCATAATTTCATTGACACGTTTGCCGTAAGTTTAAAACATTTCCTATTTCTCCTGTTTACCGTTTACTTACTTTGATGGTAATGTATTGGAAATTCCATGACACACAAGTCTTCTAAACCGTTTACTTTCTCCTCACACATAAATTTTGCAAATCTATCAATAAATTCTAAAATTTCCATATCTTCTGTCTTCAACAGCGCTGTAGTCAGCCATGTTTGTTAACAGATTAGAGCCTCACAGCGCATGCGTTGATTGTAACCGGCCGGTAACCACCCGAATTCGGCTGGTTACATTCGTCTGTTAAAAACTAGATGTAACCAGCCGATTTGGCCTTGTGAATACCATTTTTTTTGTAACTATCCGATTCGATGGTAATCCGGCTGTTACCAGCTGGTAGAAAGTTTCGAGAATACGGGTGTAAAACCTACATCTTTATTCTGGGCAGTTTTTGTAACGAGAGTGTAGTTCTCGTTAAAATGAATAACAGCATGATGAAATTTGTGCAAAGTAGAAAACATTAAAAAGAAAAAGCAGTGGATACTTTGAAGTGTGAATTTAAGTAGTTCTAGTCTTTCTTTTCTATTCAGTCATGCCCACGAATGGCCGATTTATAAAAAGCTGAGCACTGGGAAGCGTCTTAGTGTGCAGGATCGGAATTCTTTATCCTCGCGTGGCTGTCGTTCAATTGGTCTAGAGTTTTGGGCGATTTCCTCCAGATGTTACGTGAATATGCGTTAGACACCCTTAAAAAGTCCTACGCTCAACCTTCCCCTATAGGTAGATGCCCCTCATTTAGGCTTGACAGAACACAAACACGGGGGGGGGGAGGGGGTTAAAGGGATATATTAATAAGAGAATCCATTTCCAGTGCCGACTGGTGCAAATATTTAAATGAATTTTTCTCAACCCCTATTTTGTCGCCTGTTTGTTGCTATGAGCCAGATAAAAGGCTTCCATATTAGACCCAAAACAGCTTCCTGCTTGCTCTTACTATATGTGTCTTTGTTTTTGGTTCATGCCTCGATTTTGTGATTACAAAAGTAAACACGTGAAATTTATTCAACTTCAAAGCTTGCAAGTTTTATTTAGATTTTTTTAAATTATAATTCTTTCACATATGAAAATATTTTTTAGATTACTTAAGCTGCATTAAATTGTGATAATGTATAAACTGTACAGTACTATGTAAGTACATATGTATTTACATATTGTTCATTAAATACGTATGTAAATTCTTCTCTTAAAATGCATAATAAGTTCACATTAATTAATGGTTTTATTTATCTGCTCCAATTATTTAACCAAAGTGAATTATTAAATGTTTTAGCAAAATTTCTTTTTAATATGAACGCATATGATCATTTTTAAGTGCGTTTTGAAAATCCGAATATTTTGATTCTCCGGACAGGGTTAAGTCACAAATAATCCGGATGATCCATGTATTTGATCTTTTCCGTACAAAGAATAGGTACACACAGATTATTCCTGTGTTTTCCTTATATACAAAGCAAATACTATTCACAAGAAATATGTTTTTTACCCCAAAAATTGAAATAAACTAAATAATAATTAGTATTATTAAAATCATTAAATGTTTGATAATTCGTACTTTTGACAGTTTTCAAGTCACTGCCACAAAGTTGACTTCTTTGCGACACAAAGAAGGAATAAATTGTTTTTACATATAGGTTTCGTTTATAATTTTAGTATCATTAATTTTGTCATTGAAACAGCTACAATATGAAGAAAAAAATTTTTGCTCGTTTTCAAGCTACGCCTTGGAGGGTCCAAATAAAAGATGCTTAAAAATGACGAGATTAAATGAAGGTTAAAGAAAAATCCAAAAATGATAAACTAATTTAAATTTTCAAGTCTTAAAAAAAGTTGCTACTTAAAGTATTCATATTTAATGAAATTGATCTTCAGTGTTTTTGTTTTTATGATCATTGTTAACATGTTTTCTGTGATTGATATGAACAAATTTTATCTGTTTTAATTCTAAGCTCTGAACAGGGGCCGCGTGGCACGGTAAGCAAGGGCTGGGTGCCATCGTCGAAAGGGGGGCCAATTTGAACCAAAACTGGGAAAATCTTGATCTAGAGCAGTGGTTCCCAAACGTTTTTGCCCTTCTCTTCAAAAAATCTTCAACTAGATTTTTTTTTCGCGACCCACTACTACATAACGATAACCAATATAGGCTATATAAAATAGTATAGTTTACTATATATATAAAATACTAAAGTTTAATTTTTCCCACCCTTTTCGACCCACCAAAATTGCTCCCGTGACCCAATAATGGGTCGCGACTGGTTTGGGAACCACTGATCTGGAGCACAAAAAGGGCGCCTTTTTTTACGTTTGCAGTGGGGCATCATGGGGGGGTGAAGTATGTCCGACAAACGTCATTCGGTTCAAACCCTATCCCCGTTTGCACGCGCAGAAAAACGATTCACTTCCGATGGCAGAATGCTACTCTCGGTTTCAAAAATTTCCGGCTGACTAATATTAAAATGTCTGTATCTGAAATTCTATAAGCTAAATAGAAATAAATTCCTCAAACGTATTTCGGAGGCTGAAATATTACACTTTAACACACATATGGGCAACTGCTGGCCCGCGGGCCGGATGTGGCCCGCCACGGCTTTTGAACATTTTAAACTCCGTATAAACCATTCAATATCCCATATAAATCCCAATTATACGGCCCGCCACTTCGCTAAAATCCGCAAGTTTTTCCCGCGACTTCGCTAACATCCTAAAGTTTGGCCCGCGACTTCGCAACATCCTAAAGTTTGGCCCACAACATTTCAAAGGTTGCCCATACCTGCTTTAACACTTTAAATGTCGTCATCCTCTGAAACATTAAACGATGTCAAGGACCGTCTCCCCCATCAATTTTGATATCTATATCATACCCAATCCGAATCAGATGCCCTTGCGACAATTTTTTTAAATAAAAATTTAAAGCATGTCTCTTAAGAGTGAAATCTGTATCAAGAGCTAGACTTTCTCCAACGATATCAAAAGCCTATATAAAAAGTAGAATCTCCCTATAACGAAGTCTCCTTACAACTTACAACCTTCTTCCTATAACGAAATTTTTCATGGAAATGTAACTTAATAAGGCTTAAATAACACTATAAACATTCTCCATATAACGGAGAGCTTATCTTCCCATAGCGAATATTTCAGATTTACCTTTGATTTTTTTATGTTAGTTTTGAAAAAAATTTTAATTTTTGAACAAACCACTTAGTGGAAGGATAACAGATGATAAAAATGAAGGCCAGGAAAGTGAAACTGAAGACACTTCACCAGCGCCTGCATGACCAACAGGGGCACCGGGCATTGATAGATTTGGGGGCCCCCAATCTATGAAATTTGTTATATTTTTCATAAAATTTTGATATAAAAAAGAATATTTCAGAATTTTTTTTTAATTGGGGGTCCTTCCAAGTCGGGGGCCCCGGGAAAAGTCCCGATTTGTCCACATAATAATAAGGCCCTGCGCTTATCGACCAAAATTGCATCATAGTTTAATGCTTCAACCTTTCAAAATCATTAAAAAGAGATTTCCGAATGGAAGAAAATGTGCCTCACTATTTTCAGCGGACTTTTAAAATGTGAATATTCTTATGAAAATTTAAAATCACAGAATGCAAATCAATGTAAAATAACGGAATTTTGAAGTGCATTACATACATATTTTATTCTCTAAATTCGTGGATTGTCTTTACTTTTGAACATTTCATTTATACAATGAATGTAAGAAACCGTTAATTTAACAAAATTATAATAAATACCAATTTATTTATAATTGAAAGTCATCATTTAATACTTTTAAACATCGAATTAACTAAAAAGTTCGTAATAGTTATTTGCTGAAATAACTACAAAAATTTTTAATCTGTACAACGAAATTTTCTCTATAGCGAATTTTTTAACTGGAACCGAGCGAGTTCGTTATAGGGAGATTCAATTATATATATGAATGAACACTTTTTCGAGTCCACACAATGAGAAAATAAGCGTATATAAAACTGAAGCAAAATTATAGCCTACCTCTCGACATTTGTTTTTTGCAATCCTTGCAGATAGCGTATTTAGTGTTGGACACCAATTCAAAATAATTTAGAATAGACGATTGTCCTGTTAAACTGTCATCTAACGATTCTTTGTCCATAATTTCGACCACACTTGGTGATACGACATCCATTCAGCGATGGTTAGAATTAAAAAAAATAAAAATAAAACACAGTTCGAAAACTCTCGCGCAAACAAGTGTGCCAATGAAACGACGCCTCTCATCTCATTACCGAAATAAAGATTCTAGAACGGTGTTGTGCCTGCGTGGTTTTCTTCTGAAAAGCGAAGTATCGGTTGAAAAGTATCGGTGAAAATGGATGAAAGCAACAGATACCGATACTTTCCCGATACTTTTAGAATCAAAAGAACCGATACCGATACCTAAAAAAATAGGAGGTATCGGCGCCGATACTATCGGTCGATCCCTAAAAAATCTTGATTAGATTTTGCGAAAATCGTTTCAAACTGCGTAAATTTTTGTTCGTGCATTGCGTAATAACGACTAAAGCGAATGACATGAAATTTAGTGACATGAGAGATTGTGACTCAACATAAAATACAGGCATCGAATTTTTAAAAAATCTCGATTTTGAGAAAATCGTTTCAAGCTGCTTACATTTATGTTTGCGCATCACGTCAAAATAACTGAAGCGAATGAAATGAAATTGAGTGGCATGATAGGTGGGCACTCAGCTTAAACTATAGGAGTAAATTTCTTTTTAATTTTCGATTAGATTTTGAGAAAATTGTTTCAAACTGTGTAAATTTTTGCTCGCACATTAAGTAATAACGACTAAAGTGAATGAAATTAAATTTAGTGACATGATATTGATAGGTAGTCATTCAACTTAAAATATAGGCGTTAAATTTTTAAAAAATCTTGATTAGATTTTGAGATTTTGTAAAATCGTTTCAAACTGTTTACATTTATGTTCGCGCATCACGCAAAAATTACTGAAGGGAATGAAATGAAATTGAGTGACATGATAGATAAAACTATAGGTGTCAAATTGTTAAAAAATTGTGATTAGATTTTGAGATTTTGCAAAAATTGTTCAAAGTATGAAAATATTTATCGATTACGTATAAACCACTGAAGCGAGTGAAATAAAATTTAGTATCGTCACTGGTGGTCACTTGCTCTTTGTGTCAAAGTATTTTCAATTTTTTTTAAAGATTTTGAGATTTTGTGAAAATACAGTACATGTTTGCACTATTCCTGAAAAATGGCAATGGGATAGAATAAAATTTGGAATTATGTTAGATGAAAGTTAATTTAAACTTAACTCCAGATGCCAAAACAGTTTTAAATATTTCATAGATTTGAGGATTTTGTGAAAATCGTATAAATATTTGTTCTCGCAAAATGGATTAAAAGAATACAACAAAGTTTAGCAACATGATCAGCATCGGCTAAAACAACAAAAATCGGAAAATTTTGAAAAATTTAAATAAAATTTTAAAATGTTTATTTTTCTTTTTTAGATTTGGTGAAAATTGCGCAAAGTGTTTTCGAGGAATAACGTTAAAATATCTAGTAAATCAAATAAAATTTAGTTGCAGGTTAGGAATGACCTCTTGACTTGAAAAACTCAAATTTACTGATCATTTTATTTCTCCCAAAACTGTAATCTTTAGAGAATACACAGAAGATATAATTTTTATTTCTATACTATTGCTAATGTACTATTTTCATTCTTTATACACCTACAATGCTGTCGAAGATTGTAGGTGTATAAAGAATGAAAATTGTATATTAGCAATTTGAGCTTTTTTGATGCAGCTGGCTGTGCTGCACAGCCAGCTGCATCAAAAAAGGGTTTCTAGATCTGTGGCATGCGATGAACGTTTCGATCGTCTGCCATCTTGCTGGTCGTTAAGTCGAGCAATGGCAACGGATGCCCTTTTTTCAGCATTGGGCAATCTATCCAGCTGTTCTCGCATTCTTCCTTTTTCAGCAGATGTCAGTGCTGTTATAAATAATCGTGCCCATTTTTTATGGGAAATGACGTGCTAAAAAGTAAAGGATTCTCGTGGAGCTATGTCATCCGCAACTATTTTTATAGAAATCCAATCTATTCTTTGTGACTGGCAACAGTCCAAACGTCAGAGTTTGGTGTTCTCAGAGCGGGAACACTGCGCATTAAAGGGTTAATGTAAAGATGAAACAGTAAAAAACACTTCAAATTTTCCAAAATGTATTTTTTCGATTTCCACATTTAAAATGATCCCAGCAAAACTTAAAAGTTTAAGCTATTTGCATGTCAAGGTTGAGTGAGGCCATCAACTACAGATGGAAAGATTTAATCATCATATTTGGAAAGGGAAAATGAAAACAAACTCAAAACACCACATATAGCCTACAGCCATGGGCGTCAACAGATAACTCTTAATTAAGTAAAGGGGGGAATTATTTCAACGCATGATTATCATGTTGGAAAGAAAAAAAAAAAGGAAAACAAAAGTCATAGAAAAAGTTCAAGTCCCCCCCCCCTACCCTATGCTGCTAACGCCCATGACTAGAGCCCAACTTCCTTTAACCTTTTACAGACCGAATTCACTATTTTAATCACAGTCAATAATTGTCAATAATGTTCATTGAAAATTTCGATTCCCACTGTTTTGGTAGAGGGTAGGGTGAGCTTAATCCAGTCTTGAAAAATTAAGACTTACCAAAGAAAAACAGAGGAGGCTTTTTAACCCTTTATGGCGCAGTGATCCCGCTCTGGGAACACCCAACTCTGACGTTTTGACTGCTGCCAGTCACGAAGAATAGATTGGATTTCTATAAAAATAGTTGCGGGTGATATAGCTGCACGAGAATCCTTTACTTTTTAGTACCTCATTTCCTGTAAAAAAAAATGGTCACAATTATTTTTAACAGCACGGACATCTGCTGAAAAATGGAAGAATGCGAAGAACAGCTGGATAGATTGCCCAATGCTGAAAAAAGGGCAGCCGTTGCCATCACTCGACTTAACTACCAGCAAGATGGCGCACGATCGAAACGTTCATCGCGTGCCACAGATCTAGAGACCCTTTTTTTTTTATTCAGCTGGCTGTGCGGCACAGCCAGCTGTCATCAAAAAAGGGTCTCTAGATCTGTGGCACGCGATGAACATTGCGATCGTCCACCATCTTGCTGGTAGTTAAGTCGAGCGATGGCAACGGCTGTCCTTTTTTCAGCATTGGGAAAGGGTTACGCCTCAAAGGGTCTATTAAATGTTGTCACGGGGTATCTTTTTATGTTTGGTTGTACTTTGTCCAACCAATAGTTCGCGAGTTATAGCCATTTGGATGTTGCCAATTTTGGTGAATGAGGTAAGTCTCAACAGCTGGATAGATTGCCCAATGCTGAAAAAAGGGCAGCCGTTGCCATCACTCGACTTAACTACGAGCAAGAGGGCACACGATCGAAACATTCATTGCGTGCCACAGATCTAGACCCCCTTTGATGACGACAGCTGGCTGTGCCATCGTGCACCATCTTGCTGGTAGTTAAGTCGAGCGATGGCAACGGCTGCCCTTTTTTCAGCATTGGGAAAGGGTTGCGCCTCAAAGGGTTAAAGGATGGAAGGCTTAAGATTACCCTCTACAAGCACCACATCAATGCGCACATGCAGTCTTTCGTGTTTGGCATTTTTCAAACAGAGAAATGCCCTGCCCGCCTTTTTTTGGTGTCGAAAGAAGAAATATGTCTGGATTCATTTTAAAGCATTTACTTATCAAATTGGAAAGTTTTATAAAAATACATCATTATTTTTCTAGGAAACATATAGTTCTGCGAAAATATTTTTAACATAGAATAACATGACTCCTCTACCCTCAATACAGTAGAGAGCCAGAAATCCGCACAGTTTGAGACCATGGCTTGTGCGGATTTTAGGATTTTGCAGATTTCGGGCCATAAAAGATAAATCATTACATTTCTGATTTTAAAAAAGTAGACTACAATTACAATGTAGTAAAAACAGTCAAAAGTATTTCACTTATATTTTCACATTAAATACAAAAGCATAGGTGAAAAAAGAAGAAAATTACATGAAGACTAACAAAGCAAATGGTTTCCAAATTTCCTTTTTCTAATTTTGAAAGCATGTTCTATGGCGATTTATTTTAAAATATTATTTTTGTCTACTTTCAGTTTCTTTTCTTTATTGATTTATGGAAATTGTATATTATCATTAATTCTTGTTTTGTTACAAAACTTTGCTGTTCTAAAAATTGAAGGTATTCTTCTCTTAACGTTAAACTTTTATCAAATGGATTTTATTATTATTATTACCCAAGTTTTCATCATCAGAATCATATTTATCTAGATTCAAGAAACTTTTGAACAATTTCATCACTGGCAGATGACTTGCAATTTCATTATTTACATCAGAGAAGGTGTGCGGATTTCGGACCTTTGCGGATTTTAGGTCGCCAGATTTTTGGCTCTCAACTGTATTTGCATTCACACAAACTCATGCAAAAGTTTGTTATAGACATCTTCGACACCGTAAATATCTGCTCCCTAACTGGTGGAGATTTACATTAGAAAATTCAGTACATATCCCAGAGAGTCTCCCCCCCCCCCTTCTCTCTCGCAGTTTGATATAACATACTTTGCAATAAGTTGTTTCTTTTACAATGTACAATGAAGGGAGATATTCCTAGTGGCAGAAATGTACAAAGTGCCCTTTTAAAAGAACAGAATGAAACCAGTGCTATGAAGGGAAAAACTCCCTTTTGCTTGCACCCTCCAACCCAAATTTTTTTAAAGAAATGCGAACACTGAGGGTATAAAGATGTCTATTTTAGTTCTGTACAGCATTTCTTTTCTTTTCTTTTTTTTAAAATGAATATTCTGCATACATCTTCTCTATGGAGCAGTTACAAAGATGTCAGTTCAAATTCCTTTTATCAAAAAAACTTTGTTGACGTGTCACATAGATGAGGTTTCTCTCTCCCATGAATATAAAAATGTCTCTTCAAGTTTCTCCTTTACAAAGTATACATATGTCACACACACATGGTTTTCTGCAATGTGGATAAGAAGATGTGCATACAAGTCTTGTTTATGGCACATCCCTTCGGACGTAAATCAAACACACATAAGGTATTTGTCCAGTGTGGGTACAGAGATGTGAATTCAATCTTCCCTTTTGAGAGACTCTTTTTACACGTGCCACACACATAAGGCTTTTCTCCCACGTGGGTATGAACATCCAGGGGGGTAGAATGCTTCCTATTGTGGGAAATACTATTTTCAAATAGGTGATATGAATTTTGAATTTTAGGGAGGGGATGGCAAATGCCCCTCTCCCTCTCAGTAAGTTATGCCTATGGGTGAAGATGTCTTTTAGGGCAGCTTTCTTAGAAAATACTTTATCACCATGTTACACTTACGCACAAAATTCTTCTCTCCTGTGTGTGGATATGAATACGAATGTTCCAAGTGTTCTTTATGGGAGAATCTCTTCGTACATATGTCACACATATAAGATTTCTTCCCTGTAAGGGTACACAGATGTGCATACAAATGGTTTTTAGAAGAGTAACCCTTCTCACATACTTCGCACACATTAGGTTTCTTACATGTGTAGACGAAGATGTGTATTCTTTTTCACAAAATATTCATTCTTACATGCCACATATATCATGTTTTCCTCAATAGATACGAAGATGTTTTTTTTTTAAGTTCCCCTTCTCAGAAAAAGTTTTATTACATATATCACACGCATAAGGTTTTCCCCCTGTGTGCGTATGAAGATGTATATACAGACATGCTTTACAAAAACTATCCCTTTTAACATACTTCACACACATAAGGCTTTTCTACTCCGTGACTAAGAAGATGTGTATCGCACTTGTGCTTACGAGGGAATCCTTTCTGACATGACACACACATAAGGTTTTCTCCCTTTGTGGGTATGAAGATGTCTATTGCAGTCTCTCGTATGCGAGAATCCTTTCTGACATATGTCACACTCATAAGGTTTTCATCCTGTGTGGGTATGAAGATGTTTATTTAAGTAAGCTTTACAAGAGAATCCCTTGTGACAAAAGTCACATACATAAGGTTTTTCTCCTGTGTGGGTACGAAGATGTGCGTTCAAAAGGTATTTACGCGAGTATTTCTTCTGACAAAAGTCACAAACATAAGGTCTTTCCCCCATGTGGGTACGAAGATGTGCAATTAAGCTATCTTTACGAGAAAATCCTTTCTGACATACGTCACACACATACGGTTTTTCTCCTGTGTGAGTATAAAGATGCGCATTCAGGTCATTTTTACGAGAAAATCCTTTCTGACATACGCCACACACAAACGGTTTTTCTCCTGTGTGAGTATAAAGATGCGCATTCAGGTCATTTTTACGAGAAAATCCTTTCTGACATATGTCACACACATACGGTTTTTCTCTGTGAGTATAAAGATGCGCATTCAGGTCATTTTTACGAGAAAATTCCTTCTGACATATGTCACACACATACGGTTTTTCTCCTGTGTGAGTATAAAGATGCGTATTCAGCTTATCTTTACGAGAAAATCCTTTCTGGCATACGTCACACACATACGGTTTTTCTCCTGTGTGGGTACGAAGATGTACATTCAACTGTTGTTTATGCAAGTAACCCTTCTGACAAAAGTCACACACATACGGTTTTTCTCCTGTGTGAGTATAAAGATGCGTATTCAGCTTATCTTTACGAGAAAATCCTTTCTGACATACGTCACACACATACGGTTTTTCTCCTGTGTGGGTACGAAGATGTACATTCAACTGTTGTTTATGCGAGTAACCCTTCTGACAAAAGTCACACACATACGGTTCTTCTCCCGTGTGGGTACGAAGATGTACATTCAACTGTTTTTTATGCGAGTAATCCTTCTGACAAAAGTCACAAACATAAGGTCTTTCCCCCGTGTGGACACGAAGATGTGCCTTCAGCTCATATTTAAGAAAGAATACCTTCTGACAGAAGTCACACACGTAAGGTTTGTCTCCTGTGTGAGCATAAATATGTGCATTCAGGTCATCTTTACGAGAAAATCCTTTCTGACAGAAGTTACACACGTAAGGATTTTCTCCTGTATGGGTAAGAAGATGTCCATTCAAGTGTACTTTCTGAGAAAATTCCATCTTGCACACACATGAGGTTTTTCTCCTGTGTGAATATGGGGATGTCTCTTTTAAATTCAACTGTGTAGAAAAGTTTTTCTGACACACATTGCATTCAAAAGTCCTTTATCTGAATCAATAGAAGAATCAACTCTCGAAGGAGGAAGCTGAGGATACATTTCTCAGTGAGTACCATTGTTGCAAATTTTTACATTCATGGGGAAAGAATGGGAGTTGATGAAACTAACATAGTACAAATGATTAGAGAACTAACTTCAGTAAGACAGTACTTTTGCACAGTTTTTTCTCTCGGTGTATGTGTAAGCAATCTCTTCAAAAATATTTCTTTAATTTTGAAGGCACAGGTATTTAATTTGCTCAATGGGTTAATTCACAGTAATATTTAGTAAATTTTGATTGATTTCCAGACTTGAGAAGATGCTAACTTGTTTTCTTTGGCGATTTATTTATTTTCAAAAGTTTACTTTTGTGGAAGAAAATCTTAAATCTTCATCATGGAAGCTTTTTTCTGCTTGTATGAAACAGCTGAAAATATTTTACATCTCTTAACATGAATAACTGGGACTTCCAAAATGAACCTATAATGTGGTTCAACTATCCATGTCTCACCTATATCCAAATCATGCCGCATTCAAAAGCAACCCACTATCTCAAACGTGAAGATTTTCAAGGCAAGAAGCTACTGTAAATGCACAGGAAAATGGTGAAATCTGAAAGAAAATGCATAAATAGTTTAATAAAAATAATCATAAAAGTAAATTTTTATTTAAAATGTTGGGTGTAACATAAATGAATATCCCAACTTCAGATATATTAAAAGAGATCGAAAAAGTACAATACTGTCGTTCATTGAAAATCAAAAATATACCCTGTTTGTTTGCATAATAGTCATACTTTCTTTTTTCCAGTTTTTCATGGTGAAAGTCTAGGTGCGACTTTTACACAAGGAAATCTACAACACAATATTGTACACACTAATGCTAAAGCATTACTGGTATTATAATGAAATTAATAACTAACCAAACGTTTCTGGATTATCTGCTGTACATTAAATAATCTTTCGTCAATTACACACAAAAATGGGGCATTCTTTTTAGAGTTTCATTTATATAGACATACATGAAGATAAAGTATGTGATTGCGTCTTTTATGCAAGGTGAAAATTTTGATGATTTTTTCTGCTTCAAGAACAGGGTTCCGGCTACAGCATGAGAAACTCGCATAAATTTCTTAAATCTTGCACAAAAAATATTACAGTGCAAGGTATTCTTGCACTGCAAATTATTCGCCACTGGCACGAAATTCTTGCGTGCTATTTGAAAGTTTAAAAACACCAGTTTATAAATACTAAAATTTGTTTTCACTCTACTACTGTCGAAATCGGGGCAAGAATTGTCGGTAACGGCCCGAGACAAAAAGACTCTGATAACGAGCTGCCACAGCCACAAAGAAGCGTCACTGTAAAATGTTTTGTTTTTGTATGTGCGTCTGTCGTATATAAGTTTTGACAGAATTTCATCTGTTTTTTGTTTTTTTTTTACATACCACCACGATTCATGGAATTATTAATATCCTCTGGCAGTTTGAAATTTGCACCCCCCCCCCTTCCGTTCTAAGTTTAGTTGTGGTTCACAGTAAGAGTTAATCAATCTTTTAAGAAGAAGAAGAAGAAAAAAAAAAAAGAGGTAAGCTGAAATTTTGCGGTTAAATGCCGGATAATCTAGCTTTTACTGTAGTAAGAATTTGAACGTAAATATATCTGTTTTAACTTTGTCACACATATTTGTATCTTACCAACTTTGTAGTATAATATAATTTAATATTTATATAAAATATACTGTAAAATTCCAATTATAAGACCCCACCCCATTTGTTTGGAAAGGAGACAAAATGTGTTCCCAGCGATGGACACTGCTACGAATTGTGACGTCAACACGAACGGCAGCTGTGACATCATCATCGTGAGGTGGAGGAAAGGTCTTCTCTCTGATATTAAATCCTCCCCCCTCTCCAGAAGGGGGGCTTATAATCAGGATTTTACGGTAATATAAATATTAAGTTATATTATATAATTTTATTATATTAGATAAAATATTATAAGTTAATAATTCTGTTGCTTAGTTAAACTGGATGTGATTCTTTGAGACTTTTGAATATTCATTAACAATTCAAGTGCAAATTTCAGTGCAATTTCAGTAAACTTTCAAGTGCAAATTTAAGTAATCTTATTAGAATAGCTGATAGAAATATCAATTTAGAAAGTTTTCCCACATGATCAAGCTACTAAAATTTTTAATGAACAGGAAAAATTGGCGTATTGAAATTGTACTGTAAATAAATAAAATGATGTTAAACAATATTTATGTCCTCACTTAAGTTTCAGAAATCTCACTCAAAATTTTTGGATGGGAGAGAAATCTCACCACCCAAAAATTTTTACTAAAGTATTTTGATTTAATTTGAACTAAATTTTTTTTTTTTTTTTTTTTTTTGTTCTTATTACAGTTAAAAGTACTGAATGATTATCTTAGCCATACAAAGCGACACAAAACACATGCTGAAGAAAGTGCAAGACATAGATTTCCGGTGGGGCCGGTATCAACTCTTAGTGAGCACTGGAGGTTTCCATGGGGCAAAAGCAGATCCACAAACAAATAGGAGGAGCCGGTGTAATAAAAAGTGGTGTCTGTGGCGTACCCAGAGCCTGATCATCACAGTATTGGGGCCAGGGCACAAATTTTTAGGCCTTTGCACTTGAGAAATTGCATATTATGCATGAGTAGATTTGTGTGCACATCAAAGTTGGGGGAAGAACATCCCCCACCCCTCAAATCAGTATCTTTTTTCTTTTCTTTTTTTTTTTTTTTTTGTAATACTTTTATATTTCCACGTATACATATTCACAAATAAAATAATTCATAAAATGTTCAAGTAATAAATATTCTTCCTGAAAATAATTAAAACTAAATAAATAATTGTTGCTACTGTGGACACTAAAATAATTCAATTTTAATATTTTATTTAGAGATACTCTTTTTTAAATTCAGTATATAGCATACTGCAATAGTAATTGTTTTCTATATAATACATGTAACATTGCTCTTAGACTCATCAGTAATAATAGTGATAACTTGTTCAAAATGATATTTTTGAAGTTTAGAAATAAGTTGTTAAAACACAAAAATTCTATTTTAACAAATTTAAAATGCAGCCTATAGTTTAAATTCAATTTTTATAATTTTTAATTACTATAAAGAATTAAGGCACACATTAGAATAATATAAAAAATTGTTTAAATTTATAAGGATCATTTGAAAATATTTCAGAACTTATTCAATCTGTAGTATTCGTAATTTTAAATTATTCTTAAAAAAAAAAAAATGAAAAAAAAAATGGTTTTATTGAGAAAAAAACCATTTGGTTTAAACCAGTCAGTTTAAACCATGCCAACCCTGCCACACACAGCTACACATACATATTCAATATTAAATATACTGTATATCCTGGCGTATAACATGCATCGGTAAATTTAGATGATGTCAAGCAATATATTTTATATTTTATACTCTGTATTTCATACTTAATGTATAACACACACACACACAAAAAAAAAAAAAGAAGTAATTTTTCGAAGTTGAAAGTGCATGTTATATGTTGAGATATACGAAATATGTAAATACAATACATTGGAGTAAAGACTTACCTCATTCACCAAAATGGCGACATCCAAATGGCTATAACTCGCGAACTATTGGTTGGACAAAGTACAACCAAACATAAAAAGATACCCCGTGACAACATTTGATAGACCCTTTGAGGCGCAACCCTTTCGCAATGCTGAAAAAAGGGCAGCCGTTGCCATTGCTCGACTTAAGGACCAGCAAGATGGTGGACGATCGCAACGTTCATCGCGTGCCACAGATCTAGAGACCCTTTTTTGATGACAGCTGGCTGTGCTGCACAGCCAGCTGAATAAAAAAAAGGGTCTCTAGATCTGTGGCATGCGATGAACGTTTCGATCGTCCGCCATCTTGCTGGTCGTTAAGTCGAGCGATGGCAACGGATGCCCTTTTTTCAGCATTGGGCAATCTATCCAGTTGTTCTTTGCATTCTTCCGTTTTTCAGCCGATGTCAGTGCTGTTAAAAAGAATCATGACCCTTTTTTTTTACGGTAAATGACGTGTTAAAAAGTAAAGGATTCTCGTGGAGCTGTGTCACCCGCAACTATTTTTATAGAAATTAAATCTATTCTTTGTGACTGGCAACAGTCAAAATGTCAGAGTTTGGTGTTCCCAGAGCTGGAACACTACGTGTTAAAGGGTTAACAAAATTTGTGATATGTGTTAAAAAATGAAACACACAATATTTAAAAAGACCACTTACTTATCACTATGCTTATTTTAAAGGTGTACAAATAATATATTTTAAAAAAATGAAGTGGTATTAGTTTGTCTCTAGTCAGAGAAAAGAGAAGATGTCTGTTTTTCTAAGTCTTTTAAAACTTTTAAGCTATTTTGGATATGACTTTAATTGGACATATAACCACTCACATTCCATAGATTTCATCATTAACACAAAAATTTAGATGAGAAATGTCATTCATTATTGATTACACACTTTTACAATAGTGATAAGATAAAAGGTAAAAAAATGTGTATGACTTTTACTTGAAAGATTGTAAAATGAAATGTTGGGTTAGAAATGTAAAATTGCATGAACTGTTAAAAACCTCGTACAAGTGAGAGAAGAGTCATGTAACTGAGAGAAATTTAACATTATTTCCCATAAGGCACAGATTTGACCAAGTGAATTCGGCATATAATCGACAGTCATAACTGAGAGTTCACTGCACAACTTTTTTGACAAATGTAGTTAGCTATTACTACTTTTGAAATGTATTCACTACTTTGATTTTTTTACACTAGTTTCAGGAGACAAATTTTGCTAGAAGATTCAATATAGATTCATATTTAAGGATATTAATCAGAGAAAACTACTGCTCTAATAAACAAGAAACAGGGGCATATTTAGAGGGAGAGTCAAGGGGGGCTGGGCCCTCTCTGAAACCGTAAACCAATTAATGAAAAAGCTATTTTGACACATTTCCACTAACTCTAGTAACAATAAGGTTTAAAATATCTGATCGTTGTAACCTCTCCCCCCCCCCAAAAAAAAAATGGAAACCTATATACAGTACTGACAACTACTGCTAATTATTGAAGTAATGCTGAAACTAATTAAGTTTTAATACCTCTATGATAAAAATAAATTGGGAAAGTAAACTCTGAAAGCATGAGAAAAATCCTGTGAACCAAAAAAGTTTTTGGATGTCTGAATGAAAAAAATGGCCTGTTTTAAGAGCCCTTTCATGTTGTACAAAAATTCTATAGTTTCTTGAGCATAAATCAAAATAGGCTTTTTTTCACGAATTACTAAATTAGTGATTTCTGGCACAACCTTTCCAAGTTTTATTTTATTTATTTGTTAAATACATATAAGCCATTTTAAAACAAGTTTTCAGAGTTGGCAGTAAGTAGAATAAGCAGTAACTTTTTTTTTTAACAGAGAACTTATTACCGACCTTATTTTGAACATTTTTTCAATTTGCGTTACCCACTTCTCTCTAAGAGATAAAGAATTAAAGCCTGTTACCACCTTTTTGGGACACCTCGTATATTACATGATTTAAGTATTGGTATGATATAGAAGTGGTTCAACACTAAAATATCATATTTTTCTAGGGTAGGTCCCATGACTTCCCCAACCCCTCCACAAGCAATCATAGGGGCACTCAAAGACTAAATATTTTGCTTTTAAACAATTAAAACTAAAATATCATTAAAAAAACAGACACATACCAACTTTATTTTAATATTTTATTTAGAGATACTAGTTTTTAAATTTATTACATAATATAATACAATAGTAATTGTTTACTACATTTTACACGGAAGAGTGCTCTAAGAATCGTCAGTAATAATGGTGATAACTTGTTCAAAATGATATTTTTAAAGCTTACAAATAAGTTGTTAGAACGAAAAACATCCATTTTAGAAACTAATTTAAAATGCAGCCCATAATTTAATTAATAATTTTTAAAAATTATAACATATTAAGGTATCTATTAGATTAATATATAAACTTATTATTGATACTTATAAGAGCATTTTAAAATAAAACAGAACTTATTCTACCTGCAGTATTCATAATCTAAAATTATTCTTAAAAAAAAAAAATTGTTTAAACTGTGGTTTTTAAACCAGCCGGTTTAAAATATGCCGACCCTGCTTTGCTGTTGTGCAAAGTTAGCCGTGCAAAAACTTTGTAAAATATAAAACGTCAGTGAATTACATGTTGAATATATTTATATCTAAAAGTAATCTTGATCATTTGATAGCAATGACATGCGATTCATGTGTGCATGGTGAGGAGAAATGGGGAGTAGCAATTTCTGAATGAGTCCTAAAGTGTCTGAGGAAACGCAGTAAAATACTGGGGCTTAAAATTGGATCAAAAAGCTTGAGTCTTATTCCAAATTACTGGGCTGTAATGTCAGCAGAAATCTCAGTACATCAAAGCTTGTGGGAAGGATGGGGGATTGAACGACAATGAAGTACATATTTTGTTCATTTGACGTAATGAGAGATTTGAATTACAGTATGGAGCCTCTTATCCAGAGAACATTTTCCAATCGATTAAATTCCTATTTCTTCCAAAAGAAAAGTGTGTAATAAGTTTTTTTTTTTTTTTTCCTTTCTCATGTTTTCTGTTTTTCATTCAGAGTAATTCAACTAGAATTTAAAATGCAGGCAATCAGGTAATGTCTTTATTTTTAGTACGAATCACAAAGTTCTCGAGAAATTACCATATATTTACTACTTCCTCTCTAAATATGATTATTTATCTTGATGTTCATTACAATGTTTCATACATCATTAAAGTATTGTTTAATAATTGACTTAATTTGAGAAAAACTGAATATTTTTAAGCATATGTACATAAAAAATGTTACTTAAAATGTAAACAGTTAAAATATTTATATATTTTTTTTTATGTACAGACTACTGGCATGAGATTTATAATGAAATTATAATGCTTTCTTTTGTAGTTTAATACAGGTATGAAACAGAATTTTTCAGGTTATGCATTAAATTTCTATAATCAAAAATAGTATGTAATAAATATTTAAACTTCAACTTAAAAAAACAAAAATAGATCTGTTTAATTGTTTAGCTTCTAAAACATATGAGCATTCTTTCACAGTACAAAAATTTATATGGCACTAAAAGGGGTAAAGATAAGTTGGGGGGGAGGCAAATTCATTAAAAAGAAAAATCATTTCAAACACTAGTTTCCAAGTTTTACGAAAATTTTATTTTCTACTCTTGATCTAGACATGCGAAACACATACACACACAAAAACAGATTAGTCAAAGTACTTTATGTATGGAGTGTTAATCATACACTGCGAGTAACTAGAATGATGGTACACAATACTGTAGTAGTAACTAAACAACTATTATAAACTAGCAAAATATCATGTTGCAACATGGATGTCTGCAGAAGTAGCCATGTTGTAATTTTCATTAATAAATATTTCACAAACACATTTTAAATGTACATTTTTTAAGTAGACTTAACTTTAAAAATCAATTGAAACTTGCAGAAAATAATAAGTGAATTTAAATAACTAAATTTGATTAAACAATAAATATGTAAAATAAGGGTTAATTTTTAATCATTGGGTATTGGAGACCTCAATAAAGGAATGCTCAGTAAAAGATTGTCATTTACAAGATGAAGATTGAAAATTTCTTCCAGCCTCTATAAATAAATTTTGAAGACAGACTAATCAGAGTTTTTGTTAATTATTGGATTTCTGGAGCAAATTAAAAATACCGGAGAAACTCCACGGGGAGGGGAGAGTGTAAAATTGCACTATTTGTGGGATTACCATGAGAAAAACTGCATATACCTGACTGCACATATTTTTCAAATGATACTACACAGTGCTTATAATTAAACTTCCCCTATAAACAGCTGAAAAGAATGAGATCACTTCCAAATTTGCAAAAGGGCAATATAAGAGACAAGTTTTTTTTTTTTTTTTTTTTTTTTTTTAAGTTTAGTTCAGAAAATGTCCGGTAAGCGGCACTTTGCTGCATAAAATCAGCTCTAAATATTAGCCTAACTCAGAGGTTCCCAAACTGTGTGCCGCGGCACCCTGGGGTGCTGCGAGCGTTTACCAGGGGTGCCGTGGAGATAATCCAGAAAAGTCTAAGTTTTGGGGGAGCATAATCAAAAAAATTCCTCTGAACCGATATTTCACAAAAAAAGTTTGCCAAGCCGATGATCAAGTAGGCGAAACAAAAATATTTTAGTCAAGTTCGAGAGAGTTCGGTGTCCAGTCGCCTCTATTTTACAGGAACTCCCTGAAATGTGTGTGTGTGTGGGGGGGGGGAATTCTGTATCCTTTTCCAAGATAGTGTAATAGTAAGCCCAATAAACATAAAAGAAACAATGAAAAATGTATCCAAACTGTTTCATTCTAACCTTCATATTCATATTGCTTTAAAGGTAACCTGCCCCGAAACGTTTTCAGCCTTAGAAGGGTGCCCCGAAATTATTTTTAGTCTGACAAGGGTGCCGCGAAGTGTTTTTAGCCTGACAAGGGTGCCACGAAGTGTTTTTAGCCTAACAAGGGTGCCACGGGGGAAAAGAGTTTGGGAACCCCTGGCCCTAACTAGTAATAAATGTGCTCAAAAACTACTGAACAAATGTTGAAATTGTGAGTTTATTTTGAAAGATCCATTTCCAGTGTTAAATTTGCTGTTTTTTTCAGTTAAAAAATATATCCCTCTGTTCCATGTATCACTCTATCAAGAATGTTCAAATATAATTTTCCATCTTGTCCCTTGCATATTAGTAGTATATAGCCAGATATTCTTCAGGGAAATCGGATATCTGGTAGTTATGTTTCGGATATTGAAAAATCGGCCGGGTACGGAATACTTGCCGGATATCCGTTACATCCCTACTAATAAGTAATACCTACTTGAAAAAAAAATTACATATATTTTAGAATGTGTGAACTCTAGTAACATTTAAAACATTCAGATGACTGACACTATACTAGTCACAGGATACAGAATTCTGACACAATAACAAACGTAGTCAAATAATGCACACCGATACATTCAAAGGTGTTGCAGATAGTTTCCCAGTAATTCCAAGTTTTTATTTTTTTTTTCTTTTAAAATGGATATTACCTAAAAAATACCTTTGAAGTCACTATAGTGCATACATGTGTGCGCGTATGCATATACACGTGTCCATATATACTTTATGTATTCATTTATAACGATCTATTATGAGTTTAGATAGTTTTGGATTATGTGCACAGATAGATTCTTCTTTTATCTGACTATAGTAACAACTCTGAAGAAGATCTAAAGACTGATAAAATAACATTTAATGAAGGTAACAGATCAATGAAGGATGCTTTTTTTTAAATAATTATTCTTCGTATCGTCGAATGGGGCAACTGGTGCGGAAGGTGGATGCGGTATCTGTTACCTGGATGAGGTCGCCACTCGCAAAAAACCAATTGAGAGAGCGCGGGAAAAAAAAAAAAATATTTTTTTGACCGATTCCATTAATTTGTAAACTAAATGCAGAAAGAGACAGTTCCCTCTTGAACTGGGAATCTTAAAATAGCAATGAACGGATATTTCTTTTTTTTTCTTCAAGTTCTGAGAAATTAATGTATACGATTATTTTTTTTTAATTTCACGTTACAGCGTCCAAGCAGTAAAAAAAAAAGAATTTACTATCTGGTCCAATTTATAGAAAAACGATTCCCTGCAGTGTCCCAAAAGAACATGAATAATGGAGAGCATTATTAATGGGAAGCCCGGGATGTCAACATATTTATTCCAGTCCAATTCTTAACCCTTTAATCTACGGAACTGAGAATTGCGAAGAATATTCCCTTGAATCTATTTGTTTTCTCTTGTTAGAGTTACGCAATGAATGATATAAACACCGATTCACGAAATAAAAAAGAAAATTAAGAAAAAATGAATAAGCATAAACTTATACGTTGTTTTTAAAAACAGTTAACAAGTCTTTTTCAGAAGAGTCTATAGGACCCACCCATCTGCAGGAGTTTGGTCCTACTTGGATGGATGCACTTTTAGCCCTTTAACGCGCAGTGTTCCCACTCTGGGCACACCAAACTCTGACGTTTTGACTGTTGCCAGTCACGAAGAATAGATTGGAATTCCATAAAAATAGTTGCAGATGACAGAGCTCCACAAGAATCCATTACTTTTTAGCACGTCATTTCCCGTAAAAAAATGGTCACGATTCTTTTTAACAGCACTGGCATCTGCTGAAAATTGGAAGAATGCGAGAACAGCTGGATAGATTGCCCAATGCTGAAAAAAGGGCAGCCGTTGCCATTGCTCGACTTAACGACCAGCAAGATGGCGGACGATCGAAACGTTCATCGCGTGCCACAGATCTAGAGACCCTTTTTTTGATGACCCATTTTGCGATGAACGTTTCGATCGTCCGCCATCTTGCTGGTAGTTAAGTCGAGCAAGCGATGGCAACGGTTGCCCTTTTTGCAGCCTTGGGAAAGGGTTGCGCCTCAAAGGGTTAGAATGTGTAATCCTTCCATCCTAAAACACAAGTCCGAAACTTCACTCAAGCTTTTCTTTTTTGGGGGGAAGGAGAGGAAACCACCTTACCTTCATCAACAAGAGATGAATACAGTGAAACTTCTATTAATGACCACCTCTAGTAAGCGACTCACTCCCCACACGACCACTTTTTTTAGGCACCGATTTTTTTCCCCTATTTACTTAATGTTGTTAAAAGATCCCCTGGAAGAGACCACACAACCCTCTATAAGCAACTGGTCATGGTGCCCTGTCCGAAAATTTTCTTGCATTTTCTGAAAGTAAAGTAAACAAAAACCACATTCCGAACCAGTCACTCTACTGCAAATCAACACAGGCGCAAGTACACTCATATATTACACTACTGGCCAAAAGCATTGTTGGAGCAGTGCATTGATGTTTGAGAAATCTAACCATCGTTTCAAGAATAAGCCCAGAAAAAATTGGACAAGAAATTTGCCAGATTTAAATATTTTTGAGAATCTATGTAGTATAATTGGAAAGGATACATCTGAAAATCAACAAAAAGCAAAATGAGAGCTTCAGGAACCCATAATTTAAGGTGGCATCATGAAAACCAAAGGAAGTGTTGTAAAACATTCTGGATTCCATATCTATAAGAGTGGCTGTTGTGATCAAAGTCAAGGCTGCTCAGCAACGTAATAAATGATCTTTAGTTCAATTGCATTCATTTAGTATCCTCTTTTTGCAAAATAACTTGACATTATTTCTTTAATTTTATTCCGGTGAGCCAAAAATGATTAGAATTTTTATAATAACCCATATATTTTTTTATGCTATTTTTTCAATAAATTAAATAATTACTTTTGTTCTTTAACTTGATGCTATCTTGTCTTTGAAGTAATTAATTTAACATGCTGACATTAAAAAATATCAATTATATTGATTTTTAATTTTGACGAGGGAGAAGGGCCTTAATCTTGAAAAGCAATAGATTTCTGAAACTTGCAATACTTTTGGCCAGTAGTGTACATAGGAATCTTGTAGGATGAGAATAGACATGTCTAAAAAAGACGTGATTTTACTGTTGGAGCAGTGCACTGATGTCATTGAGTCATGTGATGAAACCCAAAAAGCAAGTTTTAACCCTTTGAGGCAAACCCTTTCCCAATGCTGAAAAAAGGGCAGCCGCTGCCATCGCTCAACTTAACTACCAGCAAGATGGCGGACGATCAAAACGTTCATCGCATGCCACAGATCTAGAGACCCTTTTTTTGACGACAGCTGGCTGTGCCCGGCACAGCCAGCTACGTCAAAAAGGGGTCTCTAGATCTGTGGCACGCGATGAAAATTTCGATCGTCCGCCATTTTGCTGGTAGTTAAGTCGAGCGATGGCAACGGCTGCCCTTTTTACAGCATTGGGCAATCTATCCGGCTGTTCTCGCATTCTTCCATTTTTCAGCAAATGTCAGTGCTGTTAAAAATAACCGTGACCAATTTTTTTTACGGTAAATGACATGCTAAAAAGTAAAGGATTCTCGTGGAGCTATGTCATCCGCAACTATTTTTATAGCAATCAAATCCATTCTTCGTGACTGGCAACAGTCCAAACGTCAGAGTTGGGTGTTCCCAGAGCGGGATGACTGTGCCTTAAAGGGTTAAAGCAAAAAGGTTTGATTATGGGAAATTCAGAAAGCCTATAGAATACCAGGATAAATGTTTTTTTGTCAGATGTAAAAAATTAAGTACAGCGAGAACTTATCTCTGGGAAAGAAACCTCTGGGCTTTGCGTGTGTGTGTGTGTGTTGCATGTCGAAATCAAGAGTAAATAGTAAAATTTTCCTAAAATTTGGAAACTAGTGTTTCAAATGATTTTCATTTATCCATTTGCCCCCCCCCCCTTTTAGCGCCATATAAAATTTTGTACTGTGAAAAAGAATGAAACAATCTGAATTTATATTTTATTAAAATTTAAATTTTAAAAATATACAGTAGAAGACCCGAAATCTGCAAAGCTCTAAAATCTGCACTGTCTGTTCAATGTAAACAATGAAATAAGCCCTGTCAGCTGCAAATTCAGAAAACTACACTAAAACCACAAAGTAAAACTAAATAAGCTATTTCCACTTGAAAAAGATATTTTAAGAGTTTGTGAGCTTTGATGGTAACATTGATATCCTTCAGATGACTGACAGTGACATAATTAACACTCAGTTATGGTCACATGACACAGACTCTGATACAGTAGCAAGTGAGGATGATCTAAAAGTTGATAAAATAGCATTTAATGAAGGTTAGGCTCTCAGAAAGAAATATCTCAGATTTATAGAGCAGCAAAGCTGTGTTACAGAACAGGAAATATTAATAATAATTTTAAAGAAACATAATTAGAACATCCTAAAATCCTAAACTACTGTTGAATATAAATGTTTAAATAAGTTGTACTATAATTTCATAATTTTGTATATTGAATTATCCCTCTGTATTTTTATATCATGATTCTGATTATAAGTAACATGTGACCTTTATTGTTTTTTTTTTTTTTTTCTGGGTGGGGTGGAGGGAAATAGAAATTTCCTAATGTGACCCAAAATCATCAAAATTCTAAAATCTGCCCAAGGTCTGGAACCAAGCTGTGCGGATTTCGGGGTCTTCTACTGTATTTGTATAGTTACTTATGTATGCAATTTCTTAAATAACAAAATAAACAATATCGTTTAGCAATTTTTTTCTGGGCTACCCAAAGTGTATACTTCTTTGAACGACCACCTCTCTTAATGACCAATTTTTGAGGAACGGAGGGGGGCCACTCCTGGGAAATTTTGCTGTATCTCAGATTTGTAGAGCAGAAAAGCTGCATTACAGAAGAGGAAATAATGGCAGTATGATTGGGGGGGGGGGGGGCGAACGAAAAGAAAAAAAACTATATTTAGAACATTATAAAGTCTTCTATTTTTACAATTCCAAAAATGTTTAAAAACTTTAACTAATTTGCATATAATCTCTTTTTTTTTTACAGTATTATTCCTCTGTATTTTATATTATGATTCTGATTATAATATAAGTAATTTAATATGCTGCAACCCCCTTTTAGTTTTACTTCTTACTTTAGGATTATTATCTGTGTGAGGGAGGGAAATAGAATAATTTTCCTATTATTACCAGCAAATTCTAAAATCTGCAACAGGTCTGGAACCAAGCTGTGAGGATTTTGGGTCTTCTACTGTATTATTTCACTTAAAAGAGTACAATGTACATATAAGTAGAGACATGTGAGTGTTATTAAAAACAGCTGAAGCAAGAGTTGTCCTGACAGAAGTTAGACATACACAGTGCACCAAACAAGTAATGAGAAATTCATCCGAACTAAAATCATAATATCAATTTCACAGATGCAACAGGGTGTCCACTACTGTCAGGATGCAGACATAGTAGCCTCTCTGGCATAAAAGTAGCCAAAATAGCATAACTTTTCTTAATTTTAGTAACCAAAAACAATACCATTTCTCCTTAGTCTAAAAATGCATTACTGATGTCATAGCATAAAAAACAAAAAGAATGAAATATAATTAAATCGAATTTTTTTGGAGCAATTGACAGGTATGCTATTCCCATCCACCTCAAATTAGTGAGACTGTACTGTAAACAGTTCTAGGGAGGCTAAAGTACTCATTCTGATAATAGATAAAGTTTAGAAAGGAAAATGGAATAAAGAACAAATCTCTCTTTTTTTTTACAGTATTATTCCTCTGCATTTTCTATTATGATTCTGGTTATAATATAAGTAATTTAATATGCTGCAACCCCCTTTTAGTTTTACTTCTTACTTTATTATTATCTGTGTGAGGATGGAGGGAAATAGAATAATTTTCCTATTATTACCCCAAATTCTAAAATCTGCAACAGGTCTGGAACCAAGATGTGAGGATTTTGGGTCTTCTACTGTATTATTTCACTTAAAAGAGTACAATGTACATATAAGTAGAGACATGTGAGTGTTATTAAAAACAGCTGAAGCAAGAGTTGTCCTGACAGAAGTAAGACATACACAGTGCACCAAACAAGAAATGAGAAATTCATCCGAACTAAAATCATAATATCAATTTCACAGATGCATCAGGGTGTCCACTACTGTCAGGATGCAGACATAGTAGCCTCTCTGGCATAAAAGTAGCCAAAATAGCATAACTTTTCTTAATTTTAGTAACCAAAAACAATACCATTTCTCCTTAGTCTAAAAATGCATTACTGATGTCATAGCATAAAAAACAAAAAGAATGAAATATAATTAAATCGAATTTTTTTGGAGCAATTGACAGGTATGCTATTCCCATCCACCTCAAATTAGTGAGACTGTACTGTAAACAGTTCGAGGGAGGCTAAAGTACTCATTCTGATAATAGATAAAGTTTAGAAAGGAAAATGGAATAAAGAACAAATCTTTTCATTTTTCAAGTGCCAAATTAGTTGCCTAGAGTAAAAGAAAAATCACTGAATATTTGAAAATACTATGAAAATGGTGTTATGTAATAAAAGTTGCCTTGTATTTAATTTAGAAGCCATAGTCTCCTTTTCAGATGCTGGTGGAACACTGTATCATGGAGTCAAAATAATCTGTTGCACCCCCCACACTAACATTTATATTGATTCTAAAAGTTGCCGAAAGACAGTTCCATCTGACACAGGTGACGCATAACATTTCTTTGCAGCATGAGTAAGAAGACATCTCTTTACATTTTCCTACTGAAGGAAAGCTTTGTTGCAAAGGGGACACAGAATTTTCCTGTATGTTCACTGAGATGTGCAATCAACTGTCCCTTCTAACATACGACGCACACATCTTCTCTGTGTGGTTATTCAGGTGAAAAAAAAAAAATTTGTAGTAAATTCAATAATTCTTCCCGAATGTCACTGTGATTATATATTTTCTCCTCGGTTGAATACAAAGATGCCTCTTCAAGTTTTCAAAAGAAAATGCCTTCTTACATATGTCACACACAAAGTTTCTCTCCTATGTGAGTATGAAGATGTACGGTCAAGTGCCCCTTCTAATAAAATGCTTTCTTACACATGCTAAACACAAAAGGTTTATCTGCTGTGTGGGTGCGAAGGTGTACCTTCAAGTGTTGTTTATGAGAGCAATCCTTCTGACATATGTCACATACATAAGGATTTTCCCCAGTGTGAGTACGAAAATGTGCATTCAATTGTCCTTTCATATAGAATCTTTTCTTAATACATCACTCACATAAGGTTTCTCATCAGTGTGGATAAGAAGATGTCTAGTAAAACTCTGTTTATGACAGAACCCTTTCTGGTATACATCACATACATAAAGTTTCTCTTCTGTGTGGGTACGAAGATGCACATTATATTGATGCATATGAGAGAATCCTTTCTGACATATGCCACATACATAGAGTTTTTTCCTTGTGTGGGAACGAAGATGCACATTAAAATGATACTGAGGAGAGAATTCTTTCTGACATATGTCACATACATATGGTTTTTTCCTTGCATGGTTATGAAGATGCCTATTAAGAGTTTGTTTATAAAAGAATCCCTTTTGACATAAGTCACACAAAAGGTTTACTTCCTTGTATGGTTACGAAGATGCCTATTAAGGGTTTGTTTATAAAAGAATCCCTTTTGACATATGTCACATACATATGGTTTTTCCCTTGCATGGTTATGAAGATGCCTATTAAGGGTTTGTTTATAAAAGAATCCCTTTTGACATAAGTCACACAAAAGGTTTACTTCCTTGTATGGGTACGAAGATGCCTATTAAGGGTTTGTTTATAAAAGAATCCCTTTTGACATATGTAACATACATATGGTTTTTCCCTTGTATGGGTAACAAGATGCCTTTTAAGCATTTGCTTATAATAGAATCCCTTTTGACATAAGTCACACACAAAAGGTTTCCTTCCAGTATGTGTAGGAAGATGTACATTCAACTGTCCCTTCTGACAGAATCCTTTCTGACATATGTCACAAATGTAAGGTTTCTCTCCTGTGTGGATACGAAGATGTACCTTCAAGTGTTGTTTATGAGAGAATCCTTTCTGACATATGTCACATACATAAGGATTTTCCCCTGTGTGGGAACGAAGATGCGCTTTAAAATGACACTGACAAGAGAATTCTTTCTGACATATGTCACATACATATGGTTTTTCCCTTGTATGGGTAACAAGATGCCTTTTAAGCATTTGCTTATAATAAAATCCCTTTTGACATAAATCACACACAAAAGGTTTCCTTCCAGTATGTGTAGGAAGATGTGCATTCAATTGTCCCTTCTGAGAGAATCCTTTCTGACATACATCACAAATGTAAGGTTTTTCGCCTGTGTGCGTACGAAGATGTGTAATCAATGTTCCTTGCTGAGAAAAAGCCTTATTACAAATGCCACAAACTTTTTCCTTTCGTGGCTTTCCTTTTTCGTGGGCACAAAGATGTCTATTCAACTGTCCCTTCTGAGAGAATCCCTTCTGGCATATGTCACACACATAAGGTTTTTCTCCTGTGTGGATACGAAGATGGCTTTTTAATTTGAACTGCGTAGACAAGTTTTTCTGACATACTTTGCACTCAAACGTTTTCTTGCCTTCATTGGAACTAGAAGCAACTTTCGAAAGAGGAAGCTGAGAAAATGTTTCTTGGCGAGGACAGGTGTTGTAAGGTTTCACATCCATGGGGAAAGAATGACAATTACCGAAAATGACAGAGCACAGGTGATAAAGTAATTAACTTTAATAGGACACTATTCTTCCTCAATGTATGTAGAAATCTTTCGAGAAATATACATATTTTTTAAAGTAGGAAACACGGGTATGCATTATTTGCTGTATCGGTGTATTCCCTGTAATATCTGAGAAATGTTGAAAGATTTTGAGACTCAAGGAAAAAAAAAGTATGTCATGCTGTTGATGCACTTACTTTCAAAAAGTTCCCTTTTTATTCAAGAAAACAATAAATCTTCATGACATAAGGTTTTTTTCTTGTATGAAATGTCTGGAGATATTTTACATTTTCATTTCTAGTCCAATAACAAGGATTTCTGAAATGAATCTATCATGCGGTTTTAATTATCTTCTTCCGATAGATATTAAAATTAACTCTGCTTCATTTCAAAATATGAAAGAACCACAAACTTAAGCCTTTAGATGGTAAGAAGAAATTATATGTGCACTGGAGAGTTATAAAACCTGTTAAAGAAATAAACGAACAAGTGAAAAGAAGGAAATAAAGAATTATATAAGAAAATGAAATATTTAAACCTTTTAGGAGTTTTGCAACAAAGGGAATAATTTTAATGCCATCTGGAAACAAGATCAGTGACAGCAAAAAAGGAAAATAATAAAATACAACGACACATTTTAACAAAATGAGTAAATATTTCTTATACAAACTTTGACACTTTTTTTTTTGTACAAAATTTTAATTACAAGGAAAACTTTAAAAAATAATCAAAAAAAAAGTGAACAACTATATGAGGGTAGAAAAAAGAATAAAAATGGGAATATAAATTAATTTTTAAACAATTGGAGAATTTTTTTTTTTTTAATTTTAACTTGGGAAACGTACGCTTTCTATAGAATGGCCCAGTGTACCCCCCAATCTCTTTCCTTAAAAAAAAAAAAAAAAAAAAAAAAAAAAAACCTGGTAAAACACAAACAACCCTGAGAAAACCCAGTGGGATTTTCTGAGAGGGTTCCCAGTTTTTTAGAAAAAAACGCAGGGTTTAACAACCCGGTGATAATTATTTGAGTCTGCCTTGTTGAACATGCAAAATGGATGGTGATAGTAGCAAGGGCTGCAGACATTGCATCTTTACATGAGGCTCAGCACCATTCTATATAAGAAATAACCAAATCTGAAATTACCAACCATCCTGTATTATATGGCCTGTCTGATATTTTGAAATTTTCTCCAGTATTTGAAAGCAGTCCTATATTTTAATCCCTGTGATCATTGCCAGAAATAAGCCTTTGTAAAACATCAAAATTTTGGGGCCATCCAATTTCTTTTTTGCAAAAAACCACACATTTTTAAATTTAGGCAAGCAGATGTATGTGTCTGTGTAATTTAAAATGTTATAATCTACTTAGTATAGATTTGCATGAAAAATTATTCGAAGGTTAACCCTCTGGCTGCTCATCCTGTGACTTCCACAGGCAACTCAAATGTAGCAAAATTTGCTCATCACACAATTTTCGCAGGTATGTATTTTTCTTCCTTTATTGGGGAGCACACCCCACCGTTTCACTGTATAACCAGTGAAAAAAATTATATATAGTATTAGATGTTTAATATGTTATGACCAAGACGTCTACTAAATTGCAACATTAGAAGGTACTAGGTATTTACCATTCTAATTTCAGAATCCTTGCCTCTTTTTTCTAATTAGAAATGGCTGATAGAAAACACTACGCAATTGTCATTAACCACTCCTGATGATTAACCAGATTCTGAAAGTAAATATAGATATTGATTGATACAGATACGTAGTTTGATAGTAATACAGATTTTTCAGACTGCTCTTCAGATAGCGATGAATGTATCATGATTAAATAAACTTGCAAAGCACTAGGCAGTGGAGTTACTTTTTTATATTATGTAATAAACAGAAATTAACTGTAATTCCATTGAAATTTATTTTGGTACTTAATGTATTATCCCGGCAGTCCATCAAGATAAGCGATTTTTTTGCCAAGATAAATGCTGGACAGGTGAGTTCATCGATAGTTCTGAATACGATTGGCAACAGTTTGTTGGAAAATTTTCGGGAAAAATAATTTGGCGGGAATGACCGCCGGGATAATGCGTAAGCATCTTTATTTAAAAAAAAAAAAATGAAAAAATGTGATAATATCTGATATTGGTTTTTCGGACAGCTTAGTTCCTCATGATAAAAATCCATATAATAAAATCTTTTATCGAAACATCAAAACATGCATATTTCAATCAGACAAAATGCATATTTCAATTCTAGAATACATATAGATTTAAAATATGAAAACAAATAAGTAAAAATGCACAATTTTTGAAGCGATTTCGGTCCACAAATTGGGCAATCAGAGGTTGAACATTGTTAACACTCCCACCACAACCCCGGCCTATGTGACAGTCCCGTATTTAAACTTACGAAAGATAATCTCTTTAAAAATTAGAAAATAATGCAAAAATTAGACAGAAACTCACCAAGTGCTTCCAAAACGTCTCCGAGCTAATAAGTATAGTCAGAACTTGCTTCCTTTCTAAGCTAGAGTTCTACAATCGTTATTTACCTTACACCTAAATTTATCATTTTAAATGTCTTAAACCTAAATAATTATGATTATAAATGAAGACTAAAATTATATATACAGCGTAAAACATTTACTAAAGCAAAGTATATTATAATCGGTTTATAATAAATCAAAATTAACTGCTTCTCCTTCAGTCTGGACACAAAGCATAAACAATAAACATGAAACTTGTTGCCAAAAAAAAAGAGAAAAAAGACGAATATTCAAAAGAATAAATTTTTTCTTGAGAAAACTTCTAATTATAAAAATAATCAGCATTTTCCCTTTTGAAAAAGAAAACTCCTCATTTGCTTTTCAAAGAAATAACTCAATAACATTAGTCATTTTATATAAAAATAATGTTAAAGCATTTTGAGAACTGTAATTGGCGAAATGATGAATTGAATGACTACATGAACGAATCAACAGAGGAAGATCATGAATGATATCGGCGATTTTGGCAGATCGGCATTGATCTACACAGGATGTCATGCTATCTATTGGCGACAGCAGAAAACAACATCTTTGTCAGATTTTAAGCTTCCACAAGTGGAATTTTATTTATTTATGATGAAATTTCATAAAGCGTATGCTATTATTTGAAAAGAATGTTAATTAATTAATCTATATATACATACATAATAGCAATTTTACCTTCGTTATTTCTTTAGCTATCAATGATGTGACATGACATTTAGATGCGAACGACGACATTAGCGCAGTTTTCGACAGGGATGTTCTTGCTAGCAAGTAGCTAAAAATTAAAGAACATCTCCTGCCTTCAAACTATAAATTCCTCATATTCTGACTCCTACTCTTTCACATTAAATTGTAACTTTTTTTTACCACTTCAGTGCTTTTAAAATCAAGCAGATTTTTTTAGTGTCGGCATAACTTGTCTACACAATTTGCCATGGTGAAGCACTTTTCAAATGCCTTTGTCTGATAATGCGGTGGGGGATAAAATGTTGAAAATCAAGGTTTACATTTTTTGATAAGTGATCAAGCAAGTCTGGTTCCAACAAATAAGTTTTCAAAATAGAAGCAAGTTCGGCGATATCTTCCAAATTTAGCTAGAAACTAGCAGACTCAACAATATAGTTAGTGTTAGAATATGCCTGGCGAAGATTGTAAAATACAGGCATGAAAGTTTTAAGTAACTTTAGAAGGCGCATTTAATATAGATTTTGGTTTCAAATAAGTGTTTTATGGAACAGGGAAGAAAAATACGTTCCACTCATAGATTGCTATTCATCATCCAAATGGTATTTATAAAGGTGAAGTGTAGTTAGCAGTGGCGTAGTCGAAGGGGAACGTGGGGGGACGCCGTCCCCCCACTTTTTCATTTTGACTTATGCGTCCCCCCACTTTTTTTTTCAGGGGGGACGCTGATTTTGCGTGTTTTTTAAAAAACTGTAACTTAATGAGTAATAGAAGTAAATTTCAATTTTAACCTTTAAATAAATAAAGAATGATTAAATGAAACAGTAATCAACCATGTAAATGCGAATAAATTTGTTTTAAATTATAACTTTTAAATCCTGCCTAGAAATTGCATGCTTTAAAATCAGAACATATAATTTTAGAAAAAAGTCAGATTGATTTTCAGACAATTTATGGCTAAAAACTTGAGCACGAGCAAGGTAGCACAGTAAGTTTAAAATTCGATTTCAAAGCTTCAATGTTTCATGTACACTCATGTCCATAAATTAAGGATAATGAAGTTCAGGCAAAGAAAGAGAAAGAAGCAAAACAAATTTGACTTATTTGTAAAGTCTATTTATTAAACAAAAAGTAAAGAGCAAAAAAGATGCTATATATTTGACATAATTAATAAAAATTGCAAGTTTTACTCCCTTGACCAAATTTCAAAAAAGAACCTATTTACAAAAAACAGTATAACATGGTTAGTAGGATGGTTAATACGGAGTATGTCTCCCGGACGATGCAATACAGGCCTGACAACGCCTAGGCATGCTGAGTATCAAATGATCAATCTGATCTTGGGGAATATTACACCACTCATCAAGCAATGCACTCCGAAGTTCCGGTAGACAGGTGGGAGGGGGTTGACGGGCTGCAATTCGTCGGCCAAGCATATCCCACACATGCTCTATTGGATTCAAGTCCGGTGAGTATGCTGGCCAATGCATACGGGTGATATCCTCCGATTGAAGGCATTCGTCTACAATGTTTGCACGGTGAGGACGGGCGTTGTCATCCATAAACACAAATTCAGCACCCATGGCGCCCCGAAACAAACGTACATGTTATTCCAGAATGACATCCCGATAGATGTGGCCTGTCATCGTTACACTCTGAACATGCAGGTCAGTTCTGGAACCAAGAATAATTCCTCCCCAAACGAGCCATCCTGCACCACCGTAACGGTGTCTTTCAATGGTGTTCTCTTGGTGGTAACGGGTACCTAGCGCTCACCAGATGAATGTCCGGCGAGAATCAGACTCCAAACTAAACCTGGACTCGTCGGAAAACATCACACAAGACCACTGTTGCGGTGTCCACAATCGTAGCCTACGGGGATTATCTCCAGCCTGTTACTTTGGCCGTTTTTCAAAGCTAAAAAGGTAGACAAAAATACGTTCATTTCTAGCCGCTAGATGGCGCGTTTACCGGGGAAAACACATCCCGAATTTCCATTTGTTTACATGCTAAACTGAGTCTTATTTGTATTCGTTTAAACGCTAATAAAACGCTACAATGAAGTACTGTTGTGTACCGATTTGTAAATCGATAGCTGGAGGATCTATAAAAACAAGTTTTTTTGAATTTCCATCAAATTTAGAGATTAGAGCAGCTTGGATAAATGCTATATCCAAGGAAGGAGAAAAACGGGGAAGTTTGTGGAAATCTACAGATCATTCGGTAGTGTGTGAAAAACATTTCACAAATGATGATTTTAGCAAAAGCACGAAGAGAAAAAGGCTGGTTCCAAGTGCTATTCCGATTATTTTCCCAGGATATCCATCGTACAAACTTCCAGGATCATCCAAAAAAAGGAAGTCGCCCAGTTCAAGATTTTGTGAAAATACAGTATTGAAAAAGTGCTGTTTAGGAAAGAATTCTGAGACGTACGCCTCAGTTAATTTACCGGCAGAACCAATTGAAAGTAGTTCTGCTAATTGTAATGTTACAGTGCAAAAAAAGAAAGCAACACTTACAACTAAAAAGCTTCACAACCGGTTGAGAGCTCTAAGGAAAGTTAATTCTACATTGCAGAACAGAATTAAAAAATAAAAAATAAAATTTCTGCCTTAAAAGCAGGAAGAAAGAAAGAAAGTATGGAAGAGCGGCAACTAAAAAAATAATAAAGGAAAAGTCAGAAAATAAGATGTCTGCTATTATGCTGATGGAGCAAATTTCAAATTATGGCAAGAAAAAAGTTACTCTGAATAGCACAGCTCTAAAATTTTACATTTTGTGGCAGAAACGTTCACCTAAAGGATATGATTTTGTTAGAAACATGGGTATTTTTAATCTTCCTCACAAATGCACATTAAAGAAGTATCTTGGATACTCAACAGGAGAAACTGGGATAACTTCATTAATGCAGTTGCGACTTCATCATGAATTTAAAAACTTAACACATGAAGAAGAAAAATTTGGCTCATTAATAATAGATGAAATGGCAATCAAAGCAAAATTAATGTATGACAGAAAGCTTGATATGTTTTTAGGTAGTTGTGATACTGAAATTGAAAAAATAGGAATCAGTGACAGGTTGGCAAATAATCTTTTGTGTTTCCTTTTTAAAGGGCTATCAACTGATTATAGGATTCCTGTTGCATATTTCTTCACAAACCAATCGACTGGCAATGAACTACATAAATTAACAGTTTCTGTCATAGAAAATGTGGAAAAGGCTGGTTTTAAAATTTTAAGAATAGTAACTGATAATTCTATGTTAGAAACAGATTTATCACAAATAAAATATATTTAGTATTCAGGATTTAAGAATCCCATTCAAAGGACACTAATTTATCATTAAACATCTAAAGAGTGAAATCCATCCCTCTTTAGATGTTTAATGTAAAGTTAGATAATTTTTTCATTTTCATTGTTAAAATTAAGGAATTTCACTGCTTGAATATTTACTATCAGTACATTAAATCTAATATTGGTAGCATGTAATTAACTATTTGTTATATGTAATTAATTTTCTTTTAGTTCAAAGTTTTTCCTTAAAAATGATATAAATTTCAGGGATTTTTATTTAGAGGCACAATCACCCTTGACAACCATATCTGTGATAAATTTATTTTTACTGTTCACCCTTTTATTATTTTTCATTAATTTTATGCAATGTATGTAATTTTATGTATGTATTAAAAGTATTATTTTCTAAAAGAATTTGCAAGTTTTTATTTTTGAAAAGCATTTTGCTGCAAATGATCAAACAAGCAATAAATGACACATTGATACAAAAATTAAATTTAGTACGACCATTTAATACAGAATCTAAGAGCAAATTGCATTATTTACAGTGTTGCATGCGATAACGCTATTTAAATACTGTCATTTTGCATTTTCAGTTTTTTACAAAGATTAATCCAAGTTATTAAAACTCTAATGTGTTAAAAATCAAGGAATATTTTCACATTTTCACAAGTAATCCAATAATACACGAAGTTTTTTAAAACTCAGATGCACGAAATCCGGACCAGCTGATCGATATTTTCCCCGGTAAAAGCGCCCTCTAGCGGCGATATCTTCTCGCACTATTTCGCGTTTTCAAGGCGAACGTAACAGGCTTAACACAACACAATCCTCGTAGGCTACGCCACAATGCATGCTCTCTACTCCAGGTTAATCGCAGGCGACAGTGAGTTGCGGTAAGTGGAACACATCTGACAGGCCTACGAGCATATAGACCAATGTGCCCTAAGCGTCTGTACACGCTCTGCCTTGAAGCTGTCGTACCGGTAGCTGAAGAGAGCTGACGAGACAGGTCTGATGCTGTACTCCGTCTGTTTCTTTTGGCAGTAACTGCCAAATAGCGGTCCTCATTCGGCGTTGTAACTCGGGGCGACCTGTGCTGTAACGTCTACTCACATTACCATCATCTTGGAATCGTTGCCAAAGCCTGGAGATGACACTCTGGGCGATTCCAAGTTCCTCGGATACTTCCAGCTGGGTACGTCCACATTCCAGTCGTCCGATAATTCTGTCACGTAAAACATCATCCAAATGCCTCCTTTGTGCCATAACTATGCGGTTTTTGCACTGAAAGGCTTTCACAGCGCTTGTGAACAATTTTACTTCTTTGCCACCATTCCTTATATACCCCTCTCTTACACTCTCGTCATTGTGACGTACCATCCACGCCATCTGGTGGTTTCCTGTAATTTGCATATTCTTCTTCAAGATGTGTGTGATCATTCCACAGGTGAAATTTTTATTTTAGAGATCAATTTCTGTGTGATTCTGAATTATCCTTAATTTATGGACATGAGTGTATTATCCTCCCGCCCCCCTTTTTATATATATATATATATATATATATGAACTGTTTCAGAAAAAATGTGTACATTTGGGTTGAATTTCTTCTAAAAATGAGTGTCCCCCCCACTTTTTTTTTTCAGGACTACACCACTGGTAGTTAGAATATGCCTGACGAAGATTGTTAAACAGTTATGATAGGCGATTTTAATATAGATTTCAATTTCGTAGCAGAGCCGGGCGGAGCTTTTTTTCTATTCTGTCTTATGCAAGTTACTACTTAGCTCTGCTAATATATAATATCTTTATTTCTCCGCTTTTTTCGGGATATATCGCAACCACCTGCTAAGCTCCGTCTGCAGTAGAATCCGATAACACGTGAAAGATGTTAATTTTATTTTCTTATTCAAATCAAATATGATAGCAGGGAGCAGTGGCACACCCAGGCAAAGAATATAAATAACTGGGGTTTAAAAATACTGCTGAGCTTGGTTATGAGTGACCTCGATTATAAACTTCAAAATATTCATTACCACTTGCCCATAGAACACAAGCCTACTATCAACATAACTCGTTATAGTAATAAATAATTATCCAATCTTTTCAGTTATGTTGTACCCACGATTAATTTTATTATTTAAAAAACCAACATCCCCCCCCCAAAAAAAAAAATTATATATATATATATATAGAAATAATTTGAAGACAAATTTTTAAAATAAAATATTAATTCATTAGTAACAATTTTCAATTTTTAAAGCTTTTCGCATCTAACACTCCAGGTTTAGAAGGGGGCTTTAGCCCCTCCGTGGGTGTACCTATGGCAGAGAGGGTTAAAAATTAAAAACTCTTACTTGTATTTTAATTACCCTCCAAGGTTACCACCCAGCAGAAGTTTTCAGAAATCGTGGGTCGAATTCGCGCCTTCAATTCCTTGTCAAGCTCACAGGCTCAACCAGGGCCGGCCGTAGCAATTGCGGGGTCCTGGGCAAATCTTGGGCGCGGTGCTCTTAAGCCACGTGGGGTACATAGTCTGACTGACGCCAGCTCTGAAGCTGCTCGCGAGTCGTGCCTATCCATTAACGTAAGTGTCAGTGAAATTGCAAGTAAATCAAGAAAAAACAGAACGCTTTTAAAAGTTAAATATTGTAAAATACTTGTTACGTCAAAACGAAGACAAGAATTTTCTTCTTACATTTTTAATTTTTTTTTTTCTTTTTTGTGGTATCACGATTTGAGCCAAGAAAAAAGTAGCTTATATTCATTGTTGAATAAGAGACCAAAAGAGCACACACACATTTTTTAAGCTTAAAAAAAAAATGCAATGTTTATATACTGCGAAATAGTTAAACAATGAAAAAGCTATGTAACATTGAAAGTTATGCAAACTCTTACTTACAAAAAAAAACTGTATTTTCTACATTTCTTTTGAGCAAACTCGTCAATAAGTTTGTCAAAATTAAGACGTGCCACAGTGTCGTATTATTACCAATTTTCGGTCTCTTCTGCCGCCAGGCTGTTAAAAATATTTTAAAATTCGTATTCTACGCGACAAATAGTTAAATTTTGCATTGTCTTGTATCAAAATCGGTCAACTAGAACGCGAGAGAAGGAGTTTTGGTTTTCTCCATTGGTTAGCAAAGCGTTTTCTAGAAATCTCGAGAAATATGGGTCCAAGGCCTTCGCTAATCTCACTTTTGGGAACTTATTTTTGGCGCCAAATTGGGCGATATTTCGCCAAAAAGTCACCAAAATTGGCGCAATTTTTCCAATTGGGCCTATAAAGGTGTTTTCCTGCATTAACGTCACATAATATAGCTTTATATTACACTATTACGTAATGAAAAGTCCCGTTTCACGGGGAATCTTCGAGAAGTTTCTTTTAACTTCGGCAACCCTATATATAGGAGGCAGAGAGACCGAAGAGTCAGTTTTTGGTTCTGCCGTGTTCAGAGAGCAGATGTCCGTGAGAGAGCATGAGCCCTGCATTAGCTTTTATAGAAGCGGTATTTCCGCTTGTTTATGAAACTTGTTTCCGAATGCTGTGTGCGAATTCGGTCTCGAGGGACTGTTTACGATTTTCCTCGTGAATTTCCACTGAGTTTTTGTGTGTAAAAGTGCTTTATTTTCATGTGCATGTATTGTGTGAGAAATACAGTATTTCTGAAAGCTTCTGTATTGAACAGACTGTTATAAGCAAGCTACTAGCAGTTAGCGTCTGTGAATTTTGTACAGCTCATTGTTCGACGACGTTCTAGAAGCAATAAAGTTCGTGTTTCATCCTGACAAGTAGACTCTTTACTTACTAGAACTTTCTACACCTACTGGACTTTAGAACGACGAACCCAGATATCAAGCAGAGTTTTCTGCAACAGCATTCTATTGAAAGTGTTGCTAAGGAAGATAGTCTTTCTTGTGACATAGTCGTCCTTAAATAGGTTTTTATTCATTTTAAACAGGAAAGCAGGGTTCCCGCTAGAGTGAGAGATCGCGCATAAATTTCTTATATCTCGGGCAAAAAATATTACAGCGCGAGGTATTCTCGCGCTGCAAAATATTCGCCACCTGCGCAAGATTCTCGCACGCTGTTTGAAAGTTTAAAAACGCCAGTTTACAAATACAAAAATTTTTTTTGACTCTACTACTGTCGGATAACGAGCCTGCCGCGGCCGCAATGAAGTGCCCCCCCCCTTCCTCTCTTGAGTTTCTGTTCAGAGATAACACGGTTAAACCATCGGAATGCAGAGGGGGAATATTAATTAATGCTATTGGCGCTGAGCTGACCTGATGATTTTTCTCCTCCTGCTTGCCAGCTGTAAAATGTTTTGTTTGTGTGTCCATCGTATATGAGTTTTGAGAGCATTTCATCTGTTTTTTTTTATATATACCACCACAATTCATGAAATTATTGATAACCTCTGGCAGTTTGAAATTTGGACCCCCCCCCTTCCGTTCTAAGTTTAGTTGTCGTTCACAGTAAGAGTTAATTAATCTTTTAAGAAGACCCCCCCCCCCAAAAAAAAAGAAGCTGAAATTTTCCGGTTAAATGCCGGATAATCTAGCTTATACTGTAGTAAGAAGTTGAACTTAACTATATCTGTTTTAACTTTGTCACACATATTTGTAGTATAATATAATTTAATATTTATAAAAATATATTATATAAATATTAAGTTATTTTATTTTATATAATTTTATTATATTAGATAAAATATTATAGTTAATAATTCTTTTGCTTAGTTAAACTGGGTGTGATTCTTTGAATAAATTTGAATATTCATTAACTTTGAATATCCATTAACAATACATGTGTAAATTTCAGTGCACAAGTGCAAATTTAAGCAATCTTATTAGAATAGCTGATGGAAATATCAATTTAGAAAGTTTTCCATATGATCAAGCTGTAAAATATTTTAATGAAGGAAAACTCGGTGTTATTGAAATTGTAGTATAAATAAATAAAATGATGTTAAACAATATTTATGTTCTCACTTGGCTTTCAGAAATCCCACTCAAAATTTTTGGATGGGTGAGAAATCTCCCGCAATTTTTTTTTTCTAATGGGAACCCTGCAGGAAAGGTTTCTTTCAGCACTTGAAACAGTAACAGCAACAGTTAACAAAATTCTGTATACAATTTGAATACTAGGGAAAAGCTTCTTTATGCCATTTAATGAGTTAAGTACTTGTACTGGACTGTGAATGTCATCTGGTATCACTTCTCGAAACACTTTTATTTCTGTTAACCCTTTAACGCGCCGTGTTCCCGCCCTGGGAACACCCAACTCTGACGTTTTGACTGTTGCCAGTCACGAAGAATAGATTTGATTTCTATAAAAAATAGTTGCGGGTGGCATAGCTCCACGAGAATCCTTTACTCTTTAGCACGTCATTTCCCGTAAATAAAATGGTCACGATTATTTTGAGGGTCTCTAGATCTGTGGCACGCGATGAACGTTTCGATCGTCCGCCATCTTGCTGGTAGTTAAGTCGAGCGATGGCCACGGCTGCCCTTTTTTCAGCATTGTGAAAGGGTTGCGCCTCAAAGGGTTAACAGCTCAGAACCACTGATATCTTTGGACTCATACTCTTCTTCAGGTGCAGTTAACTCCTGTTCAAGCTACAGACATTTTTTTAAACTCATTATCATTTAGTTCATTGTCAATTGAAAGGCCCTCGAATAATGAATTGGAAGTTCATTTCCATAAATCGTTGCTATTAAAATGTATAAAAAAGTCACATGACACAGAAACGTTATATTTGTAATTTCCCCCCCCCCCCCTGAAAATCGTAATTGTGGGCCCGGAGAGGTTGCTCCGCTTGCCCCTGCCTAAGGCCGGGCCTGGGCTCAACACATTCGTTCAGGATGGCTGCAATGCCACCGATATTACAGCTGATGTTTTCTCTGTGCAGGAATATTCGTTTTTTGAGCCGTTTATGTGTTTTTTAAGGCAAGTACACAACAAAACAAGCCATTAGACGATGAGCTCACATAAATAAATAAAATAAAAAATAATAATAATAAAAAGAAAAAAGTGAGAAAATCTGAAACAATTTCATATTTTAAATACGTACTAAAGAGCTATATATTAAAAACGTCTCATAATTTATGCGTCGTCCCTATTTTTCTTTCTTGTTCCATTAAGTTGGAAAGTGTATCATAATGCAAGAGAGTGCCGTATTTGTCTTCCTTGTTCCATAAAACCAATCTTTGCAATCGAAATCTATCTTAAAATCGCCCCTACTAAAACTATTTTACAATCTCCGCCAAGTATATTCCAACTATACTTCACCACGAGATTGCTCCCAAGGCCTTTTCCGATGAAGGGTGATGTCTGGCCCGGGAAAAAAAAAAAATCAGTTCCCTCTGTTTTGTGAGACGAAGGGCTTTGACTGAGGAAGACTGAAAAAATTTTCAGTCCAAACGATCGTATTTTCTTATAAGTAACATTTTATGCAAGTTTTTATTTATTTTAGATAGTTAAAAGTTACATCGAAATGCTAAATCGCAGTTGCCAGCATGTACAGAATACAACCACTTTTTCCATACAGTCATTTTTATAGATATTTCTTTAAATATCAAGTAATTCAATAATTTTGCTATTTTTTAACATTAAAAGTACTCTTTACAAAATGTGGTTAGTTATTTTCCTACAGGTTGGTATGCTATATCGACTATACAGCATTTAGAAGAATTAAAAATAAGTTTTAATTAATTTATACAAATGTAAATTTATTTTCATTGTTTATACTTTATAATTAAAATATCATTTAACTTTTGACATTTTTTATCCTTTTCAATTTAATTGTAAAATTATAAAAGTGTAAGATTTTGGGGCCCCTAAAATCTGTGGGCCCTGGGCAGTTGTCTCGTTTGCCCTGCCTGTAATATGGCACTGCATTTAACCCTTACTCCGACGATATGCTTATGATTATTAACTCCAAATCGAAATTAACATCGATTATTCTTTACAACACATATGGGCAACCCCCGGCCGGCGGGCTGTATATGGCGTTACACACCTTTTGATCCGGCCCGCGAAACATTTCAAATCTCTAAAGAAAACCCATATATACGGCTCGCGACTTCGCTAACGTCCTAGAGTTTCGCCCGCAACTTTGAAAAGGTTGCCTATGCCTGATTTAGATCAGGGTTTCTACAGATTTCACAGCTTTTGCTTCCCTGACATCTATCACGCTCTTCCCTGACTTTAGCATGCTTTCCCGAATTTTGTGTTTCTATTTTTAACATTACATCCTATAGTTAATATTTTTAAAAAATATTTTATTCCTTTTTTACAAATAATAATAATAAAATCAATATATACAAGAATCTTATTTGACATCACTGCATTCTAACAAAACCCATGTTTGATAATAATTTAGGATAAAATTAAGCCTATTTCAGCTGCACAAGATATGCTCATACATTTTAAAATTATTTATAAGGTTGAATGAGAAAATGAAAATAAAACAATCTCTACCCTTAGGTTACAACAGCAAATATTTTCTTGATTTTACAGCAAAATTCAATTTTTCTTGCATTTCCCTGACCTTTCTTCAATTTTTGCTAATTTCCCTGACTGTAACACTGTAGTTTCTCAAAGTGTCGAAAGTCGTATGGGATATAATTATGTACTTGGGAAAGTACTACACTACGATAATTATAGAGAACTTTCTCACTATAGAAAAACCGTTGTTGGTCCGAACTAGCCGAGATATTGTTGCTGTCGATACGTTTTTAATTTGTTATTTTGAGCACTTGATATACATTACAACTGATATACATAACGATACAGCGATAAATCCCTCTATAGAGGTCTGCGCCACGCATTTGTACCATGCCGCCGAGATCTAGGCCGGAGCGCCGGCGAAGTACGCTGATTTCATACCGCGGCGTACAATCGGCTACAAGACTTTTTAAAAATTGTACCTAAATTTTCAACTGCTCATTTTTTTCTCATACCTGCCAACCTCCTTGAACCGAAAACAGGAAGACTCGGGTTGAACAGACAGAAAAAACAGAAGATTTCATAAAAAATCAGAAGATAATTTTTAAATATAAGAAGTAAAAACAGAAGACCCCAGTTTAGCACCATTTCTCATTATTTTTTATATTAGTAATGCATAGAAATAAAAACAAAATTAAATAGTAATAGAAAAGAGCTTACCTGAAATTAAAAAAAAAAAAAAATGAAAACAGATGTGGAGTATGTTCACAAATATAAAAACAATTAAATAAATGGAAATTTGACTTTATTTTAAACCAAAGTATGTTGAAAAATAAACAGATTAAGATTTTTTTAAGATGGTTCAAAGTAGCTTTTTTAGCTTTTACTAATAGTTATTCAGAAAAACTATTTTCATAAAAGTATGTTAGCTTTAGTTTTCAACACAAATACATTTTCTAATGATGAATTACTGACGGAGGAATGAAATGAAGTTCTGTTTTTTTTCTTTCAAACTATCAACAAAAGATTTGTTTACAAACGCTTTGACCTCACTGTGTGGTTAGCTGTTGAAATGATTACCTTAATAAATTACTTTGAAATGGATTTATTTATTTACTAATTTTTTAGCATAGTTTGCAATACAATTTAATATATCAACTTAAAAAAAAAAAAAAAAAAAAAAAACAGTAGATTTTATCTTCTGTCAGAAGACCAGAAGGTAGCTTAAAAAAACAGAAGTCTTCTGTCAAAACCAGAAGAGTTGGCAGGTATGTTTTCTGGATACTTCCTAATGCTAGTAACTTGCAAAGATACAATTTAATTTTTTTATGAGCCAACGGCGTAATTTAATTGCTTTAAAAACTGTTTAAACATGACATTATACCTCAAAAGAGCATGATAGGTTTGGAATGGTTCATGAAAAAGTTGTGGGGTAAAAAAAAAAAAAAAAAAAAAAAACGCTTAAAAAGCAAATAATGTATCAATCGTACACTGATAATTAAATGTATCGTGAATGTGCTATATGAACAACATAAACCTATCCGATTTTGATAAAATCGATTGTTTCAGTTTTGAAGTAGAAATATTTTAAAAGTGTACCACAACGGCAAGCTCATAGTCTGGAGCCCCACCAGTGGCCGAGAGCAGAGCTCTCTGAACTGGGTGACGGAAGGTGCCTGGTTCAAAACCAGGACGCTCCCGCCGACCAAACCGTTCGTGGTTTCCTCCAAAACTTAGCGTAGATACGGGCTAGGACCCCTTAGAAAGACCCCCAAGGAGGGCACCCCACTAGAGATGAATTCGGGCTGATTTTTCAAAGCCCGACGACTTTTATTTCAAGACCGCCCAAGCCCGTTATTATTTAAGTCGAAGCTCGCTCAAGATTTCAGCTAATAGGTAAATAAAAGTCAATTACTTCATTGATAGAATACCATAAATTTTGCGGTTTGTGCATATTAAAGACAAATATAAAACTCTGCTGTTCGAGCCTCGTCAAGGGGAGACCCCCTGAACCCCCCCCTAATTTTTTAGTTTCATTAATTGCCCTATTAAAACGATATTAATTGATTATGTCATTTTATCTCTCATCTTTCCTGTATTTCGCCTGGTAACCCTATGTTGAAATTTTTTTTATTGTAACCAATTTATAGAAAAATGCATGTGATGCCTATTCTACAGCTTACGAAATACTGTAACAATAGATTAAAGCTGTTGTGAACTAATAGTATTTAAATATATGTAAAATTATGTCGCTTTTTTCGGACAATTTTCAATAAAGCGGGTGAGAGATAAAATGACATAGTCATTAATAGCTAACTCTTAATGTATTTTCTAATTCTTTATATAAAAGTTTATCAAAGAACGTATCAGTTCTAGAAAGTTTTGTGGATCTGGTTTAAAAAAAAAAAGAAAGAAAGAAATTCAGGTGTATTTTTGCCCTTTAATCTTCCCAATATTATGTAACATGTACTCTGAAGAGATTTAATTGACAACTCAACACTTATTCAAGTCGAAAATTAGCCATTAATTATGTATTGTTAAAAAACTACTTAAGTAGGAAAATTCTATATTTTGAACCAACTTCATTCCCAAAGCCAGAATTTTGGGAAGATTTTCTTCTAGTGACGTCTGTCTTATTTTAAAATTTTGTTAGCAATATGCAGGAAATTTTAATCTTGTGATCAATCTTATTCCAAAGAGCAGAGTTTCGGAATTTTTTTCCGAGTGATGTCTGTGTTATTTTAATATTGTGTCTGCATTGTATATAATATTTTAATACTGTCACCAACCTTATGCAAAAGGGCAATAATTAGAAGATTCTCAAAGTCATATCTTGGCTGTTTTAATATTGTTTTTGCACTGTGTAAAGTATTTTAATCTTGTGATCAACTTTATTCCAGAAAGAGTTTCGGAAGATTTTCTTCAAGCTATATCTTTGTTATGTTAATAGTGTCTGCATTATTTAGAATATTTTAAGTTTGTGAGCAACATTATATTGAAAACAAGTAATTTGAGAAAAAAAAATCTAGTCAAGATTTTCTGAGGGAATTATGTGTCACTCATAAAACTGTACATTTTGACTTATTAATTGCAATTAAAAAACTGTGTCAGTATAGCCTGTGTTTTTAAACTGAAGCTATCCTTTTTTTTTAAATAAGTGTTGCTGTCCTGTGGCAGTTAATTTAAAAAATAATAATGGGTTTGTGTTTATGCGTTTTTCGTTAGGAAATATGTATTAGTTTCATATGTACTGATACATACATATGAGCTAATCGAAAACCCGGGATAAATTGATATATTTCCTGTTTATCCCTCTCGTCACCCTGAACCTCATATGAGGCTCCTACTTCAAATAGCAACATTTAGAGAGAAAACAATTGAATTTAGTATTTTTTTCTTTCAGTGATATCAATATCATTCATTCATGTAGAAAGTATACGAGGCTCTTGACTAAATGCGTAAATCGTGCGTAGATTGCAGTACTAGTCCATTTAGATCATTTTTACAGTTTTCGCTTCATTGTTTCAGGAGAAAAATTAAGAAAATATTTACGCTGCTTTTTTACCGTTTTTTTTTTCTTTTTAAGGTAAGTATAGTTTTTTCTTATTTCTCAACCTTTACCTAATACGTGCATCCTTTTAAATTAATTTTAGCATAACAAAGTGCTTCGAAAATGCAGAAATTAATATTAGAAAAATCTAATATTAATCGAAATTAGAAAAAATATTTTTGCATGATTTATAATAGTATTTCAGATGCATTCAATGCTAGACAGATTTTTTTTTCTCTGATTTTTCATAATTCGGTGACGAGAGGGTTATAACAAGAAAACTTTGCAGAGAAATATATATATATATATTTTTACTATGGCCATTTATTGAGATTTAAACAGCATTTATTTAGTTTTCTTTTTAGTATCTTTCTTTGAATATATTTATTGTAGTAGCAGTACAGGCCTGGATCAAAAGAATCTTATCTATGTTGAGATACTCGCCAGACTAAACTGTACAAAAGCATCTATATACAGAGATTATTATATTGAAGAAATATTAATTAACATGCGAAATTAATACTGAGTAGCATGTTTAAATACAGTAGAGAGCCAGAAATCCGCACAGCTTGGGACCAAGGCTTGTGCGGATCATAGGCGTAGAGTTATATGGGCCCGTGGTGCTTGAGCCCCCCCAATAAATTGTGAATAGGGGCTGAGCCCACCCAATAATTTATCACAAAATACAGAAAACTAATTTATACTAACATAAAAAAGTCAGGGTTTTCCTTACAGAAAAAAACTGGTTGAGAATTTCTCACCCTTTCCCCTAAATTGAGTGAGATTTTTATAAAATGGGTGAGAATTTTTTGCTAATAGATTTGGGTTGGGTAAATATCTAGTGGGTAAGGTATTTATAAATGGGTATTTATTCCTCTGTAAGGTAAATACCCAAAATCAAGGTATATTCTGATTTTTAGTTATTTTTATTGAGTGTAACTGGACCTCCAAGTCTAAATCAAGTACAGGTACATGCAATAAAAATAACCCAGTTTAAGATCCCCCCAGGATCAGAATGGTTCCCAGGAATCTCCAGACCCCTTGTCTTTTTCTTTCATAGACTTTATAGTTCTTGAGAATCCACTTTTGCACTCAGCGTTCTTTGTTATTATTATTTTTTTTTTTCTTTGAGAAGCCGATTTGTAGGGTGGGCGAATTTCTCGCAGTAATAAATTTTTAATGCGAGAAAAAGAAACAAAATGCGAGATTCTCGCATTCTCGAGCTCTAGTGAAAACACTGAAAGTATTCACGCCATTTACAAACTTTAAAAAAAAACCTTTACTTGTACTTTTAAAAATTTTCTTCTTTTGATTTCAATCATGATTTAGTATTCATTGTGACGCCACGTAATACACAATGTTACTATAAGCTGCTCTCGCCAGGCTCTGGTTAATTAAAATCAGATTATGCAATGTAAAGTATGAAATGAAGAAAAGTTCAGATGTGTCTAAAATGAACTATCTTATCAAAATGTATTTTTTTCCTCCTTTGGATATTTTACTTTGATTCTATTTTTAACTTATAACATGGTAGGAAGATACTAACATGGATACTTACCTTACATTGTACATTGGTGTAGAATTCTCTGGACCCATAGAGCTCGAGCGCCTCCAATAATTTACACTTATAGATAGTAAGTCATAGCTGCTAACTACTACGGAATATAATTAACCACTTTTCGTAAACAGTATATCTTTTAAATACTTTTTTCAAAATAGTAACCAGCTTGCACGCGCGGCACAAAAATTTTGCTATATTTTAAGCTGAAAAATCATGTAGAAAAAGTGGTTAATAATATTCCGTAGTAGTTGGCAGCTATGAGTAAGTTATATGTATGTGAATCAGTGGCGTAGCCAGAAATTTTTCATGGGGGGGGAGGTTACGAATTCTGCAACTCACATATATGTATACGGGTGTATGATAAGGGGGTGAAGAATATACATTTTGTATGGCAAAAAATTCCTCATGGGGGTGGTTATGAACCCCCTAACCCCCTCCCCCTTGGCTACGCCACTAACGTGAATATATGTGGTTGTGGGGCCCGGCTCCCCCAATAATTTTGAAAACTTTACGCTTATGCTGCGGATTTTAGGATTTTGCAGATTTCAGGCCATAAAAGATAAATCTTACTACATTTCAGACTTAAGAAAAGGAGAATACAATTACAATGAAATAAAAACACAGTCAAAAGTATTTCATTTATATTTTCACTTTAAATACAAAAGCATAGGAGGAAAAAAAAATTACATGAAGACTAGCAAAGCAAATGGTTTCAAAATTTCCTTTCTCTAATTTTGAAAACATGTTCTGTGGTGATTTGTTTTAAAATATTTTTTTTCTACTTTGTTTCTTTTATTTATTTAATTTTGCAAATTGTATAACTATTTAAATATGCAGTTTAAACAATAACTGTTTAAACTGCATATTTTCATCAGAATATTTAAACAGAATTATGATTAATTTTTGTTTTGTTATAGAACTTAGCTGTTGTAAAAATTGATGGTAATCTTTTCTTAACTTTAAACTTATATGAAATGGATTTTTTTATTATTATAATAACCAAGTTTTAGATCATCATCAGAATCATATTTATCTGGATTCAAGAAACTTTTCAAGAATTTCTTCATTGGTGGAATACTGCAAATTTCATTATTTATATCAGAGAAGGTGTGCAGATTTCGGACGTTTGCGGATTTTAGGTCGGCGGATTTCTGGCGTTCAACTGTATATATTTAAGGATATTTTTGAAATTGCTAATTAAATAATATTTAAATTAGAATCTAATTTTTAAATATATTTAACAATTAGAATATTATTTCTAATTATAATATTATTAATAAGACTAATTAATAATTAGAATGTTATTTCTAATTACACACGGAATCTCCAGGGTTTCTACAGATTTCAAAGCTTGTTTTTCTGACTTTATCGTGCATGCTCTTGTGGACTTCATACGCTGCTTATTTTCAGTGTTACTTTGATTCTTAATTTTTACATTACTAAATTTATACCTTTTGCTATTTTATTTAAACACCCGATGATAAATATACTTATAAAAAATTTATTTGGCAACACTGCAAAAAGTGTGCTTTTCAGTAATTTAAAGATTTTGAATATTTCAATTAGACAAGATATGTTCACACATGACACATAACACTTTTTAAAAATTATTCTCGAGTTCAGAAAAGAAAGTAAAAATGGGATAATTTCTACAACTTTCTCTTGGTTATAATACTTTTATTTACTTATCAAAATAAAAGTATTTTGAGAAATTTCTGTTTCACAACTTCCAAACACCAATCAATTTCAGCTTTTATTACTCCATCTTTTATAACGTATAAGTTTAAGCGCTTCAGTTTATTATCCGTTTCACGCTTATTGGCCAGTTCTGGATTTCTTTACTTCCTTACTTTCGATTCGCTATTTGAAGTAGAACAATAATGCATCATCATTTGGTTTCTCCAGGAAACTAGTTTCTGAATACTGTGATCATATTTTTAAATTTTTGATATGAATAATCCCTGTAGAGTGGGGAAACAACAGATTGCTTCCCCATATTGCTCAATTAAAAAAAATCTGGAGTGACTCCACTCGACTTTCCGAACACTTATGATTAATATAATTACCAAGCATTTAAATAAAATTTAATCCATGAATAATTCAAAAATTCTTAATTTTTTTTTTCAATTTGAGCTCAATCGAATGTACCGTTTAAACACTAGTGCACTTTCAAGAATCCCCCCCCCGCATAGGCCATAATATGAAAGAAATCTTTGTCGTAGCCCTGTAGAAAAATTATAAGTCCTATACACACCAAAATCAATACAGTGTGGCGGATGTCAGTCCGTACGGTTTATATTTTCGTCAGGGGGTTCAGTGGTTTAAATTTTATTTTCCAATAATAATCAAATCAAGTCTAATACAATTATATATAATTTATTTCAGGGGTCAGTCCAGGTTTCTTTCCCAGGGTCCTATTTTTGTGAAATTTTACCTAATTTTGTGAATTTATAATTAATTTTGTGAATTTATACCTAATTTTGTGAATTTTTTCTATTTTTGTGAATCTTTCCTTATTTTGTGAACTTCTTCCAATTTTCTTTTTCATTTTTGAGCAAGAAAGCAATCACGAAATAGAATTGAATATTTTTTTAAAAATTAAAAACAAAATGGGTATAGTTAGTTCCTTTAAAAAAAGTTGGCCAAAACTGAATAATTCCTGTTCACCGAACATACGGGATAGTCATTCCCTGGAACAATATTTTTTTAAAAATTCGATTAAAATTAAAAATATAAAGCTTTAAATCTTTACTTTTAAATGATTAAAAAATAGATTTTATAATAAACGTAGGCCATGGTAGTTTTGATTTTAAATTGCAGGTACTAGACACTTATTTACATCCCAAATTCAAACTTCAGTAATTTTTAAATATTACACTGTCTGTCAGTTTCAACTGGAAATACTCTAATACTAACGATGTGAGAAATGCAATTTTTAAATCTAGTTAAATTTCAACAATTGAAGGGAAAGCAAAAATAAGTTGCAGATAATTGCAGATGGGAGAAATTAGCTAACATTTTAAAAAATTAATTTCAACTTGCACCATTAAAGAAAAATTACTTGTCAGTGTACACAGAATATCCCAAAAACACTGACCTGGGGTTTTATTCCTTAAATATTTTTCACAAATATTTTACAGTAAATCACAAATTTATGTTTAAAAAAAAAAAAAAAAAGGCACAGAATTTTACAGTAATGATTATAAATGTTGGAAGATTAAATCTAAATAAATACAAATGTACATTTTTATATGGTCTCCAAACAGAAAATTCCCAGTCTGTAAGATGTGCCCATGCATTAAGTTTTAAAAAATTTAATTAAGTTATAAATTTCCAGTCTTCTATCAAAAATGATAGCTTCTAGCAAAAAATTGTTCGCTGCGGCCCTGCCTATGCCGATAGCATTTCTCTGTAGTGTACCCCTATGACTGCTCTTTAAAATGATATTAAATCCCAATAAAATCACTCCTATGCTTTGTTGTTCACTCCCAAGAATGAAAAAATGCAGTATTACACTATTTCTACTCCCCCTTTTTTTCCAGCTTTGAGCAGTGATTGACCTATATTTATCCCATTTCACATTCCACAGTGTGGATTCTCGACCGATTAAACAGGGCGCTGCACCCGGCAATCCTTTTTCTCCCCCCTATGCCTGGGTATGTCGGTCCGTTTTTCCATTCTTATTTGCCAAAACTTTTTCTCCTTCCTTACCATACAGTTTTCTTATACAGGATACAATACAATGAAGTCAAAATAGATGTTTAAATGACCCTTAACAAAACAGGAGTTATAACTGTTCCTTCAAAAAAATCCAATCAGCTTTTTTTTTTTTTTTTTTTAATGCAAAGAGATAAAATGTCCTTTTATAAATAATTATTTTTTCTGTTTTCTTTTATTTGCGTGATCTGAAAGATACCCTTGGAATGTTTGTTTTTTCAGCAATGTAAAAGGGCCATCTGGCACATTACGCTTTCAGTTGGGGGGAAAGAAGGGAGTTGAGAATGATTTCATCAGTAAGGATGTTATGTTTGATAAGTATGCAGTTGTGAATTAGTAAACAATAAGCTTAGACTTAACCACCTAATGACGGCAGCTGCCGTTGTTTTGAATTGGATGTTATGCACTCTTGCAAGTTGTTCTTAATGATTGCTTTTAGTGTAATCATTACATGGCCTTTCTACTTCAGATTATTTATAGTTATTACAGATATTTACTAAACATTAGAGAATTACGGATTCATTTCAAAATGCAAAACGAATTATTGCGAGTTAGAACGTTTGCGCGATTTTGAAACATTGCATTGATCTGAATTTATGTCTGTCCTTTAGAATAAGATTTAGGACTAAGTTAATCATTTTGAGATTGCATCAAACGATTTCTGAACATTTAATACATGGTGCATAAATGTGCCAGTTTGGAAAACAAAGTGCTTTCTTTTAATCTCCTCCCCAACCTGGCTGCCCTTTTTACATACGCCACTGGCTTTATTCATGAAGAACGTTGTAATTACCCGAGAATGACAGCTGTCATCACCTTTTCTTCTGGCAATGAGCCTTATTAATATTATAGTGGAATAAGTCTTGATGTTTGATTTTTTGGCATAAAAACAACTCACATGAAAAGAAATAATAAATGAGCGCTCGCTACTAGTCCGAGTTTTATTCCCAGAAAGAGAGCTCCTACATAGTAGGTGGGGGGGAACTTACGAGGAAGCACAAACAAGTGCAGGCGTCTGCTTCAAACTGCAATCGTAGACGGTGTAATTTACCCCCCTGGCTTAGGGTCTCCAATCAACCTATCTCCCGTCATCATCATCAACGTTGTTTACATTTAGGCCAATATATTATTGGGTGCCGATCGGTGATCGCTAAATGATAATAATTCCTCAACTCAATTGAAAAGTGCAATAGTTATTTTGTGAAAGGGCCGTTTTGGTCAAACTGAATTTTGTGAAGGGTCCGTTTTTCCGATATTGAATTTTGTGAAGGGTCCGTTTTTCTGATATTGAATTTTGTGAAGGGTCCGTTTTTCTGATATTGAATTTTGTGAAGGGTCCGTTTTCGGACCCGATTTCGACCTGGACAGACCCCTGTATTTACATAATTCATATATACAATTTACATGTTCAAAATAATTAACAGATTCAATCTAATGCCCTTTTTGGGCCCCCAAGCAGAAATTGGTCTGCTCATCAACGATGAATCTGTTATCGAAGTCTTCGAAGTTTTGCACGGTCACCCAGGGGGGAAAGAACCGCGTGATGCCATCCAGCGCACGTGGCGCTACATGGGAAGCAAATTGCGTCAACAGTGTCAATCTTGCGATGGTGGTTTATAACATATATACCCAATTTGAGCTCAATCGAATGCTCTGTTTAGGAGCTATCGCGTTCACTCACATAAACAGAAACCTACATACAAACACACATCTCCTAAAAATAGCGTAAATGAATTCAGAAGACCTCAAAACGTGTCAATACACCAAAATATCGAAGTCGAATTTTTTCATGATTACAATACTTTCCTTACATGGTACATGTTCGGAAAGTAAAAATTATGACAAACTTTGCAATATGCTTTATGAGGATCATCTGGAACATCTGATAACCATGATGAAAAATCTGGATACAAAGCAGTATCCTACCATTGATAATTACATTGTTGTTTGCCATATTCGATATGTAGTCATTCTAATCCAAAAAATAAATTACTAATGAACAAAAACATATACGTGGTGTCCCAAAAAGGTAATAAGAGGCTTTAATTCTTTGTCTATTAGAGATAAGTGGGCAATGTAAATTGAAAAAAAAATGTTCAAAATGAAGTCAAAAATAAGACTCTTAAGAAAAAATTCCTCTTATTCATTTACAAAAAGTTATACTTTTTAAACTTAAGTATGATCCTCGTACAAAAAATTTAAAATTAGCAAAAAATGTGTCGTGCACTAAAGAGGTGGTGCACAAAATTTGAAAATCATATTCTAAAAGTGTCGGAGAAACAAAGATAAACATATGCTGACTTAAACCACTTTTTAAAGGCTCTTGAAGGGAAAAAAATCACGTTGGTTGATCACATTTCAGGGGCCGTACAGAAATTAACAAAGAAAATTTTTTCACACAGACTCTGGTATGCATAGAATGCATGGGATATTGGTAAGAAGACTGAGAAACCACCGGGGGAAATTTTGATTTTTCTTCCCTTTCCTAGACCTTCTTAACTTTCCTTGATTTTCCCTGACATTTTTTCTATTTCCCTGACTTTCCAGGCCTGTAGAAACCCTGATCTTGATATGGCTATCAAAAAATTAAAAGTATAATGCCCTCTATTATCAAAATTCGGCTTATCCAGCATTTGAGTACATTATCTGTTCAGTTTAAACTTTATTGATGGAAATGTTTTCTAGAAATGCATATTTATATCAAATTGAGATTTTACAGGGTATTTTATTATAAATAGCTACTTTTCTGGTGACTAAAACTGCCAAAAGAGAAAAGTTTTAACAAACTTTTTACCACAGTACTTCAACCCTTTCCAGCACGAGAAATTTTATTATATTTTCTCGTTTTTGCAGATGCCTGGAGTAATAGTTAAATTTCTGATACCAAATCAATGAAACATTGATAATTTTTCTGCAAAATATCTATCTTTTTTTAGAAATACGCATGATATTTTATCTATGATCATTTTGAGCAAATTTCATTAATATCTGGTGTAAATAGAAATGGGAAAATTGACTAATACTTCTGAAATTTGCTAAGTACAGCATGAATAGGTGGTTAGAACATCTAGACACCACCCATGAAAGGGTTAACAATACCCAAGAGCAGCAGATATTTTGCACAAAGGTGTTATGTGGTCATGCCATTTTAAGCACTCAACTTTTTTAAATTTTGAATTATACTTTTTCTTCACAAAATTGAAGAAAGATTTGCTATAAGAAAGCATGTTCATCCTTAAGACATGCAGCAACCATATTTTCTGTTAGCACCTATTTATAAATTTGAATCCAGTATCATGAGTTATGAGTTATTTTTCCTACTATGGGGTAAAAATGAAAATAAAATAATTCGAAACTTATTATTCAGCCAAGCTATAACAAGCTAATATCAATATTTTATAAACTGTATCGCAGTTATTAAAAAAAATCTAAACTGATAAAAACAATCTTAGAACAACATGTCCATCAATGTCTGCAGGCAAAGATAGTTATAATCAGTAGCCTCACCAACAGGGGTGCACCCAGAAAAAATTTTTGGATCGGGTCCAAAAATTTCGGAGGGGGACCAAACGTTGAAAAAGGGAGAATTTTATACAACAAAACTTCATCATTATTATTTTCTTTACAAAAAAGAAATTTCGGGGGGGAGGGGGGACCCCTGGGTACGTCCTTGCTCACCAACATAAAAAAGTAGCCAGTTTAGTAGCGTTTTTCTTGATTTTAGTTACCAAAATAATCACGTTTTTGCATGATTTTGTAGTTACGAAACAAACATACCATCATTCAGCTTCATTTAAGAAAAAATGAATAAAATGATAAATTGAAAAACTTTATGTGTTATAGAACAGAGCATACAGTACATCTATTTTTATAGAATGATTAAAAAAATAGATTAGAATGTTTGATGAATGATCAGTGACAAAATCCGAAATCTGATTTTCAAATTAGTCGCCTACAGTAAGGTAAAAGTAGCCAAAAGCTTGAAAATGAGGTTTTTTGATCAAAAAAGCTTTATGAGTCCTACTCAATCCTTGTCAAATCAAAGTTTTAAAAACCAAAGAAAAAAAAGAGATTTTCATCCAAAATGTAAAAACTAATGTATTTTAACTTTAAGCACATAAAAAGTAACAAAAAAATTTGTTATAACTAAAAGATAAAAAAAAAAGTTACATTTTTAATTTTAATTATATAAAGGGAAAAAAAATTATCATCGAGTCAAACATAGGCACAGTGAAATTTTAAACAGGCAACACTCTACTTTCAAGCATATTTTCTTTATGAAACTATGCACAATCAAACTTCCTGGAAGTAATGGGTCGGATGTCTGATCGATAAAAATGAACCTGACATTTAAAATATATGTATTAAGAAATTACACTCTGAAAAAGTATACAAATTTCTTGTAAAAACTGCCTGGTATTCAGAAAATCATGCAGCATTTCAACTGAAATATGCTTGATCCAAATGTTTTGTGTTACCCACTTAACATTTCTCTCTACCAAAATTTGACATATATGCAAAAAGGATCATTTAAAACACAAAATATTTATCCTAATATTTAATATAATATATTTTGCACTAAGTTTTTTATTCTACAATTCTATGCATATTATAGAATGCTGGAAGAAATACCCAATAGAAGGCATAAGGAAAATCCCCTTAAAAAAAAAAACCACTAGCTGGAAAAAGAAATACAGTGGGATGGCAGGATAGTGCCCTTTTATAATAACCCCTGATCTTTTTGTCTCTGACCCGTTAAATATATGATTTACATAACAATAAAAAAAAAATCTCGGCTGTTCGAGCCTTGTCAGGGGGAGATACCCCGGAACCCTCCTAATTATTTAGTTTCATTATTGCCATATTAAAACGATATTAATTGACTATGTCATTGCATTTATTGCATACGTCATAGAAGGTTTCACCCCTGTGTGGGTATAATGTTTATCCAAGTTTACCTTGTGATAGAATCCCTCCTGACACATGTCACACACACATGGGGCTTTACACCTGTGTGACTACGAAAATGCATATTCAAGGTTCCTCTTTCAGAAAACGCTTTATTACATAGGTCACACATATAAGGTTTTTTCCCCTGTGTGAGTATGAAGATGTGAATTCAAGTTTCCCTTCTGAGAAAATCCTTTCTGACATACTTTACACAAATAAGGTTTTTCTCCTGTGTGTGTAAGGAGATGTCTATTCAAGTGTTTCTTTTGAGAGAATCCTTTTTGACATATATCACACACATAAGGTTTTTCTCCTGTGTGTGTAAGGAGATGTCTATTCAAGCTTGTCTTTTGAGAGAATCCTTTTTGACATATATCACACACATAAGGTTTTTCCCCTGTGTGGGTACGAAGATGTGCATTCAAGTTTGCCTTTCAGAGAAAAAGATTTCTTACATATGTCACACACATAAGGTTTTTCCCCTGTGTGAGTACGGAGATGTCGATTCAAAGCTCCTTTCAGAGAAAAAGATTTCTCACATATATCACACACATAAGGTTTTTCTCCTGTGTGTGTAAGGAGATGTCTATTCAAGCTTGTCTTTTGAGAGAATCCTTTTTGACACATATCACACACATAAGGTTTTTCCCCTGTATGGGTACAAAGATGTTCATTCAATGTTACTTTCTGAGAAAAAAATTTCTCACATATGTCACACACATAAGGATTTTCTGCTGTGTGTGTAAGGAGATGTCCATTCAAGTCTCTCTTTGAGAGAATCCTTTTTGACATATGTCACAGATAAGTTTTCCCGTGGGTACGAGATGTATTCAATTACTGAGTATGGGTAGAAGATGTCACTACTTGAGGTCTGACAAAAGTCACACATGTAAGGTTTTTCACCCGTGTGGGTACGAAGATGGTCATTCAAATGTCCTTTCCGAGAAAATGCTTTCTTGCACACATCACACACATAAGGTTTTTCCCCTGTGTGGGTACGAAGATGTCGATTCAAGTCTACTTTCAGAGAAAAAGATTTCTTACATATGTCACACACATAAGGTTTTTCACCTGTATGGGTACGAAGATGTCCATTCAAGTTTGCTTTCAGAGAAAAAGATTTCTTACATATGTCACACACATAAGGTTTTTCCCCTGTGTGGGTACGAAGATGTGCATTCAAAAATCCCTTCTGAGAGAATGCTTTCTTACACATGACACACTCGTAAGGTTTTTCCCCTGTGTGGGTACGAAGATGTCGTTTCAAGGTTACTTTCAGAGAAAAAGATTTCTTACATATGTCACACACATAAGGTTTTTCCCCTGTGTGAGTACGAAGATGTCGATTCAAGTCTACTTTCAGAGAAAAAGATTTCTTACATATGTCACACACATAAGGTTTTTCACCTGTATGGGTACGAAGATGTTCATTCAATTTTGCTTTCAGAGAAAAAGATTTCTTACACATATCACACACATAAGATTTTTCACCTGTATGGGCATGAAGATGTTCATTCAACTTTGCTTTCAGAGAAAAAGATTTCTTACATTTGTCACACACATAAGGTTTTTCCCCTGTGTGGGTACGAAGATGTCGATTCAAGGCTACTTTCAGAGAAAAAGATTTCTTACATATATCACACACATAACGTTTTTCACCTGTGTGGATATGAAGATGGTCATTCAAATATCCCTTCCGAGAAAATGCTTTCTTGCACACATCACACACGTAACGTTTTTCACCCGTGTGGATATGAAGATGGTTATTCAAATATCCCTTCCGAGAAAATGCTTTCTTGCACACATCACACACATAACGTTTTTCACCTGTGTGGATATGAAGATGGTCATTCAAATGTCCCTTCTGAGAGAATGCTTTCTTGCACACATCACACACATAAGGTTTTTCTCCTGTGTGTCTACGAAGATGCATAATCAAGTTTTCTTTGCGAGAGAATCCTTTTTGACATATATCACACACATAAGTCTTCTCTGCTGTGTGAGTATGAATATGGCTTTTTAATTTCAACTGTGAAAAAGTTTTCTCACCTACACCAGTACATGTATCAACTTTCATGAAAGGAAGCTTGGGAAATGTTTCTTGGAGTGTACCACTGTTACAAGGTTTTACATCCATGAAAGAAGAATGATAATTAATAAAGTTGACTTATATAGTACGAATGATAAACCAATTGATATTAGTAAAAAAATATTCATGCACACTTTTCTTCCTCAGTGTATGTGTAAACAATCTGTTTACTAATATTTCTCTAAACAGAAGCCACAGTTACTTAATTCACTCTATCATTTCATTTAGATGAAAATACTGTAAATGTTCAATAATTTCAAGATACAGGTAAGAAATTGGAAATTTTGGTTCCTATTGATGTATTTATTTTCTCAAAAGTTCACTTTCTGTCAAAGAAAACTAAGTTTTCATGACGCAAGGTTTTTCTCACCTTTTATTATATGTCCTAAGATATTTTGTCTTTTCAATTAAAATCAAATTTTGGAAGTTCCAAAAAATTGCATCATCTGATTTTAATTTTTCACTTTTGATCTATATATTCAAATCTTACTACACTAAAAACCTGTAAGGTTTCGGTTAAAATGTAGGAAATATAAATGCACTGAAGATCTGCCACACCTATAAAAAAATAGAATAAGTTAATATAAAATAATTATAAGGAAATTTCCATATAAAATACAGTATGCAACCAGGGGCGTAGCCACGAGGGGGGGGGTGGTTAGGAGGGTCATAACCTCCCCCCATGAGAAATTTTTTGCCATACAAAATGCATATTCTTCACTACATTATCACACACACACATACATATATATGAGTTGTAGTAGTCGTAACCCCCCCCCATGAAAAATTTCTGGCTACGCCCCTGTATGCAACATAATGAATAAGCTAACTTTTCAGGGATATTGAAAGAAATATAACTTTGCTCATTGAAAATCAAAAATAAGAGTTGAAAGTTAAGAACATGAACAAAGTTTTAAGCAAGGTTTGCATTTACTCAGATTTCTGAGTAATTTATCCAAATTTTGTTGACCATGATGCAAAAAATATGCACATGATGAGTTTTGCATATGCAAAAACCACATCTCTCAAGATAACGGGCCTTTGAAACTTAGTTTTATCAGACTTCAGCGCAATCCCTGTTTAAGTTAGAATTAACTACTAATAATTTACTTTAACCCTATAACGCGCGGTGTCCTCGCTGTGAGGACACCAAACTCTGGCGTTTTGACTATTGCCAGTCACGAAGAATAGATTTGATTTCTACAAAAATAGTTGCGGGTGACATAGCTCCACGAGAATCCTTTACTTTTTAGCACGTTCATTTCCCGTAAAAAAATTGTAACGATTATTTTTAACAGCACTGACATCTGCTGAAAAATGGATGAACGCGAGAACAGCTGGAAAGACAGCTAAAAAGGGTCTCTATATGTGTGGCACGCGATGAACGTTTTGATCGTCTGCCATCTTGCTGGTAGTTAAGTCGAGCGATGGAAACGGCTGCCCTTCTTTCAGCATTGGGAAAGGGTTGCAGCTCAAAGGGTTAAAAAAAGAAAAAATGCTGTATGTGTTATTTAGTCATTTTGGGTCTTACAAAAGGTCCACCATCCACACTGACAGTAAAGAGAGTAACATGTTAACTCATGTATTCAGAGCTTGCTCTCGACTTAAAAATCTGCAAGACATGCTCTGACTGGCTATAAATAAAAAAAATGTGGAGTGACTCCACTCTACTTTCCAAAGACTTACAATTAAGATCATTACCAAGCATTTAAATAAATTTTAATCGGTGAATAATTCAAACATACCAAAATGGAACTCAATCGAATGCACCATTTAAACGCTAGCGCACTTTCAAGAATTTCCCCCCCATAGACCATAATGTAAAAGAAATCTTTGTCGTAGCCCTGTAGAAAAACTATAAGTCCTATACACACCAAAATCAATACCGGTCTTACGATGGTGGTTTATAACAAATATACCCAATTTGAGCTCCATCGAATGTACCGTTTAAAAGCTGGCGCACTTGCAAGAATTTCCCCCCATAGGCCATAATGTAAAAGAAATCTTTGTCGTAGCCCTGTAGAAAAACTATAAGTCTATATATACACCAAAATCAATAACAGTCTTGCGACAGTGGTTTATAACATGTATGTCCAATTTGAGCTCAATCGAATGATCCGTTTAAGAGCTATCGTGTTCACTCAGACACACACATACACACATCTCGTAAAAACAGCATAAATGAATTCAGAAGCCCTCAAAACGTGTTAATACACAATCTCGAAGTCGAATTTTTTCATGATTACAATACTTTCCTTACATGGTACATATTCAGAAAGTAATAAGTCTATTTTTGGAGAAAAGGGGTGAATTCAGAAAGTTTTAAAAAAATAATGCAGTTAATGATTTTCTGTAGTTAGGGTTTGTGTATTTATTTTAGTATGAAAATATAGCTGTTTTACATACAATATTCAGCCATCAAGCATCAGCCAACAGAAACTGGCTTCCTTCCTGAACATTGTGGCATGCTAATTGCTAGGAAAATTGACTGTAAACCTTACATCTTAAAGGTTCCATGACATGTGGTTGTGGTCTTTCTTTATTACAAAAGAATGCTGGATAATTTAATTTTAATTATCTGCCTTAATCTAAAGTCACTTCTGGCTTTTTACTTTTCTTAATGAAACTTGGTACTTAAAGTTGTTATTAAGTTCTTTTAATATTAAAGCTTCAAACAGGCACGCATTTGCTAGCAAAACGTTTTGCGTCGTACACGTGTACTAAGTGTTTTCATGTTTGGCCGCTAGAGGCACTGTATTCCCTGCAATTTCCGCAGAGCTATTTTTTTTTTCTTTTCACGTCACTTCGCAGAAGTCCGTGATGCTGTTGCCTGATCGGAAGAGAGTATTTAAGCCTGCCTCTCGCCGCGATCGCCACAGAGCCATCAATTTCCTCTACTGCTATGTTGTTAGAAGTGGACCCTGCCCGTCGCCATCACTAAAGGAACTTAGTTTCTGCCTTTTAAGGAGTAGATGAGACGTTGCCGACATCATATAAAAGAAGCTGAATAATCCGTGGATATAGATCGGCGATATATATAATGTTGTTACTTTTTTTGCTTTAAATTTATCTGTTTACCCTCATCTGTAAAAATCTTTATACATCATCGCTCAACAATAAAAGAAGTATAAAAAATTTTGTCATCTTTTATATCTGGCAAGCCCTCAATTCTTTTTAACAAGAATTCATTAGCTTTCACAGCTCTAGAAATTCTGCTAAGAACTTTTAGTATTCGAAACACTAATTGAGCTAGCAGTGAAGTGCAGAAAAAATCAAAGGTGCCATCTTCAATACTAACTGCACTGTCCTTGAAATGCTTCATCTCATTTGATTAATACCTTAATGCAATCGTGACATTTTGGATTATAGTGAGATATATGGCTTACTGAAACCACCGTGACGTGACAGATAACAGCACTAAATTTCACATGAAGGTACTTTAGGGTATACTAATAAATGTTAGGAGTCTTCGGGAATTTCTAAAAATTTTCATGTACAGTACTAATGTTTTTGGTTTTGTTCCTCTTCTATGAAAATGCCCCACTCTTGCAATGGTAATGGCATGGATGTCATTAGACGGGCTATTTAATTTCTTATTCCATGACAAATACTACTCTTTAAATTGGCCTACTTCTTTTAGCCATACCTATGTACTTTAATTTTTTCTTGCTACTTTAAGGAAATTAATCCTTTGAGGCCCAACCCTTTCCCGATGCTGAAAAAAGGGCAGCCATTGCCATCACTCGACTTAACTACCAGCAAGATGGCGGACGATCGAAACATTCATCGCGTGCCACAGATCTAGAGACCCTTTTTTGACACACCTGGCTGTACGGCACAGCCAGCCTGTCAATAGCCCCTAGAGACCTGTCAAAAAGGGGTCTCTAGATTTGTGGCATGCGATGAACGTTTCAATCGTCCGCCATCTTGCTGGTAGTTAAGTCGAGCGATGGCAACGGCTGCCCTTTTTTCAGCATTGGGCAATCTGTCCAGCTGTTCTCGCATGCTTCCATTTTTCAGCAGATGTCAGTGCTGTTAAAAATAATCGTGACAATTTTTTGACGGGGAATGACGTGCTAAAAAGTAAAAGATTCCTGTGGAGCTATGTCACCCACAACTATTTTTATAGAAATCCAATCTGTTTTTCGTGACTGGCAACAGTCAAAACGTCAGAATTTGGTGTTCTCAGAGCAGGAACACTGCACGTTAAAGGGTTAATATCATCCAGTTAAAGAACGAAAGAAAGTAAAAAGTGGCAAGTCTTTTCTTTTTATCTGAAATTTGTGTGAAAATTTGATACGCAATTTCAAATTATGAGAGGCAATTAAAAAATATATATATATATCAATTAACATTTCGAACATGAGTATAGGTGATTTGTGGACGAACTGTTATGTTGTTTAACAATCCTACATCTCTAAGCTAATCAAAAACAGTTCATATGATGACATCTGCTCCAGCAGAGACTCTTTCATTTGAGCACATGAGCGCGTGAACCCCCAAAGGAAAAACTAAAAATTCAAAACACACTTTAACAAATTAAATTAAAAAAATATATTAAGTACACTTCTTGATTTTTGTGAATTTAAAATGCGAGTTTTACTCTCCCCCAACCCCTACTATTATTAAATATGCTTATTATAGGTAATGCATTGTAGGTTACTACAGCACAGTATTTTAGCAATCGCACAAGCGAATGGAGAAATGGCTGGCATGCCAACTTTCCAAATTAAAAATGCATGAGATTTCCTACTTTTTAATGTCCAAAAACCTGAGATTTTTTATGCATTTATTTTCTGCATAAAATGGATATATAATCAATACAGACATAGTTTCTTTTCTTAAATGCCATGCGCATCCATATAAACAAGTAATAGGATAGTGCTAAGTAGTATAATGTAAATACAGCATGGAACCTCTTATCCGGAAACCAGTTATCCAGAATCATTTTTCAATCAATTAAATTCCTATTTTTTCCAAAAGAAAAGCAAAAAATGAGTTTTTTTTTTTATATTTCTTATTTTTTTGTTTTTTTATTTTGAGTATTATAGCTAGAATTTATAAAGCAAGCAATCTGGTAAGGTATTTTATTTTTTTAGTGTGACTAAGTTTTCAAGAAGTTATCATATATTTACTACTTCCTCTCTAAATGATTATTATTTATCTTGATCATATTACAGTTTTTTTTTATATTATTTTTCTAGTATATTAACAATTAATGTTTAATTCTAATCAAAGATACAGAGTAACATTTATGCAACCAATCAAATCAGTAGGTGTCGTGTTAATCCCCAATCAGTTATCCAGAATACACCCGGCCCCAACCATTCAGAATAACAGGTTCTATACTGTAAATCCAACTTCAAATATTGCCAAAGAAATACTGGAAAATACAAAACCTCAATTAAAATACATAGGCAACATAGGAATAAACTATTCATACATAAAAAAAACATACAAAGATAATTTGCAACAATAAAATTTTAAATAATATCTAATTTTATATTTTAAAATATTTTTCTTAATCCCATACAGCTTTGAAAATTTTAGTGTAGCATGTATAAATGAGCATAACATAATGAACTACATTTATTTATGTAATTTTTTAGAACTTCAGATGCAATATTTAAAATCAAATGCTCTCAGGTTTTTGAGCCTGATGCAGCAACATAAAAGAAACATGAGCTGTTTTTACGAACCTGGTGAAGAAAATTGGGGAAGGTTTCAATTTTTTAATAAACTCAGCAAAAGCCTTAGAAAATGAAGGAAAATCTTGAGGCCCAAAACAGAATCAAAAAGTCAGACTTGGCACATCTGAAATGGCCTTCTGAACCGATTTCCAAGAACAAAAGCGGAGACAGCTGCGGCAGAAGGAAATGTTGGAGATCATGACTCGATGTTTAATTCAAGAAACTTTTTATAACAAAAATCATTCTTTAATGACAAATTAATCAATACAAATATTTAAAAGGCAAATTTTACAATCTTGCTGATACATCTCTAGAGAGCCACTTGCTTTAGGTGGCATGTGTAACTGGGCGGGTTGTGTTGACTACAGAAAACAATACTTATATATTCAGGCCTAACAGAAAACTTTACTGTTTTGTTTTACTATGCAGAAAAGACCATGAGTTTTTAATTTTTACTTTCAAGAAAAAACTTCTGAACTCCAAAGGTAAGGGTAAAAAGATATTACTAGCATTTCTGGAGCTTTACATTAGTCATGTACCCAGTAAGAAAAGAAATTCATAATACAGTAGCAAAAATAAACTTTTTTTTTTTTTTTTTTATTATTATTATTATTATTATTATTTCCTGTGAAGTATGTATATTTCATAGAAAAATCATTACATATATTTTTTTGTAAAATATGGTAGAAAAAAACGATAAAAACTAGAAGTTTCTATCTTCATGACTGTATGGTAAAAAGCATGTTTTTTTGTTTGTTTGCTTGTTTTCAAAATATCTTTAAAAGGGGAAGCAGCATGGATACCAAGTCAGACTTTAAATAAATAAATAAATAAACCTAAAAGTATGTTCTAAAAGAATATGAAATAAAATTAAAAATATTTTTGATGCCAATGCTAATATAATATTTTTGGGTTTTATTTGAAAAAGTAACATGTAAATTAATAGTACCTGTGTACGTTATATTTTAGCAAATAATTCAACTTTAATCACTTGAATCTTTGAACTTTTTTTTTCAACATTACAAGGCTTTCAAAGATTTGGAGGTTCTAAATATCATGGTTAGACTGTAATGGATACTTCATGCTCTTTTTTAATTACTTATTATATTAATAAACATAATTAATATTCCAATTTAAAGTAAATATATTAAATTATGTGACAGAATCTTTAATTGTAACTAGAGAATGCAATCCCGCACTGTTTTTCATCTTGCGGGATTTCAGGATTGAGATTTATCGATCCCACGGGATTGACATTTCATTTAGCTAGTACTTCATTTCAACAGAGGAAAGTAGAAAAAAGTAAGATTTTAAGCACTATGAAGTTTAACTTTAATAATAATAATTAATCTTATGAGATAATTAATACAATAACTTACAGAAATAGGAAAAATATAATCATGATATTTAGAATAATATACTAAGTTATGTCTTGTGGTAGTTGCAAAAATGAGGAATTAACACAAATATATAATTTATAGATATATTCACATACTTATGTTATTTTTTTAGTTGCTGAAAAAAGAACATACAAAATTGAACAAATCCAATGAATCATTCCTTAGTCTTGATTTAATTTTAGTAAAATAATTAAAAACTAAAATGAAAACTTTTTATAATTAATTTGTGACTGTTGACTAAGAGATATATTAGTATGAAATATTTCATTTGGAGATTGGGAAGTTTGCAAAAAATTTAGATTACAATGCTCCGATTTAGATGCTTGATCCAGACTCCCATTGGAAGATAATTAAAAAAAAAATAAAACTTAATCAAAATTTGTAATTATTGATTTGTTTATTAGTAGATAAGAGACAAAAATGCAAAAATTTTTGGTCTATTGATTCGGAAAGCAGGGTTAAATTGTAATAAAAAATAATTTATCTCTCAGTGTCAATCCCGTGGGACTAGTTCCACAAGCATTTGCGCGGGATCACGCAGGATCCCGTTCTGGCGAGATCGGGATTGCATTCTCTAATTGCAGCACGGCTTGTTAAGTTTTTGTCTGTATTGCTGTTGCACATATTCAGCTTCTTTTTCTTGGAAATAATAGACTCGTCCTGAATCTTTAGTAATTGGAATACTGACTTTAGATATTACGTAGCAGATGCTTTCTTTTCCAGGAGGCCAATGACGATGGTGCAAGGCCAAATGGATGCATGAATTTTACTTTTACATCACCTTCTTCTTCATGCTTTGAAATAATGACGCCAAAAAACCAATGATTATCATATACACATGCTATGTATGCATTTGTGCATAATTGTGACATCTTGATAGCAGGCACATGTTTTCCAGAAAAATTAAATATTAAAGAAAAGTCTTTATCTGCACTAACTCTCTTTGCACCTATGGAATCAACTGACATTGGAACAAAGTGTGAAAGCTGTGAGTTCCAGGAATGGTCTTAGCCAATGAGAATCTGTTTTCTAAAGCTTGAAGTGTCTCAGACAAAAAGTTTCTTTCGTTAGCAGCAAGAAATTGATAATCTCAGATGAGCAGAAATTCATAATTTTTTCAACACTATCAATTGTGTTTTCATAACAATTTTGAAGACTCTCCTGCTATTAGGAGCTTTATAGTCCCTCCAACGCAATCACAAGGACATTTTCCATGGCTTGTTGCGAAAAATGTCCATATTGCTGGTAAATTGAAGTCCTGGCTGTGATGACAAATATTGATTATAAGTTTTTGTACTGTCCAGAACAACCATCACTAAAATAATTCACATCACTTATCTTCAAAAACCGATCTTTAAAAAAACTGTGTAATGATTTTCGGCATTTCATATACAAAAGCTACGCCGTGCTGTAAATTGTCAGATAAAATACACAAATTTGTAATGGCTGAATTTTCAGAGCGAGTGTATATAACTACTGGGTGAAGTGAGCAGCCGTCCCAAGTCCAGTGGTAACCTTGGACTTCATCTTGGATAACATATGAATAGTTTTAACTGAAGTCCAGTAATACTATAGCCTCGTCATAATCAATGTTTTCTTTTAGTGTTTTTAAATACTGAGATTTTGACTTTGATACAAGCGAATGAGGTATAAGAATTTTTAGACTGTTCATTAAAGTGTTTACATACTCCTCAAGAGATACTGTAAATTTCACCTGTTGTGTTCTGGCTATTCTCCTGTGTGTGTAAGGAGATGTCTATTCAAGTCTCTCTTTAGAGAAAATCCTTTTTGACATATGTCACACACATAAGGTTTTTCCCCTGTGTGGGTACGAAGATGTTCATTCAAATGCCCCTTCTGAGAGAATGCTTTCTTACACAAGTCACACACATAAGGTTTTTCCCCTGTGTGGGTACGAAGATGGGTATTCAATGCTACTTTCTGAGAAAAAGATTTCTTACATAAGTCACACACATAAGGTTTTTCCCCTGTGTGGGTACGAAGATGTCGATTCAAGCCTACTTTCAGAGAAAAAGATTTCTTACATGTGTCACACACATAAGGTTTTTCACCTGTATGGATACGAAGATGTTCATTCAATGCAACTTTCTGAGAAAAAAATGTCTCGCATATGTCACACACATAAGGTTTTTCTCCTGTGTGTGTAAGGAGATGTCTATTCAAGTCTCCATTTTGAGAGAATTCTTTTTGACATATGTCACACACATAAGGTTTTTCCCCTGTGTGAATACGAAGATGAACATTTAAGTGTCCCTTGTGAGAAAATGTTTTCTTACAAAAGTCACAAACATAAGATTTCACTCCTGTGTGGGTACGAAGATGTGCCTTAAAGCTTTCTTTGTAAGAGAATACTATCTGACATATGTCGCACACATATTGTTTTTCTGTTGTGTGGATGATAAGATGCCTCTCTAATTTTGACTGTTTAGGAAAGGCTTTCTGGCACACATCACTCTCAAAAGTTTTCACGCCTGCATCACTACAAGAATCAACTTTCAAAAGAGGAAGCTGAGAAAACGTTTCTTGGTGAATGCCACTGCTGCAAGGTTTCATATCCATGCGAGAATAATGACAATTAATAACTCAATACAAATAATAAACAAACTAAATTTAACAATGCAATATTCTTATGCAATTTTCTTCTTCTTAATGTACATGTAAGTAATGATTCTTCCAGTAGAAGGAAAAGCAATTTAATCATTTAGCCAGTTCATTCTTAGTAACATTTGGTAAAAATTAAGATAATTGAAGGCTTGGGAAGACATTGAAATCTTTATTATTATTGATACGTATGTATTTTCAAGCATTCACTTTCTGTAAATACAAACATTAAGTTTTTATGATGTAAGGTTTTTCTTACTTGGTATGAAATGTCTGAAGATACTTTATATATTCAATTAAAGTGCATAACTAGGACTTCCAAAATTAACATGTGGTTTTATAACTGTCCATGTGCCATCTATGTTTAAATTTTACTGCCTCCAAAGCATTCCAAACTTTCAGACTTTCATAGAAAGGCTCAAGTTATAAATGCACTTCAGACTTTTGAAATCTGTAAAAAAAATAAATAAGTAAATGAAAAATAAATTATACAAAAATTAAAACATCATTTCAACACTAAAATTCTTTGAGTTTTGCAACAAAGGGAATAACTTTAACCCTTTAACAGGGTGGCTATAGAAATTGAGAAAAAAAGTTCCCTGATTTTTCCCTGACTATCTTTATCAAATTTCCAGAACTAATTATATACATAACAATCTTTCATGTAAATCACCATTGTGTATCATGCACCAACAGGTGAATGCTTCATATAGGGAAATAAATATGAGAAAACCACAAAAATACTTAATATTAATAAAATTGTAATTCAAATTCATAAAAAATAAGTACCAGAAGTTCAGCCAAACATAAAGTTTAGCTGAACACTAAAAGACAATATAGCAGAAAGTTTCCTCGTTTTTTAAAGATAGTGTTCAATTTTAAGTGTAAGAATGACTGATCAAAACAAACTGGCCACCTAATAACTTATTTTATTTAATCGATGCATCATTTCAAATTTTAAAAAAAGTATGTAAAAAGGCTTCAAAATGAGCCATATCTATATAAAAAAAAAAAAGGACGACATCTAGTCATCTGAATATAAAGACTAGTTTGTGCAAAATCCAAAAACTTTATCATGTGCACCTTGTTTTTTTCAAAACCTTCATTCATATTTCTATGTTCTCATATAATCTATATTCTGGTTTTCAGATTCCTAAAATGTTTGCCTCAGTTGAGTATCGTATGATCCGGAACCGAGCCGCGAGTCAGACGCTGATTGACAACTAAAAACGATCTAGTTCACTAGGAAAAAACGAAAGTTTCCTGAGTTTTAAATATTTTTACAAAATTCCCTGATTTTTCCAGATCGATAAAGTACCCTGATTTTTCCATGATTTCCCTGATCTGTCGACACCCTGTTTAACGCACAGTGTCCCGCTCTGGGACCACCAAACTCTGACGTTTTGACTGTTGCCAGTCACGAAGAATAGATTGGATTTCTATAAAAATAGTTGCGGGTGACATAGCTCCATGAGAATCCTTTACTTTTTAGCACGTCATTTTCCATAAAAAATTGTCACTATTTTTAACAGCACTGACGTCTGCTGAAAAATGGAAGAATGAGAGAACAGCTGGATAGATTGCCCAATGCTTAAAAAAGGGAAGTTGTTGCCATTGCTCGACTTAACTACCAGCAAGATGGCAGGCGATCGAAACGTTCATCGCGTGCCACAGATCTAGAGACCCTTTTTTGATGCAGCTGGTTGTGCCTGCACACAGCCAGCTGTCATCAAAAAAGGGTCTCTAAATCTGTGGCACGCGATGAACGTTTCGATCGTCCGCCATCTTGCTGGTAGTTAAGTCGAGCGATGGCAACGTCTTCCCTTTTTTCAGCATTGGGAAAGGGTTGCACCTCAAAAGGTTAAAGCCTAATTCCAGTTGGGGCTGTAGGCAATCTACAGAGTGCTTTTAGATTATAATTTGACAATCGCAAATACAGCAGCCAAAGACACATTGCACACTAATAGATATAAAATTAAAATGTGTTACCATCTTTTTGGGACACCCTGTGTGCACATACATAGTTTTAAAATATAAAGTAGAATTAATAAAAATAAAAGAATTAGAATAAATGAAAGTTTTCACTTTGGAAGGTGCAGCATTTTGGTGCTATGCTGACAAAGGATGTACCTTCTGTAGTACACCTTTAATGATTAAACAATATATTTTTTATTTTTAAACAAAATATTCATTTTGTAACCTTTAAACACATTTTTTTTCAGTGTGCATACAACAGTTTTAAGCTCATATATTAGTGGGTAGCTAGATGGATTACTTAAGTCCTGTATATCTGCAAAATATATGGAAAACATTCTTAATTCTTTAAGAGAATGGTAACAATGAGGAAAAAGCAGGACGACATACGATATGAGCAGTACAGAAATGTCAAGGACATATACCGGATGACCAATTTAAAAGAGTACCTGTTGATTTTTACCTTTAAATTTGACAGATCAAGGCAGCTATTGTAACAGTAAAGTATAATTGTTTGAACCTTTCTTAAGTGTGGGAGACAGTTTCTAGCACTCTCTCTGTGTTAGACTGTTACTACTTAATTTGTGCAGTAAATCAAAAACAGAGACTCACAATGTTACCTAATCCAGTGATAATTTTACTTTTGAAAATATAATTTAATTCAAATTTTTAAAATTATCTTTCCTTAAAGCAAATGTTGAAACTATTTGCCATCATTTTAAATGCAAACATGAACACATTGAACCAGTTTTTTGACACACTTCGCAACACTGTAGGCATTATTGACCAGATTTCTTCAGTTGTCATTTGTTTTAATTCATCTATGTTTGCGGGACTTTTTGGGAAAACCCTATCTTTGAGATAACACCATACAGAAAAAAAAAAAAAAAATGTAACAAGGTGAGGAATAATTAATAATGCCATTATAACCTTAATTAAATTGTAGACCTTACTACACATTGTTTAAGAACAATAAGATTTTTCCAGTTCTGTCAGTTCTTGCCACTGTTCAGGCAAAAATGCCTTTCTGCCGGCAAAAACACCAACTCTGGGAGATATAATAAAAGAATGTAAAAGAAAAAATTGTCCTTCAGACGAAGGATGGAAAAATATTCAAATTGGAATGCTTGGGCCAGGCGCATAGCCAGGAAAATTTTTCGGGGGGAGGCGGGGGGATATGAAATTATATGTGTATAAACAGGCGGAATTTCTGCATGGCATTAATCTTGTGATCACTAATCTAAAAATTTCAGGGAGGGGGAGATACAAATAATTTTTTTTTAGATTCTACATCACTGGAATTAATTCGAATTACACATTTAAGTAAAATTTTCATTTCCTACCGTGCAAAGAACGGCCACGCAGCTAGTATTATGTAATTCATAGTACTTACTACAACCCCCTGGCTTGGGCATAACTTTGCATGCAATTTAACTAAAGTTAATTTCTGCAATTTCACAGAAATCCGAAAGAAGTCTGGAAAAAAGTACTATTTTCTTGAATATTTCCAATAAATTCCGAAAAGTTGGCAGGTATAACATTTTATTTTGTTTTTCTCTCCACAAGTTTGATGTAAATGCATGACTTCTGTGATGTTTCACTGTATCAAACAATGAGCATATACATAACATACATTTTATCCTTCTATTCTCCTTCTTCATACTAACATTAACTGTGAAATTCACGCGATGTGCTGTAAAAAGGGTACACAGATTTGTCTTTGTGTATTGATACATAGATAATCCATTTATCTTTTCAATAAAGAAAAACTGACAACCTAGTACCCCAGATGATTGGCCCGTCTAAATATTCAGTTTCCCTTGCTAGGTGACAGTTCTAAAAATCGTATTTTACTTCGCAGTTGATTTTCACAATTTAAATTCTTGAAACCCCACAAAAATAAAGAATCTTGATAATTATTTTTTGAAAATGAAGACTAAAATTATTAAATAAAGATAAAATGTCTACTTACTTCAAAGATATTATTCAAAAGCCGCCAATCCAAGCATTAACGCAACACATCGTTTGTTGCCAAAATAAATAGATAAATACGTGACGAATATTTTAAAAAATGATAGTTTTTTATTTTTTCATAAAGAATGATTATCTATGAAGTTATTCAAGTACTTCATTGATTTCAGCTTACTTCATGTAAAAATAAGCTTTGTTAAGCCTTCTACAGAAATATTTCAAGTAGCTGGCAACAAAACCATGGCTGACAGGCTGACTGGGATTCTCCGGCTATCCAGTCATATATCCAGACGACACCGAGAACAATAGGAAACCCCGTATAAGCGGTAGTTCGCATTCCTTCCGCTGTGGCGTAGTTATATGTCCTGAACAGAGCGATTTAAAGGGCCAGTCCATATGATTAAAAAGGCATTAAAACTGTCAAAAATGCTTGATTAAATTTTTTTGTTGTTTTGTTTTGTTTAAACAGAATGTATCTTTATCTATAAATATTTTGAAACATTTCTTCATCCATGTACATATTGAAAAAAAATTTAAGAAATTGTTAGTTGGTTAATGCTTTTAGGAGCTTCTTCGACATGTATTAAATTAATAATAAATAAATATATTAATTTATGTTTTATTTAAATCTTCAGAAGACTGTAATACTTTTTAAAGACTTGTTTTTTGGAACTCCTACATATTTTAATATATTAATACAGCATTCTCCCTATACGTAAAAAACACTCAAAATACTGGGGTTAAACGATAAAATAAATAAAAACTTTGTGAAAAAAAACACACATAAAATGTAACTTATAATAGTTACGATCGTTTCGACCAAAAAATTCTTTCGGTCTGCATCAGAAAAAGTCCGAGACGAAGGGGCGTAGCCAGAGGGGGGCTGCTGCCCCCTGCCCCGAAATGGGACAATTTACTTAGCTTACAATTTGATATTTAGCTTACAATGAACTTTAGCTTTTTAACTTTAAATTTAATACCCAGCCCACCCCGAAATAAAATCCTCGCTACGCCACTGCGCGAGACGAACGTCTTTGTCTGATGAAGACCGAAAGAATTTTTTGGTCGAAACGATGGTAACGTATTATAAGTTACATTTTATGTGTGTTTTTTTCACAAAGTTTTTATTTATTTTATTCTGCCTATACTTCCGTGTATACGTATGTTCGTGTCAGTGGCGTAGCCAAGGGGGCATAGGGGGTCACCAACCCCCCTCCAATGAGGAATTTTTTGCCATACAAATGCATATTCTTCGCTCCCTTATCACGTACACTTATACACAAATGTGAGTTGCAGTAGTCGTACCCCCCCCCCCCTCCATGAAAAAATTCTGGCTATGCCACTGGTTCGTATTAATAGGTTTTGGTTTATTTATTGAGGTTGGGACGCCCGACCAGGGTAGAAAATTTCTAGAGGCGGTATAACGCCTATGGTTAACTTATTTTAAAAAGATTAAAATATCATGGAGTTTTGGGCGGTTTTCTCCAGATGAAACATGAATATGCCTTAGAACCCCCTTAAAAAGTCCTCCGACCAAGCCCTCCACCCTTCTGCTTAGGTGTATTATTAAAAAAAAAAGAGGAAAATTCTCTATGCAAATTATTCAGGAGTTAAGTTCAATTTTTTAAAATTACTCTAACAGATTAAAATAATAATAAATAAAAATATGAACTTTTTCTGGAGGATGGGTTCAGTTATCTAAACAAATTATACTGCAACAAATAAAAAATTAAGTAAATAAGACACTGAACATGGTAGATGGTGGAAGCGTTATGGTCCCCCGTTCGGGCCTACCGCGCGGCTGTCGATCTAACGGTCTGTAGTTTTGTTCGGTCTCCTAGATAGAATTTGAATACTCGTTATTCATAAGGGATGTTCGCAGTGGCGTAGCGTAGGTATGGCGCTCGCCCCGTGCAGAAAATTTTTGCGGGCGGTAAACCCCTATCGTTGACTTACTTATTTTAAGTGATTAAAATGACATTTTTTAATCTTTATATAAATAAATAAATAAGTAACTAAATTTCGACACTGAACATGGCAGATGGTGTAAGTGTTTAGGTCCCTCGTTCGGGCCACCGTGCGGGCACCATTTATCCCCGCAAACTTAAATTATCTGTTCTGGGACATGTGCGAATTTGAAGCAGAGTTTTTCATTTGAGTCAGTGGCGCACACCAGGAGGGGGGCCGGACCCCCCCTCCAAATACCATTTACAAATGATATTTGGATATCATTTGTATATATAATAAGATTTACCGTAAATCAAACTTTAAAGTAAGAATGCCCCCCCCCTTCCCAGTAGCTGAACCCCTACCATTAGAAAGCCATTGCTACATCTGTGGTAATAATGTTAAATGCAAATCATCAAAGAATTGACGAAATAAAAGTTCTGCATTGGAAACATTTATTACGTAATTTCAATAACAAAGAATTATTTAAAAAAAAAATTACAAAGGTTTCATTTAAACTTGAAATGAAAACATGAATTCATTTTGCTTATTTGTAACACTTCCACCATCTACTATGTTCAGTGTCTTCTTTACTTATTTATTTATTTATATATATATAAGATTAAAAAATGTCATTTTAATCTCTTTAAAATAAATAAGTCAACGATAGGGGTTTTGCCGCCCGCAAAAATTTTCTGCACGGGGCGAGCGCCCCATCCGCCCCACCTACGCTACGCCACTGCGAACATCCCGTAGGAATAACGTGTATTCAAATTCTATCTGTAGGAAACCGAACAAAACTGCAGACCGTTAGATCGACAGCCACGCGGTAGGCCCGAACGTGGGACCGTAACGCTTCCACCATCTACCATGTTCAGTGTCTTATTTACTTACTTATTATTTATTTATTTATTGCAGTATAATTTGTTTAGATAACTGAGCCCATCCTCCAGAAAAATTTCATATTTTTATTTTTTATTTTTGTTAATCTGTTTAAAGTAATTTTAAACAATTTAACTTAGCTCCTGAATAATTTGCACAGAGAATTTTCCTCTTTTCTTTTTAATAATACGCCTAAGCAGAAGGGTGGAGGGCTTGGTCGGAGGACATTTTATGGGGTTCTAAGGCATATTCATGTTTCATCTGGAGAAAACCGCCCAAAACTCCATAACATTTTAATCTTCTTAAAATTAATTTAACCATAGGGGTTATACCGCCTCTAGAATTTTTCTGCCTGGGTCGTGCGCCCCCCCCTTACGCCACGCCACTGCGAACATCCCAAACTAATCTGAAATTTTGTTTCTGATTGAAATGTAAACGCATCCTTTCACAAATCTTTGAAAAGCGAAAGTACTACAAAATTAGTTTTTCTTTTAAATATTTCAAAATGAAAATTGGCCTAAAAATTGGATTATTTCTTATCTTAAAAATTCTCCGACGAATGAATAAGGAGTCCCCGAAAGGGGAGGGTCACTGGCTCCCTGACAGGGGGCACGTGCACCCCCCCCCTGGATCCCCTGCTGGCGCCTATTTTGATTATTAGAATAATTCGTTAAAGCACAAAAAGATTAAAATTTATCCTTGCCATGGGTATACTAATCCAAAACCTAATAATACGAACCAGTGGCGTAGAGTTAATTTTTCCTTGGGGGGGGGGGTTACGACTACTGCAACTCACATTTGTGTATAAGTGTGTGTGTGATAAGGGAGCGAAGCATATGCATTTTGTATGTCAAAAAATTTCTAATCGGAGGGGGGCTGACCCCCTATGCCCCCCTTGGCTACGCCACTGACACAAACATACGCATACGTATTGCAAAATAAAAACTTTGTGAAAAAAAAACACATAAAATGTAACTTCGTTACGACTGTTTCGACGAAAAATTCTTTCAGTCTTCATCAGAGAAAGACCTTCGTCTCACGCAGTGGCGTAGCCAGGATTTCATTTCGTCGTGGGCTGGGTATCAAATTTAAAGCTAAAGTTCAATTGTAAGCTAAATATCAAATTGTAAGTTAAGTAAATTGTCCCATTTCGGGGCGGGGGGCAGAAGCCCCCCTCTGGCTACGCCCCTTCGTCTCGGACTTTTTCTGATGCAGACCGAAAGAATTTTTTGGTCGAAACGATCGTAACTATTATAAGTAACATTTTATGTGTGTGTTTTTCACAAAGTTTTTATTTATTTTATCGTTTAACCCCAGTATTTTGAGTGTTTTTTACGTATAGGGAGAATGCTGTATTAATATATTAAAATATGTAGGAGTTCCGAAAAACAAGTCTTTATAAAGTATTACAGTCTTCTGAAGATTTAAATAAAACATAAATTATTATATTTATTTATTATTAATTTAATACATGTCGAAGAAGCTCCTAAAAGCATTAACCAACTAACAATTTCTTAAGTGTTTTTTCAATATGTACATGGATGAAGAAACGTTTCAAAATATTTATAGATAAAGGTACATTCTGTTTAAACAAAACAAAACAAAAAAAAAAAATTAATCGAGCATTTTTGACAGTTTTAATGCCCTTTTAATCATATGGACTGGCCCTTTAAATCGCTCTGTTCAGGACATATAACTACGCCACGGCGGAAGGAATGCAAACTACCGTTTATACGGGCTTTTAGACCCGTTTGGAAAGCCGGGGAAGGGAAGATCCCAGTCAGCCATGACAAAACAAAGTCAATAGAACGAATACTAAATAGCTTGAATGAATCTTTTCATAAATCAAGATTCAAAACAAAATAAACAATAATGATTCCCATTAATCGCTGGATGAATTTAGGTGTGTTTGTCCAATTAGTCTGCTGTAAAAATGAGGATAAAAAACACGAACTGGTACGCAAGGAAAAACAAAGACGAAGTTCTAATGCATAGCAGCCATATATCGCGATAAACTCTGACACTCAAACAATCACGGAAGGATGTTTACAGAATAGTCGCCAAACATTTTTTACTGTTAAAGGGAGAATTGATATTTCTTTCTCTTAAACAAGTTTTAATAATTTTGCATGTTATATCGCCCTTTCAAACAATTAAAATACATTTTGTAATTATTTATTTCTGTGCTTATAAGTATAATGCATATCTTAGGGATACCTCTGTAGTGCAGCCATCTATATTTGAATTTTAATATATTTGAATTTATCTTTTCTCCCTCTGCAGCAGATAATCCAAAAATAAAGCTCTCATTGCAGCCTGACTTAAAATTCATGTTTTACGATTGAATAATTTCAATCAGTGTTTTTAGCAATTTCCTATCAAAAATGTCCAACGGCCCCTGTCCAAAATTCATAAAATTTTAAAAAACGACTTTCTTGGGATTTTCTCCCTTAAAAAATAATGGAAAATTAATGGCTGTAATAAAAAATTTTAAGGTGTAAAAAATTAATAGCCTTTCATTTTTAACACTTTTCAACTGTTGAAAAGTGTTTATGATTTCGGTTTGTCCGTGACTCCTCTCTGATAACCTGCCATTGCCAGAAATTATGCTGCGTAAGAGAAAATTAACTAAGCCACTACCTCCTCCAACCTAACCCTGATTTCTATCGGAGAAAAAAAAAAAAAAAAATACAGTGAAACCTCCGAAAGTTAAACACTTGCGGTTCCCTCAAAATTTGTGCAATTTACGGAGATGTCTAACTTATGGAGGTATATTTCAGTGTAATGTAATTGGCACATTCGTGCTCCAGAAATTTTCCAACTTATGTAGATGTCTCACTTGGGAAATTTCACTGTACCTGTGTCATAATCTGAGATTGAAATAGACTCACAATAAATAATTGGAGCCGGAAGAATTTTCGCATAGTGGTAGCCAAACCTGTTTAAAGGAAGGGGTGACAATTAGCTGGCTTGAAAATGAATCGGAAATGATATAGTTTTGAAAAACTGCGCTCCCCAGATACAACACTTATAGGCATAGTAAAATTCTTAAAGTAATTCTCAAATTTGGAACAAAATTCATGTCCGTAATTAAGTTTGAGACTTCCAAAGGTAGTACTACATCTTTATCCAAGAGAAAACACACCACAAAGTTCCAAACTGTATATATCGGATGACTCTCCATCTGTTAAAATGGTTTCCAAATCCTTACAGTTGGCCGGAATTACATCTTTTACTTAATGTATATTACAGTCGAACCTCGTTAAAGCGAAGTCAAAGGGTAAGAAAAATCTTTTCGTATTAGCCAAAAATCGTGTTAACCGATAAAACAGCAAAAGGGAAGATGTGATCGGGGGGAACTGTTTTCCTTCGTCTTAAGAGTAATTTCGTGTTAAGCATTTTCGTCTTAAAGAGGTTCGACCGTATATAAAAAAAAATAGAAGTAACTATCATGATGCTGAAGCTGAGAAAGTCTGTTCTAATGAATTGATTGCAGTGTCAACCAGGTGGTAAAAAAATTCAATTTTATATTGTTCTTGTGCATCAATTATGGGCTCATTATAGTCAAATTGTCATTTTCGCCGATGCACTGGATGTCTCGGTAATGATTCAAAATTTTCTTATCTGCATCTATTTCGAGTGCCATTTAGCCAGCATCGACAAGGATTGCATTAAAGTGATTGTCATAAAACACATATAGTATACATAAATACATTAAATTAAATTGTTTTCGTTTATTTTTTTTTTGGAAAATTTTCGAATAAATTCAGAAGCTCCAGAGATTTTTTTTTCTCTCAGTTTGTTTAGGAAATTTTGCGCCCCTGGATTACTTTTATTCCGCGTCGGGACACGGACTGACAGAGTGTTAATCCGGCCTTGAATCTTGTTACACAATCTAGAAGAAGAAAATATTTTGATTAAGAAATCTACAGATGATTTTACATTAATTTTATTCTTCTTGGGACCGATGCATTTTTATCAATAACACTTTTTTTTTTTCATTTACGACCATATCACGATGGACGGACATTAGAGCATAAGAAATTAGTCTCTCCCCCTGTGTGATTTCTGAGGTAAGTTTCCAGTGTTTTTAGGGTTGAAAAAGATCATCCAACCGAGGCGGTTGTTACAGGTAGAACCTCTAGAAGCTGAAAGCAGGATATTGATATTTGGAAAGATATCACTGTTCCACTCCCTGAGTGCATACTTAGGCACATCATGTGGTTTTGTGGCAGTTAATTTCTTCCAGGTAAGTACTCACTCGCAGGTCCCACTCCCCTTCTATTACAGAAAAGGTTTCATGTTCCTCCACATAAAATCTAATTGCTGGTTCTATATCTTTAAATGATTTTTGGATACAGTGCTACAGCATTACATTGTGAAGAGCAACAATTTCATTTTTGTGTGCTGAAGCACTCTGTTAACCCTTTAACGCGCAGTGTTCCCGGTCTGGAAACACCAAACTCTCACGTTTTGACTGTTGCCAGTCACGAAGAATAGATTTGATTTCTATAAAAATGGTTGCGGGTGACATAGCTCCACGAGAATCCTTTACTTTTTTAGCACGTCATTTCTCGTAAAAAAAATGATCACGATTATTTTTAACAGCACCAACATCTGCTGAAAAATGGAAGAATGCGAGAACAGCTGGATAGATTGCCCAATGCTGAAAAGGGGGCAGCCGTTGCCATTGCTTGACTTAACTACCAGCAAGATGGCGGATGATCGAAATGTTCATCGCGTGCCACAGATCTAGAGACCCTTTTTTGACGACAGCTGGCTGTGCCATCTTGCTGGTAGTTAAGTAGAGTGATGGCAACGGCTGCCCTTTTTTCAGCATTGGTAAAGGGTTGTGCTTCAAAGTGTTAATTCTACTACTAATTCCTCCAAATACGGAATAAAAACCGATTGTCTGTAATATTCCTCAGGAGAGCTACTAGGATAGTTTTCACGATGTCACTGAGAACCTACTCAACGGGGCAAGTCTGGAAGAATGCGAGAACAGCCGGATAGATTGACCAATGCTGAAAAATGGGCAGCCATTGCCATCGCTCGACTTAACTACCAGCAAGATGGCTGTGCGGCACAGCCAGCTGCATCAAAAAAGGGTCTCTCGATCTGTGGCACGCTATGAACATTTCGATCGTCTGCCATCTTGCTGGTAGTTAAGTTGAGCAATGGCAATGGCCGCCCTTTTTTCAGCATTGATCAATCTATCCAGCTGTTCTCGTATTATTCCATTTTTGACTCGCATTCTTCCAGACTTGCCCCGTCGAGTAGGTTCTCAGTGACAGTAGAAAGGGTTGTGCCTCAAAGGGTTAAGAGAATCAGTAGAAGCTCCAGCCTCAGCTATTGCAAAGACGTCGTAGTCTTCTCTAGTCAAAATAGTCTTGAACTCACAATATTTAGTACTAGACAGGCCACCAGGATTCCAAGAATGGGCATAGGTGGCAGCCACATTCGGGCCCTGGCAAGGACCTTTTCTTTTAATATTAAAAACAGGCATCACAACTGGGCTGCTGTGACGAAAGTCGTTCCTCGTTTAGCACTATCCATGAGGCACGTGTCGCTTAAAGATTGCTACGGACACGAGTAACACCGCCTCCCAAATAACGGTTGTAAATTTCATGTAGTGTCTGAGGTATTTAATGCTACAGCTTGAACCTAAAAAACAATATGATGTAGAAATAAGACATTTTGAAAGTCAAGAGGTCTCTGCAAACCATTAAGCTTTTCAATTTTTTGATCGCAAATGACACTGACGTAGTTTTTTGAGTCATTATATTGCAATGATGCCAGATTAGCACTCATGACGCAAACTTTAAGTCAACAGTAAAATAATTTTGCTTTTTTTTATAGATTCCACATCACTGGAATTAGTTCGAATTGCACATGTAAGGAAAACTTTCGTTTCCTGCCATACAAAGAACGGGCACGCAGCTAGTTCAAAATAAATTAATGCGCAGATCGCCATTTTTAACATGTCTAAAAATAGTAGGATTTGTGTATTGTAAATTGCTCAAGGGGAAGAGTAATTATGACAGACTTTAAACTAGAGCTATGGCAAACCGTATGAGTCATTGCTGCATCCAAATCGACCAGCTTCGAACTTCGGGCGTGCTTTTTGAAGGGGGAAAATGAATTTTGGTAATTGAGTAGTAATATGTTCCACTAGTAACGGGATTGCATTTTGTATGTGCCGAGTGGTATCGTCTTGATGAGGTTTGAAAGTATCCTTATCGTTTCCTGATGACACAATATCAGTTACGGAGATAGATACAGTATTTGCTAGTGCTGATGCATTACGATACGGGATTAGACATGGAGTCTGTTTTATACAATGTGGGGATGGGACATACTGTATATAGTATGTTATGCGTGGGTGCAGTTCCCGATAATGAGCAACAGGGGCCCGGGCATTGATTAATTTGGGGGCCCCCATCTATGAAATTTATTTTGTTTTTCATAGTATATTTCAGAACAACATTTGAAATTGGGGGCACTTTTGAGCCTAAGGCCCAGGGCAAAGTCCCGAATTGCCCATTCGATAATAAGACTCTGCGTGGGTGCCAATATCACATTTATTTATTTTGGTGAGGGGAGAAAGGGGGTGTTCTTGCAATTGTAGAGAAGCAATATCTGTAAGAGTAGATGGACTTTATTAAGGGTGTGCTTTTAGGCTAAAGTTTTTTATTTACAGTACATTTTAATGGGTGAAATAAGATTTTTTTAAAATTTAGTCCCTCCCAAAAAAAATGTCTGCATCCGCCACTGGGTGCTTGTGCTTTCTGACAATTTAGTACTAAATAGTGGTCTAATCAGGATTATTTTTCAGGGTGGTCCCGAAGGATCGAGAAATTAATTTTTTTAAATGCTTGAGCTAGAACGCTGAGTAATAAATAAGACATTTAATACACCGTAAAAAATAGTTTTATGAAGTAAACGAATTCAAGCATTTTTATTATTTAAAATATTATTTGGAAAAAAAAAATTGGCATGTAAACTTAAAACTCATTGTTTTTAAGTTATCGTTTTGTTTTACAGAACAATTTCGAGAGGGACCGGGATTTCTATGCCCACTCCTGCGTATGCCACTGGTATTAAAATAATTCAAAAAAGTTCAGTATGTAGGGGGGCCTGAACCCCACATTTCAAGAATCCGAGCTCAGAAGCAACACTAGATAGAAGCTTTCCGTTATATTTTTATGAAGAGAATGAACAGGTTAAACCAGCGTTCAAAATTAAAAATGGGGGGGGGGGAGAGATGAGCTCGCATAGACCATTTCTTTATGTTTTTCGATGATTTCTATGGAATTTTCGTATTTCTTTGGAAGATTACAATACATTTGTATAGGGCCGTGATAGCCCAGTGGTTAAGGCGTTGGACTCATAACTGGGAGGTTGTGGGTTCGATACCGGTGTACCAATAAAGACCACCGTTACATGCGGTGTACGTGCACGTTAAATCCGTGGTTCCGAAAGTCCTCTCGGCAGTCGCTTGCAGTTTCCGAGGGGTGCCAATATTCAGAAGCCCCCCAACCTTCTGATGAAGTCCCAGATTGTGGCGGGAAATTCCGGGAATGATGTATATGTAGCTCTAAGGACACATTCAGTGACGCGAGCTGTACTCTCCTGGCAAATAAATAAATACATCTGTATATAAACATCTATTAATCCAAGAAAATAAGCTCTAAATACAACTTTTGCGCTTTAAAGTTAAACAAGAAAGATAAATCATGCAAACGCATTGATTATAAAACACTTTCCAACACATCAATATTTTTGCGCCAAATTGGTAATGTATTTTCCTTAAATCTCTCGAGATAAGATAATGTTGTATTATCACTTTATATGCAATTTTATGAGACCTTGTAAAAGAGATTAAAAAATATATATATATCCATCGTTTAACTGAAAAATCCAAAAATTTTATACTCATTGTCTCGTGCTAGAAATGTATTAGTGTCTCTCAAATGCCACAGATTGTAATGTATTGGAATTCTTTTGAGTGTTCATGTAGAAGAGCTATTAATAGTACAGGAACTATTTTCAATGGAGAGCATTACTTTGAGAGCCTTAATATTATGTATGCCAACATTGTTCTCTTTCAAAAAACCGAATCTCTAAAATACGTTTTCAAGAATGACTGCCCATAGAGTACGGTGTATTTGATTTTTTTTTTTCTCCTGTAAAAGAACTATAAATGCTACTTACACTATTTTCGATAGGGTACATGGTACTGTACATAGAAAAAAAAAATTGCACATATCTGTGTATATTTATGATAGTTAGAACACTGGACGTGTGAACAACAGAACAGACAAACTGAAATCATTCAAACTTGTTGGTAAGTTAAAAATATAAATATTCATTTCAGTGGCGTAGCCAGAAATTTTTCATGGGGGGTGAGTGGGTTGGGTTACGACTTCTGCAACTCACATATATGCATACGGCTGAGTGATAAGGGAGTGAAGAATATGCATTTTGTATGGCAAAAAATTCCTCATGGGGGTGGGGGAATGACCCCCCTAACTGATTATGACTGATTTTTTTTCATGACCGTAAAAAATAATCCGCAGACTGTAACAAAAATCTGCGACATACGTCTCGCATTTTCTGCTACAGGGACTTGGTTTAACACCATCTCTTTTCTTTGCAGAATTGAGGAATGAAAATGCATCAGTTAAAAACCTAAGAAACATTTTAAAAACAGTTACAGAATTTTGCAGGAATAATAACTTAAAAAAAAAGAGTGGCAACTTTTCCATTAATCCACAAATATTTCAGTTAACTGATGTTGCACGATGTTCGTGTAGGGAAAAAAAAAATACACCATAAGACTGAATACATTTTTTATTTCAAAAATCACATTACACTATACAAAGACTAATATTATGCATTGAAATTGTTTACAGACAAGAACAGGGTATACTTATGATAAATAGAAACATACAAATGAAAGGAAGACGAGACTGTATTTAGCAAACATGTGGCAAATGAGAATGACCAGGAAAGTCTCAATTGATTTGCCCTGTTGCTAGTGATGTAACAAACCTTCCTTCTGCCAGCCCATGATGTGACTGGAAGAGTGCCCACAATTTTCAAGATATCCAATTATCAGGTATCGATGCTTGCCAGGGTATATGTGCATGTCTGTATATTCATGCATGCACGTGCATGTATATTTGTCAACATGTGTGAGCAAAAAAAAAAAAAAAAAAAGGTTTTAAACACCAGAAAGAACAGGAACTGTCCCAGAATTTTCAGCAGCTATTGTGTACTAATCTACAGTCTGATTCTAATGTTGAATATTAAAGTCCCAAGGTAACTGGCAGGATGAAGCTCGCTCTGAGTACAGAGAAAAGCTTCTTAAGTAAAGATACCTTCAGACAAATAAAATTGCTATTGCTGACTGTTCTGCCCTATTAATTATACAATCCACAGACACTATTGTATTCTATTGGTGAATCGAATCCCACTGAATCCTTTTATCAATTCAGAGTTTTAAAAGCCAAAGGGGAAAAAAAGTATATTTTTAATTTTAACTGTATATAACATGAAAGAAAGAAAAAAAAAAAAAAAGATTTTCACATGAAATGTAAAAACTAGTTTATTTTAATTTTAAACACATAACAATGCATAAAGAAAAATTTTGTTAATGGCCAAAAGATTAAATTATTTTTTTTTTAATTTTGATTATATAACAGGAAAAATAAATTTGTCATCTAGTCAAACATACGCACAGCGAAATTTTAAGCAAGCAACACTTTCTGCCTTTATGCATATTTTCTTTATGAAACTATGCACTCTCAAACTTCCTGGAAATAATGAGTCAGATGTCTGATCGAAAAAAATTAAACGTGACATTTAAATTACACTCTAACACTTAAGAAATTATACTCTAAAACAGTATACAAAATTTTTTTGTAAAAATGACCACTGGTATTCAGAAAATCCTGCAACGTTTCAACTGAAATATGTTTGATCCAAATGTTCTGTGCTACCCACTTAACATTTCTCTCCACTAAAATTCGACATATATGCAAAAAGGATCATTTAAAACACAAAATATTTTATATAATATATTTAGCCCTAAGTTTTTAATTCTACAATTCTATGCATATTATAGAATGCTGGAAGAAATGCCCATTAGAAGACCTAAGGAAACTCCCCTTAAAAAAAAAAAAAAAAAACACTAGCTGGAAAAAGAAATATAATAGTGGGATGGCAGGATAGTGCCCTTTTATAATAACGCCTGATCTTTTTGTCTCTGACCCGCTAAATACATGATTTACATAACAATTAAAAAAAAAAAAAAAAAAGGAATGCATAACCAGATGTTAAAAAAGTTGTACAAAATACAACAATTTTCAACACTTTACAGCTAATTGTTTTTGAGTTATGCGAGATGGTGCTTATTTTCTTTATGTCAAATTCACCAATTTTTTGTCAAAACTTACCAAGCTCAATGGTTTGGGTATGACTCAAACAATGACAGACTGTAGGCATGATATACTGAAGATGGCCACAGACCTAATTGTATTGACATTTTTTGGGGGGGCGGCCCTGTAAATAAACTATTCAATGAATTAGAACCAAAAAGAAGGGTACACAAAAAGATGTTACTGCAACCCTAAATATAAAATTTCAATACTCAATGACTAGTAATTTCTGATGTATGGGAGTTATGTACATAGGTACGTATAGACATGAAAAAAATTAGAGCCATTTGTAGGATGCACCGAATGCCATATTTTGCCAAATGCCGAATACTTTGTATTCGGCAACTCGGTATATTTGGTTTTGGCTTCTGTAATTATGTCTAAACTTATTAAACCATTATTAAACTTTGATTGCAATAATTAATTGAATTAGTTTTTTCTTAAACAAGATTTCATACGGTGTAAAACTTCAAAAATTAAAATGCTGCAAAATTTAATATCCAAGTGTGTTTCCTTTATATATTATTAATAACCTTTTTAAATATTAGTGAAATGCTGGTAATTTTTTTACCTGCACATTTTATTAAAAAAATTAGCACTTAACTGACTTTACATATTTATGAACACTTAATGTTATGAGTTTTTTTTTCCTGGTTACTGTTTCAAATTTAAATCAGTTAGTAATAACAAGGTTAATGTAATGAGTCATAAGATTTAAGAAAAATTGAAAAGCAACGAAATGCAAATTTAACATTTGAGTGTTTTCTCTTACATTAAAACTTATTTCATTGCGATATTGGTTTTTTGTGTGATTGTGGAATGCTACATTAGGGCTATCTCCCAAGGATGGGGGTGCCTTGGTAGGAGGACTTTCTAATGCTTATTCACATGTGATATTAGTAAGTAACAACTTGAATCAATTTAGTACTATGGTACTATACTATATCTTTCATTCATGATATAAAAAATATGTACTCGTTTACCGATGGGTGAATACTTAAATTTGTTTACTATGTGGTTGCCGAATATTTAAGCATTTGGTTTGTCTGCTGAATACGCAGTATACCGAATATCAACCGAATATTCGGTGCATCCCTAGCCATTTGGCAAAAAATTCTAAAAATTTAAAAGTAGTTAAAATTGGTTTCTTCTTTACAATCTGGACACAAATATTTCTTGCAATCTCTATACTTCTGTTTTACTTTGTACAAGGAAGTATAAAGTCTTTCTTTTATTAAATGAGCCACACAAAATCAATTTAAAACAAATCCATATCATTCTTAAATTACAAAATTGGCATGATCATTTCCTAAATTTGCATACAAACTTTCTAAAGCATTTATAGCTTTCTGTTCTATAAAACTATGTTCATAAGTTATAAAAACAAATGAACATAGACATATGTAACTTTTTTAACAGCATAAGAGATTTGAATAAAGAAATAAGTTAAAGAAAAATGCACATTTACCAAACAGATCCAAGATTGAACTTGTTTTGGAAGCAATGACAGAGATCAGCTCCCATTATATGTTCTACCTATGAGTAGTTTTTTTTTAAACGCAGAATATTCCCAGCTTTGGGTTTATATCATGCACACATAAGGCTTTTCGACTGTGTCTTCATTTCATGATTTTATAAAAAGGATTTTTTTTCAAATATTTTACATGTGGTTTTCTATACTGTGTAGGTATAAATATGTAAGATGTCTAAATTTCCTTCCCTAAAGAAAACTTTGTCAGCTATGTAAGACATAAGGTGCTGCAGTATGTGTCTGGAGATGTACATTAACCGTTTGACTGCTATCCATCAAAATACTCATACAACCTCCAATAAAAGTATTCGGGCAAGAGAGAAATTTCCTATTTTAGATTTGCGAAAAATAATTGAGTTCTTGAAAAACGTACAACTTAATAGAAATATGGAATGTCATATTTATGCAGAGCCTAACTCACATTCTATGATAAATAATTTTTAATATACGAAACCAACGTAGGAAATTTCTCTCTTGCTCGAATGCTTCTTTTGGAGGGTGTACATTCCAAAAGCGCAATAGCGCTGCATAACAGTCAAACGGTTAAAGTTTTTCTTTAGAGAGAATCAATTCTGACATATGTCACAGACAAGGTTTTTCCCCAGTGTGGCCCCAAAGATTTTCAGCAAATGTTTCTTGTAGAGAGAGTAAAAGCTTTTTTATACATGTCACACACAAAGTTTTTTCCCAGAGTGCTTTTCTATGTGATGTCTAGTGCAGTCTTGCTTATGAGAGAATCCTTTTTGACATATGTCACACACATAAGGTTTTCATCCCTTAGTGAGTACAAAAATGTCTACTACAGACTTGTTTGCCAGAGAATCCTCTTTGACATATGTCACACACACAAGGAATTTTCCTCTGTGTGGGCACGAAGATGTCTATTCAAGTTTACCTTATGAGAGAATCCCTTTTGACAAATGTCACACACATAAGGTTTTCCTCCAGTGTGGGTACGAAGATGTGCATTTAAGCTGCCTTTAAGAGAGAATCCCTTCTGACAAAAGTCACACATGTAAGGTTTTTCACCCGTGTGGGTACGAAGATGGTCATTCAAATTTCCCTTCTGAGAAAATGCTTTCTTGCACACATCACATACATAAGGTTTTTCACCTGTGTGGGTGCGGAGATGTCGCTTCAATATTAATTTCAGAGAAAAAGATTTCTTACATGAGTCACATACATAAGGTTTGTCTCCTGTGTGTGTAGGAAGATGTCTATTCAAGTTTACCTTATGAGAGAATCCCTTTTGACATATGTCACACACGTAAGGTTTTTCCCCAGTGTGGGTATGAAGATGGTCATTCAAATTTCCCTTCTGAGAAAATGCTTTCTTGCACACATCACATACATAAGGTTTTTCACCTGTGTGGGTGCGGAGATGTCGATTCAATGATTCTTTCAGAGAAAAAGATTTCTTACATGAGTCACACACATGAGGTTTTTCTCCTGTGTGAGTAAGAAGATGTTTCATGAAGTCGCCCTTGCGAGAGAATCCTTTCTGGCAAATGTCACACACAAGAGGTTTTTCTCCTGTGTGAGTACGAAGATGGCGCTTTAAACTGAACTGCGTAGAGAATATTTTCTGACACACATTGCACTCAAAAGTTTTTACGCCTGCATCACTACAGGAATCAACTTTCAAAAGAGGAAGCTGAGAAAACGTTTCTTGGTGAATGCCACTACTGCAAGGTTTCATATCCATGGGAGAATAATGAAAATAACTCAATACATATAACTAACTCAATACATATAATCAACTAACTTTAACAATGCGATATTCTTAATCAGTTTTCTTTTTCTCAATGTACATGTAAGTAATGCTTCTTTAGGTAGAAGGGAAAGGTATTTAATGATTTAACCAGTTCATTCTTAGTAACATTTGGTAAATATTCATATATTTGAAGGCTTGGGGAAGACAACGAAATCTTTGTTATTGTGGATATGTTTTTTTTCAAGCATTCACCTTCTGTAAATACAAACATTAAGTTTTTATGATGTAAGGTTTTTCTTACTTCGTATGAAATGCTTCTTCAAGTAGATGGGAAAGGTATTTATTTATCCAGTCAGTTCATTTTTAGTAAAATACTATAAATATATATATATTTGAAGGTTCGGGGAAGACCTTGAAATCTTTATTAATGTTGATAAGTATTTATTTTCAAGCATTCACTTTCTGTAAATATAAACATTAAGTTTTTAGGATGTTAGGCTTTTATTACTTGGCGTGAAATGTGTGATGTCACCTTATGTTTTCAATTAAAGTGAATAACTAGGACTTCCAAAATAAACATATGGTTTTATAACTGTCCATATGCTATCTATGTTTAAATTTTACTGTCTCCAGAACATTCCACAATCTCAGGCTTTCATGGCAAGATGAAATTATAAATGTACTGGAGTGATGTGAAATCTGTAAGAAATAAAGTAAATGAAAATTAAATTATAAAGAAAATTAAAATATCATTTCAGTAGTAAAATTTTTGGAGTTTTGCTACAAAGGAAATAACTTTAAATCCCTAAATCCATTTGGGGCAGTAGGCGATCTACAGAGTAAAATTTGGCAATCAAAAATACAGTTGCCCCCAGGTACGATGCCCACTTATCTCTAACACATAAAGAATTAAAGTGTGTTACCATTTTTTATTGACATCTTGTATACACACACATATAAAGAGTTTTAAAATATAATAGAGAGTTAATAAAAATGAAAGAAATAGAATAAGTGAATGTTTTCACTTTGGAACTTGCATCGCTTTTTGCCGCTGAAGAAGGATGTACCTATTGTAGTACACCTACAATGATCAAACAATATATTTGTAATTTTTAAACAAAATATTCATTTTGTAACCTTTAAATGCAATTTTTTTTTTCCAGTGTTCGTACAACAATTTTAAGCAATCCACCTAGCTACCCACTAATTTATGAGCTTACGTCCTGTATATCTGCAAAATATATGGAAAACCATTCTTAATTCTTTACGAGAATAGTAACAATGAGGAAAGAGCAGGACAGCCTGTGATATGAGCAGTACAGAAATGTCAAGGACATATACCGGATGACCAATTTAAAAGAGTACCTATTGATTTTTACCTTTAAATTTGGCAGATCAAGGCAGCTATTGTAACACTAAAGTATAATTGTTTGAACCTTGCTTAAGTGCAGGAGACAGTGTCCAACACTCTCTCTGTGTTGGACTGTTACTACTTATTTGAATGGTAAATCAAAAAGAGACACACAATGTTACCTAATCCAGTGATGATTTTACTTTTGAAAATATAATTTAATTCAAATTTTTAAAATTATCTTTCCTTAAAGCAAATGTTGAAACTATTTGCCATCATTTTAAATGCGAACATGAACACATTGAACCAGTTTTTTGACACACTTCACAATACTGTTGGTGTTATTGCCAAATTTCTTCAGTTGTGATTTGTTTTAATTCATCCATGTTTGCAGGACTTTTAGGGAAAACCCTATGTTTGATCAACGCCACAGAAAAAATCGAGCAAGGTGAGGAATAATTAATAATGGAATGATAATGTAAAAAATTTGAATAAAATTATATTTTTCAAAAATAAAATTGTCACAGGATTGGGTAATGTCGTGCGTCTCCATTTCTATTTTACCTCAAAAATAAAGCAGTGTTGGAAATTGTCTTCCACACTTAGAAGTGGTTCAAACAATCATAATTTAATGTTGGAATATCTATGTGCTGGCGATCTATATAATAAATGAAATTAACGGAATTTTGATATCACAAGTTTAAAAATGCATTAGAAATCCTAATTAAGTTAACAAGCTTTGATCAACAATAACACCATGAGCGAAATAATAAACTTACACATTATTAGATGCTGAAGAAAAGTAAAATAACGTGAAGTTTCCCCCCTCCCCCTTCTTTCACCAATTCATGTTAGATATTGCAACTAAGAATGGCGCAATTTTGCTGTCATGAGTTTAAAAATGAGCTAGAAATTTAATTCGGTTAAAAGGCTTTGGCATAAAAATTTACTAAACTCAAAGCATTTTGTTCAATGCGCAAGCTACCTTCGGTGATTTTTGAGCACTCTGATTTTTCAAGCAACCATAATAACGAAAGGAAACACATTTCTTAAAATCATCGGAAATTCAAAAGTTGCCACAAGGTGGAAAATACTAATTAACATAATACATAATATTCGTTATCAGTTTGACTACCGTCGTCGTATGTATTCCCGAAAATCGCTGGAAATGTCACCAAGTTTTGATGACTTTTGGCAATATATAGATCTTAGATATACTGTTTTTGGGGGATGAATTCTAGCAACTGAACAAGCCCTTGAACAAAATTTACATTCATTAGCAAAATAGCTCCGAAAAATGTTTGAAATACCAATTAGCTAGAAATAACCCTAACATCTCAAATTAACTTTAATAGGCTCTGTTGCAAGTGAGAGTTAAATGAGCAAAATAACTATAAAGTAAAACGGTTTTCCACATCATGTCGTGTCTAATGAATTAATGGTATAACTTAAACCTAAAAAACAGTATGATGCAGAAATAAGATAGTTTGAAAGTGAGGAGTTTTCGCTGTAACCGTCAAGCTTTTCTTTTGTTTTACGACACTAAAGTACTTTTTTTATGTCACGTAAGAAACATTTTCATTTCCTAGCATGCGGAAAAAGGGCACTCAACATGTAATTAATATTTTTAAATAAAATAAAAAAAACTAGTTGTGTGCTTAAGAGCTTATTAACTAGTTGCTTTACCTTAATATTAGAAATTTGAGATGTTCTTCAAATCTTAAGCCTTGATATCAACCTAAAAAGGAATTCTAAAATCTATAATTTGTTGTTGTTGTTGCTGCTGCTAATGCCTTCTGGCAATCGTGGAGTGGGGTCCGATCCTTCATATAGGATGGCGATGGGCAAAAGGGAGATGCTTGCATTTCATTGCGCCCTAGTGGGAGAAAGATGGACTTATTTTCAGGGTCTCCTTATTTTCAACTCATCCCCCATGAGAGACCTAGAACCTGGACTGACATTACCAGAAGTATTGTGGATAAGACACTCAAAATAATAGACATTTGAAGCTGGAAAGGCCTATCGAGTAACTTTTTTTTTTTGAGCCTTCATTTAAACTTGATTAAACAAAACTTTTGCGGAGAATCTGCTGTAATTTTGAGAAGTTCAATAACAAATGCAGGCCCATAGCCAGCGGATTGCATTTAGGGGCAGTGTTCCCTCTGAAAACAATTTTGCCCCCTCCCCCTCCTCCATTTAAAAATTTTAGTTTACTCCCAAGTGTGGAAAATAGACAGAAAAGTGATTTGAAAACAAAAGAAAGTTGAAGTAAAAATTGAATTTGAAAAATAAATATTTTTTAGTTTTTAAATTTTGTTTTACCGTAACTGAAGTGACAGTGTGTACATTTTCAACATTAACTCTACAGTTGAGAATTTTTTTGTTTTTGTTTTGAAAATGTTGATAATTATAGTTTACAGGGTTCTCCACAGGCCTTTTTGTCTAGGAGCATTGCCTGACAAGTTCTACTAATCACTCAGCGGAAAAATCGGAATATCATTTGGAAGGCTTTAATTTCAGAGAATTACACATTGCAGCTTCATAATGTTGCCCGGCTGACAAAAATTTCGGGTAAGATCACTGGTTTATGCATGCCCATAGATGATGGATATACAGTAGGGGACCCGAAATCCGGAATCCCGAAATCCGGAAGACCCAAAATCCGGAACTTTTTTTTCTGCAATTTTTTTTTCCCCCTTATCGTTTTTTTTTTTTTTTTTTTTTCCCCTTCCTATAAGCATAAATAAACGGATATTATTTTCCTTTTTGTTCCTCATTTTCTTTGAAAGACCGTTTTCAATTGAATATACGTAAAAATAAGAAAACCTGTTAAATTGGGAAGAATTTCGTCGATCGCCGCGAAGCGCAGGGAAAGGAGGGCGCGGGCGCGTACCAGGAGAATGATCGATCACATCTACTCACGTCTTTCTTGGCTTTGCGATCGGCGAGTTGCTGTTGAAAGCATTTCCAGAGAAACAGCAGTCTGCCTTTATTGGATAGATCCGCAATCCTGCTGGACAAATATCCCCAAAAATATTATTACAGGTGGGCGGGATTTGAAGTAAAGGGATGTCCAGTCCGTAGTCATCTGTAAATAAAGGGAAATTTTTGTTCTTGGAGGGAAACTTTTCTGGAAATATGGTAATGCTGAGTGTGAATAAGAATTGCCGAACTGAACTGAACTGGACAGACTAGACATCCGATTACTCTAGTACTAGCTTCCAGTCCTGTTGACGATAGTTTACAGAATGGCGCCAAAGCGGAAGCACGTGTCTTTAAGCATTTCTGATAAAGTGAATTTATTACGCAAACTAGATAGCAGTACTAGTGTTAAATCTTTATGCCAGGAATACAGAATTGGAACGTCCACAGTCTACGACATAAAAAATCATAAAGATAAATTATTAAAGATGTTTGCGGGAAGAGACCGTCCGGAATTCATGGCAAAGCGGAAGACTCTGCATACGTCTAAGTGTCCTGACATAGATAAAGTGTTAATTGAATGGATAAGACAACGAAGAAGCGAGAAATTTCCCCTGGATCGTGCTACGATTATTACCCAGGCTAAAATGTTCCACGAACAATTGCATATCACTGTACCATGTGACTACAGTACTGGATGGTACAATAAATTTAAAATTCGTCATGGACTGAAGTTGGTGAAAGTATGCGTGGAACAAAATTCGGCAGATTTGGAAGCGGCAGAAAATTTCGCAGAAGAATTCACCGAAATGGTTTCATCTGAAAATCTGAGCCCTGAACAAATTTTTAATGCGGACGAGACTGCGCTGTTTTGGCGTTATATTCCCCGTAAAACGTATGTGTTCGCAGGAGAAAGTTCAATATCTGGATTTAAGGACTCGAAGGAACGCATAACGGTGCTTGCTTGCGCGAATGCTGCAGGTACCCATAAAAGCAAGTTGCTTGTTATTGGAAAAAGCAAACGACCACGTGCACTGAAAAATGTTAAAGTGTATCCCGTTCACTATCAACACAATAGAAGAGCGTGGATGACAGCCGACATTTTCAAAAATTGGTTCGAAAATGTTTTTGTGAAAGAAGCTCGGTCCCACTGCAAAAAAGTAGGACTTCCAGATGACTGCAAGATTGTATTGCTGTTAGACAATTGTACAGCACATACAGCATCTGGTATAAAAAGCAAAGATAATGTCTTTGTATATTATCTCCCGCCCAACAGCACGTCAGTTATTCAACCTCTAGATCAAGGCGTGTTGAGAGCTCTAAAATGTGCTTACAAAACCGAATTTTTAAAGCAGATGTTGAATGCCTGCAACAATGGCTTGAATATCTTGGAGTTTCAAGCTGCATTTACAATCAAAGATGCGATCTGGAAAATAGCCGATGCATGGAAGTCCCTCAAAAGTGAGGTTATTGTGCACTCATGGCACAAAATATGGCCCCAGAGCATCTTTTTTGATGAAGACAAGGATGCTGATTTCGGGGGATTTAGTGTTTCTTCAGAAAATCTTTTAATTTCTGATTTAGTAAGGTACGCAAAGGACAGCGTATCTAAAGAAGTGATCGACGAAGAATGCATTCAAGAATTATTACAGGCTGAGGAAAATGCTCCGGCTGTCCACCAGCTTACGGATGAAGAAATTGTAGATTTAGTGCTGGAAAAACCAGAAAATAATGCTCATGAGAGCGAAAATAGTTCCGATGATTCTGAGGAGGACAACACACCTAACGTCTCTATAGATGCATGCATGAAAATGACCAGAGACTTGATTAATGTCTTAGAAAAAAAGAATTTTATTGCTGGAGAGCATATTGTAAGTTTGTATAAAATTGAAGAAGTGTTACAAAAAGAAAAACGAGATAAAATGAAGCAATTAAAAATAACAGATTTATTTAAATAAATAAAATATAAAGGTATGCTCATTGATTTTTATTTATTTGTATGTTTAATAAATTAGAATTGCATTACCGTTAGATCTTGTACGGTAATTTTCGATTTCTCGTAACGTAAATATATTCTATGCTATTATAGAATGACTTGCTTTAATGGGGAGAAAATATGTGTCCTTTACGCACGCACACACACACACGCGCGCAGCTTCAAGTGTTGATGATTCATCTAGTCTGTTAAATGTAAACAAAGATGAACGGGATTTGGTCTGCTTAATGACTGTCCCCCCCCCCTTCTCAAAGTACTGCGGATGTGTGAAAAAAGGTTGGGTTACGTAATAAATTGCTAGGCAGAAATCTTTCCTCCGAGTACGCAGATCAACGGGCTGAGGAAAGGCGTCAGTTGATCCGAAAATTGCGCAACTGCTCTATCCGTCCTTCCGTATCCCGCTGAATTGCGGTGTAGGATGAGTTATTTCAATCGGAAACTATGTATGAAAAAATGTTAAGTAAAATTTTAAGATTATGTAAGTTGCATATTTTCAGCCAATTTAGTTGCAGCAATCGTCAAATCCGTCTGAAAAAAATTCTTGCTCGGCTCGGTAACATAGCTTTCGAATTTTTTAATGGATTTTACTTCATCTTTAACATACTGTATTATTCATTCATTCATTTTTTTTTTAATCAGAGATATATAATCATGTGCATATTTTTAAAGTTTTTATTTAATAGAGTTTCAGTTAATATTAACGTCATAATAGACGCTAAAACGCGGAAGGACCTATGCTACAGCTTACCTCGGAAGACTTCCGGAAATCGGTAAAGTTCGCAGCCGGTATCCCAAAATCCGGAATGGGTCCGGTCCCGAGCATTCCGGATTTCGGGTCCCCTACTGTAATAATAATAAAACATTGATTTGTTAAATTAAGTTTTACTGAGCAAATCACATAAGGTACACTGACAGACATAGCAGTGGCGGCCCGTGGTCAAAACTGTTAGTGCAGCCGGAAACATATGACAACCCCCCCCCCCCCCCTGAAAACGAAAGCTGACGGATTAAGCCCTCACCCAGGATTAAAAAAAAAATAAATTACGCAAAAAATGTTAGAGATCCTATTTTACTTCCATAAAATGTATATAAATTTCAACCAGCCGCTCCTATCTTCAAAATTGCATTAGTGTCTGATTCGCAGTTTCCTTAGATTTTCTTTTGTAATGATAACTTGAGAAGAAAAAAAAAAAAGAAAACTTACTTATTTTTTATAAGTCAAATCAATCCTCCTTTCTTTTAAACTTGCGAATCAGTCAGTGATGTCCTGATAAAAAGGCGTTGTTTTAATTCAGATATCATTAATTTAATTTTAAAAGCTCTTTAAAATTCCCCATGTTTAAAGAATTTTCTCGCTCGCCATGTCCTCTAAATCCCAGTTCTTGCTTACTTAAAAAGAATACTGCTTTGATGGGTAATTGCATGAAGCATCTATTCAGGCTTACCTTCTTGATAAATTCAGCAATATAAAGTCAAGAGTTTTCCTTTAATTCGTCAGCAATTTAGCTCCCACTTCTTATCAACTCCTTAAATTTTAAAGAATTTTTTAAATGTTCGATTGAGCTTTCATGTGTTTGACATGCTCGTGTGATGGTGGTTAATCCATCCTATCCAGTACCATTCCAAAAGCTCTTTTTTATCTCAACAATTAAACACGGCCAACAAAACATTTTTTTGCAAATAAAAACTGCCACATAGCCATAAGAATAGTGCATATCATGATGAATGGAAGCTACGACCATGCTGAGACGAACCTGCTTTTTTCTTATGAATGGACAATTTTGGTTTTGGTCTATTTTCTTTTAGTGGTTGTCGTTTATCATCTTCTTTCCATATGTTAAACGCAGTTTCAAGCAAGATGCAAACTGGATAATATCGTGGCTCCATGTTTCAAAACGGTTAAATCATAGATTCCAATAGCACATGGACACAGTAACAAATAAAGCTAAAAACCTTCAACCTACCCAGACCAAAAAAAAAAAAAAAAAAAAAAACTATCGTTTCTGTTAGAATGGGCTAGAACAGCGGTTCTCAACCTTTTAACGCCATGTCCCCCCCCCCTTACATTTTTCAGCATACATCAAGTTTTTAAATCTTTAATAATGAACATTTTAAGCGAAAATGGATATATTTTTGAGTAAAAATGAGAATAAATAAGATGATTCTTAAAAAACATGCATCACTACTTGCTCTTTAGTTTTTCTCGCCACCCCCCCTGGAAACGTTCGGCGGGGGGCATGCCCCCCTCCGGTTGAGAAACATTGAGAAACACTGGGCTAGAACATATATTCTCTGTGTCTTATTCTCTCCCTCACTTCTCCTCCGAGCCAATCAGTTAGTCGAATTCAGAAGTGCAGCCGTAGTCAGAAAACCTTTCTTCAGCTGAGTCTTAGCTACATACCCCTATGCTATCCTATGCCGGAGAGACTGCTTACATTGTCATACTATGGCAACGGTGTTGCCAATTCCTTTATCAGCTCTGAGGGCAGTACCAACAACTTTCGCAGTTGAATTGCGGGAAGATTAAAGGGCTTTTTTCCTGAATAAGCAATCCGGCAGTTACTACAATACAATACTTTTTTTTTTTTTTTTTGAGATTTTTTTAAATTTACCATAGGAATTCCATAATTTTAATCTGAATTTAAGAAAATTTATAGAATAAATTATTTTAAAGTACGTGTTGATAATTTCAAGTGCAGCCCGGCTGTACTTTCTGTATCCCACGAGCCGCCACTGAGACATAGATTATTGAAAGTGCAACGTGTCAAATCACACTCTGTGCCAAGAATAAGGTTAAACCAATGTTAATTAATGAAATGAAAATTTACAGTGTTGGGTCATTGCCTATGCAGTACTCAAGGAAAGATCGGGAAATGCAGCTTTCAACACTAGGAAATATGTAGACCGATCCCTAGACCGTCGCTCCAGCCCCACGAGCATATTAAAATTGGATGCCCTTTTTTTTTTTTTTACAACTTTTACCAATCATTTCGCTGTCCACTTTTATTGCACCAACCCCCCACCCCCTCGCAAGGACCAAACCTGTCTGTTAATGATAAAAAAAAAAAAAAAAACTCATACACAGATACGTAATATTAGAAACTATGCACAAACATTGCAAGTTTTTTTTACTGATTATATTTTTAGTTTTTACAACAAACTCCCCATAAATTTTATGTAAATGCGTGACTTCTGTGATGTTTCTCTGTGTTCAAACAATGTGATGTTGCAAAGTAATATTGCAAAAATTTTCATGATAGTCACCATCACTGATGACGGAAATGGAAGGGAGTCTAAAGGGTCACCTGCCCCCTCTAGATTTTGTGGTTGGGGGAGGGGGGTCCCACGCACACGCTTTTCAAAAGCAAGGTTGCCACAAATATTCACAAATCAGTTTCTCTGACTTTCACTGTCCTCAATTGATAGAATTCCCTGACTATTGCAGTCTTAAAAAATACATGCCACAATGCTAACACACCCATTCCACTTAACAATAAGAGGCTATAGTTATTAAAATAATACTTATGACATGTATTTATAGTATTATAATAATTTACTAATTAAAACAGTTATGCATGTTTCTAAAATGTAAATGTACATCTCTCTCTCTCTTAATTGATTAAATATAATATTTAAATTGTAGTAAGTACTATGAATTACATAAGGCTAGCTGCATGCTCATTCTTCGCATGGTAGGAAATGAAAATTTTTCTTAGATGTGTCATTTGAATTAATTCCAGTGATGTGGAATCTAAAAAAAAAGCAAAATTATTTGACTCTTGTCATAAAGTTTGCGTCATGGGTACTAACATGGCATCATTGCAACATAATGACTCAAAAAACTATGTTAGCGTCATTCGCCATCAAAAAAGTGAAAAGCTTAACGGTTTACAGAGAACTCCTGACTTCCAAAATGCATTATTTCTGTATCATACTGTTTTTTAACTCAAGTTGTAGCATTAAACACCTCAGATACTACATGAAATGGATAGACATTTATTTTAAAATAGTTGCGCACCTGCTCTTCATACGGGAAGAAGCGAATATATTTTACTAAAATCATTTCTGCGTGTGACAAAACAGAATTTCATTTTTTTTTTAATTTCAAGTAATCTCCTCATTCGAAATCACTGCAGGATATATTAATGCAAATTAGAATTACATATTGTTCAGTTGGTTGTAAAACAACCATTGAAAAAGGATAAACAGAAAACTTTTAATTTCATTTTATTAAGATGGTATATTGCAATTTATTCATATTATCCTCACAAATCTACTAGTTCTACCTAACGTATATTAATATTATCTACCTTCACTTTCCCTCTTTAATGCCAATTTAAAGGAAAAGCTTAGACTATTTGGCACTTCATTAATTTTTTGTAAGTTTTGCTGGAATACTATAACCTTAGTATTATTGTACCATAATGTAATTATTTCAAAATTAATGGAACCATCCCCTGCTTTTCAAAAAATATTGCAATCCAATTTACTTCTCTAATTTTTTAGAGCATAAAGATATACATAACATACATTTTACCATTCTACTCTCCTTCTTCATACGAACATTAACTATGAAATTCGCACAATGTGCTGTAAAAAGATTGGAAAGAGAGATTTTTCTTCACGTATTGATACAGATTAATCTATTTTTCTTTTCAATAGAGAAAATCTGACAACCCAGCTCCCCAGATGATTTTTCTAGATTGGCCTGTCTAAATATTCAGTTTCCCTTGCTAGGTGACTTCTAAAGATCGTATGTTACTTGGCAGCTGAATTTCACAATTTAAATTCTCAAAACTTAGCAAAAATAAAAAATCTTAGTAATTATTTTTAAAAATGAAAACTAAAATTGTTAAATAAAGATAAAATGTCTGCTTACTTCAAATATACTATTCAAAAGACACCAAGCATCAGCTTTCACTTTGAAGCTTTTAACACATTGTTGCCTAAAAAAATAAATAAATGACGAATATTTTTAAAAATGACAGTTTTTCTCAAATCATAATAATAAAAATAATCAGTATTTTATTTTTTCAGAAAGAATGATTATCTATGAAGTTATTCAAGTATTTCTTGATTTCAGCTTATTTCATGTAAAAATAAGCTTCGTTAAGCTTTCTAAAGAAATATTTCTAGTAGCTGGCAACAAACAAAGTCAATAGAAAGAATACCGTAATTTATGGAAGAAACGCCGCGGCGTTTATGAGTTTAAAAGTTAAAAAATAGTAAGTGCGGCGTTTCTACCGGGTGCGGTGTTTACAATATTTTTAATTTTTTTTAGCGAATCTTCAACGAAAAATCGAAAAATTCGTTTAGTGATAATTGTCTCAAAAGATGGCGCCACCACCGACACGTACTCTTTAGCGTGCACAGATCACAGTGTAGCGAATCAGAATGCGGCAAACCTATCCCCATAGAAAAGAGGTTTGATCTTTGATCGGTCAGAGCGCCCTGAGATGGATCCATGTCCCATGCTCTGAAGTGGATGGCTTCATACATCCAACCGATGTCTCCTCAATTAAGTAAAAAGAAAAAAAAAAGAAGTAAATCTTTTACATCTACATTTTAGAACTATAATTAAATTTTAATAAAGTTTTGAATGTATATTTTGAAGGGTTAAAGTTCTGTAAAATACCGCAAAAGTGCACTACCCTCTATTAAATGCACCCGTTTTTCACATGAACCTCTATTGTTCTTAAAATACTGAATTTCAGCCAAAATTAGTCTATGTTGCGCCCGGTGCGAGTTTAACCCCCCCCTCCAAAAAAAGTTAATCTAAAAGTTTTTTTTTTGCGTCCTGTGCAAGAGCACTCTGTCGAATAAACACTGCCAACTAATTGGTGCTCAAGAAATGCTGAGTGCTTTTAAAATAAATCCCAATGTTATAAATATCAAAAATAATAAATAAATAGAATGATCAAGAGTTGTTACACAACATTCAGTTTAAAACAACAATTTGCTGAAGCAAGCTCATTACGTAATTCAACAGCTGGCCATCTGCGGGGGGGGGGGGGAATGTTTACTTTTAACTGGAGCCTCTTCTCACACATTGATTGCTGTTTTCATTTTAATGGCGCCTAGTAGTCTGTCCGAACTTTGTGCGGATGCACAAGAATGTGAATGTTTGTGAATATAAACATTGATATCTGATTACTTGAAAATAGAAATCGTAAGCTTCCTAAAATAGCAGTAAATACTTTAAAACATTCTATGGGAAGGGGGAGAAAAAAGGAGATTTTTTTTTTTACAGTTTATCCAATTTCTCCCGAAATATATCCGATCAACTTAATAGCTTTTCTAATAAATTAGGTCTAATAAGTAATGCAACATATTTTTTATTTATTTATTTTTTGTTAATTAAGAAATTATTTTAGAAAATATTGAATTTTATCTGGCATTGACTTCTTCTGATCACGATCACCCCCCCCCCCCACCAACGATCGCGGCTGCGGCGTTTCTGATAATTTTCTAGCTAACTAAGCTCATTTTCGTGGGTGCGGCGTTTCTTCCATAAATTACGGTACTAAATAGATTGAATGAATCTTTTCTTAAATCATGATTGAAATCCAAATAAACAATAACAATTCCCATTAATCACTGGATGTATTTAAGTGTGTTTGTCCAATTATTCTGCTGTAAAAATGTGAATAAAAAACATGAACTGGTATGCAAGGAAATACAAAGTTCTAATGCACAGCAGCTGTATATCGGGATAAACTGCAAAACTTGAACAATCATGGCAGAATGTTTACAGAATAGTCACCAAACATTTTTTACTATTAAAGGGAGAATTAATATTTCTTTCCCTGAAGAAATTTTAATAATTTTGTATGTTATATTGCCTTTTGAAACAAATAAAATGCACTTTAACATTATTTGTTTCGGTGCTATTAAGTATAACGTACATCTTCGCGATACCTCTGTAGTGCAACCATCTATATTTGAATTTATGTATTCTCTCTCTGCAGCAGATAATCAAAAAAATAAAGTTCTCATTGCAGCTGGACATAAAATTCATGTTTTATGATTGAATAATTTCAACCTGTGTTTTTAGCAATTTCCTAACAAAAAGTCCAATGGCTCTTATCGATTTACTAAGTAACACATGCAGTAAAAATGTATACGACCATTATGGGTTACCATCCACACTGGCATTAAGGAGAGTAACATGTAGACACATGTATTCATTACTTGCTTTAGACTTAAAAATCTGCAAGGCATGCTGACTCGCTATCAATAAAAATAACAGTGAATTTTTGGAAAAAAGGAGTGAATTCAGAAAGTTTAAAAAAATTTATTATGTCGTTAATGATTTTGTACCTGTCTATTTATTTTAGCATGAAAATATAGTTGTATTACATACAATATTCAAACACCCAAGCATCAGCCAACACAAACTGGCTTCCTTCCCGAATATTGTGGCATGCTAATCCAGCTAGCAGTGAAGTGCAGAAAAAAAATCAAAGATTCCATCTGGAATATTGACTGCACTCTCCTTCAAATGCTTCACTTTGTTTGATTCCTACCTTAATGCAATCGTGACATTTTGGATTATAGTGAGATATATGACTTACTGAAATTACCGTGACATGGCAAATAACAGCACAAAATTTCACATGCAGATACTATAGGGTATACTAATAAATGTTCGGAGCCCTCAGGAATTTCTAAAAATGTTTATGTACAGCACTAAAATTATTGATTTTTGTTTGTGTTTATGAGAATGCTCTACTCTTGCAAAGATAGACATGCATGCATGCTAATGGCATGCATGTCATTAGACGGGCTATTGAATTATTTATTCCAGGAAAAATACTACTCTTTAAATTTGGTCTACTTCTTTTAGCTTTAGCTATGTTTGTACTTTAATCACTTCTTGCTAGTTGAAGAAATTAATATCATACAATTGAAGAGAGAAAAAAAAAGTAAAAAAATGATTTTTTTTTTTTTTTTTTTTTTCCACCGTGAAATTTTTGTGTCAAAGTTCGACTCGCACTTACAAAAAATGATCAATTTACATGCCAATCACATTATCAATTTACATGTCAAATCCAGGGTCTGTTGATATACAGAGTGATTCGCTATCAGACTGACTAACTTGCAGGGGGTACAGAGACAGTTCAAAATCACCTAGCAATGCAGGGTCGAAAACGTCACCTTCATGCACCTGTTGATAATCACTTTGAAAGGAGTGTTGAAGTGTACATCTCATTTCTTAAGCAAGTTTCATAAACAATCGGCTTGCTTCAGGCAATTTCATAAATGTAATGAAAGAAACAATTCTGAAATAACAATTTTTATCAAGTGCAATCGGTGAAAGAGGAATTAGTTTTTGAAAAACCATGGTCGGACTGTTTAATATCACATCAACACTTCTTCTAAAGTGATTATTAACAGGTACATGAACACAAGGTTTCCGACTTCGCATTGCTATGTGATTCTGAACCGTCTCTGTACACCTACACCGCCTGCAAGTTTGTCAGTCTGGTAGCGAATCACACTGTATATACTGCAACTGCACTAGATGATGTCCAAAGTAATTGATGCACAGTGTTACAATTTATGGAAATTTGGTAAAGATTAAAGCAAAAATTAGAAGTATATGAGATAAAAAGATATTAAATTCTAAAACAGACAGTAAAAGGCTTCATTACTAGCACATTTAGCTGCACATTTGTTGGTTTTAAGTTTGAGAATGAATTCTTGAAAGCTGAATCCATAGTTTGGTGGAACACTGGAGGATTACATGAAAGAAAAAAAACATCTGGGTTATTAATTACAGCTAGTTCTTTGGCAGTTGCGTTAGAAAGAATGTTTTTGTCTAGCTTTAAATTACCGTCTTTACACGCAGTTCCATCCTCATTTTGAAGCAGAAAAAATAGCTTTAGATTTTTAATATTATGTAGTAGATTTTCCCGCATAATAGTCGAACCTAGACTTTCACAATGAAAAATTAACAAAAAAAAAAAATAAATAAATAGTACAACTATTACAAGAGTAACACTGTAATCCATTTCAAACTGCAGAATCTGTATAAGACTCAAAAGGCAGGAAAATGCACTTTGTTTAATTTTTTTTTAATCTCGAATCCAGAACTGAAAATAATAACCAAACAAATCAGTTATAAAAACACTTTCCAACAAAGTCCTTCTTGTGCCAAATTCAGCTACGTTATCGCTAAAATGCTATATACCAACATTAATGTAGCTCTGCAAGACCCTGTATTGTGCTTGAAATGGATTAATTTTCTTAAACTGACAGAGACTGTAATAGGTTAAGGTTTTACTGCATATGGTTTTTCACCTGTATGGGTATGAAGATGTGACTTCAAATGTCCCTCCTGAGAAAATGCTTTCTGACACACATCACAGACATAAGGTTTTTCACCCGTGTGGGTACGAAGATGTTGATACAATATTGCTTTCTGAGAAAAAGATTTCTTACATAAGTCACACGCATAAGGTTTTTCACCCGTGTGGGTACGAAGATGTTGGTACAATGTTGCTTTCTGAGAAAAAGATTTCTTACATGAGTCGCACGCATAAGGTTTTTGACCCATGTGGGTACGAAGATGTTTATTCAATGCTACTTTCTCAGAAAAAGATTTCTTACATGTGTCACATGCATAAGGTTTTTCTCCTGTGTGGGTATGAAGATGTTTATTCAATGCTATTTTCCGAGAAAAGGATTTCTTACATGTGTCACATACATAAGGTTTTTCTCCTGTGTGGGTACGAAGATGTCTATTCAATGCTATTTTCAGAGAAAAAGATTTCTTACATGTGTCACACAAATAAGGCTTTTCACCCGTGTGGGTACGAAGATGTCGCTTCAATGTTAATTTCAGAGAAAAAGATTTCTTACATGAGTGACACACATAAGGTTTTTCTCCAGTGTGTGTACGAAGATGTCTATTCAAGGCTCCGTTCTGAGAGAATCCTTTTTGACATATGTCACATACGTAAGGTTTTTCCCCTGTGTGAGTACGGAGATGTGAATACATTGGTGCCTTATGAGAGAATCCCTTTTGACATATGTCACACACATAAGGTATTTCCCCAGTGTGGGTACGAAGATGGATATTCAAACTTCCCTTGTGAGTAAATGCTTTGTTGCACAAGTCACACACATAAGGTTTTTCTCCAGTGTGTATACGAAGATGTGTATTCAAGGCTCCGATCTGAGAGAATCCTTTTTGACAAATGTCACATACGTAAGGTTTTTCCCCTGTGTGGGTACGAAGATGTAAAAACATTAGTGCCTTGTGAGAGAATCCTTTTTGACATATGTCACACACATAAGGTTTTTCCCCTGTGTGGGTGTGAAGAAGAAGATGTGAATTCAAATTTCCCTTCTGAGAAAATGCTTTCTTACACACGTCACACACATAAGGTTTTTCACCCCTGTGGGTACGAAGATGATGATTCAAGTTTACTTTCAGAGAAAAAGATTTCTTACATGAGTCACACACATAAGGTTTTTTTCCTGGGTGATTACGAAGATGTCTATTCATGTCTCTCTTGTGAGTGAATCCTTTCTGACATATGTCACACACATAAGTTTTTTCTCCTGTGTGGATAAGAAGATGTTTCGAGAAGTCTCCCTTGTGAGAGAATCCTTTCTGGCATATATCGCACACATGAGGTTTTCCTATTGTGTGTATAGGAAGATGACACTTTAAATTGAACAGTGTAGAGAAGATTTTCTGACATACATTGCACTCAAAAGTTTTCAGGCCAGCATCACTACAGGAATCAACCTTCAAAAGAAGCTGAGGAAATATTTCTTGGTGAGTACCACTGCTGCAAAGTTTCAGATCCATGGGAGAAGACTGGCCGCTAATGAAAATAACTCAATACAAATGATAAACCAACAAACTTGAACAATGCTATATTATTGCATAATTTTCTTTTTCTCAATGTACAAGAAATGCGTCTTCAAGCAGACGAGAAAGATATTTATTTATCTAGTCAGTTCATTCTTAGTAACATTTGGTAAATATTAAGGTATTTGAAGGCAAGGGGAAGACCTTAAAATCTTGATTACTGTTGATAAGTATCTAAATAGAAGCATTCACTTTATGTAAATACAAAGTTTTTAAGATGTAAGGCTCTTCTTACTTGGTATGAAATGTCTGAAATGCTTCTTGAAGTAGAAGGGATAGGTATTTATTTACCCAGTCAGTTCATTCTTAGTAACATTTCGTAAATATTGAGATTTTTGAAGGCTTGGGGAAGACCTTGAAATCTTTATTATTTTTTATATGTATTTATTTTCCAGCATTCACTTTCCGTAAATACGAATATCAACTTTTTATGATGTAGGGCTCTTCTTAATTGGTGTGAAATATCCGATGACACTTTATATTTTCAATTAAAGTGAATAACAAGGACTTCCAAAATTAACATGTGGTTTTATATTAGTTCATGTGCCATCTACTTTTAAATTTTACTGTTTCCAAAGCATTCCACAGTCTCAGGCTTTCATGGCAAGATGAAAGTATAAATGCACTGCAGTGTTGTAAAATCTGTAAAAAATAAAGTAAACTAAATTATGCAAAAATCAAAATATCATTTCAATACTAAAATTTTTGGAGCTGCCACAAAGGGAATAACTTTAAATCCCTAAATACAGTGGGGGCACTAGGCAATTTACAGAGTAAAATTTGACAATCCAAAATACAGCTGCCACAGGTACAATGCTTACTTATGTCTAATACATAAAGTGTGTTATCATTTTTTAGGGACATCCTGTATACACACACATATAAAGAGTTTTAAAATATAAAATAGAATTAATAAAAATAAAAAAATAGAATAAGTGAAGGTTTTCACTTTGGAGTGCACACTTTTTGCCTCTGAAGAAGGATGTACCTTTAGTAGTACACCTACAATGATCAAACAATACATTTTTTATTTTTAAACAAAATATTCAATTTCTAACCTTTAAACACAATTTTTTTCAATCTACCAAGCTATCCACGGATATATGAGCTTAAGTATCTGCAAAATGTATGAAATACCATTCTTTACAGTTTCCAGCACTCTCTCTCTATGTTGGACTGTTACTACTTTATTTGTGCAGTAAATCAAAAATAGAGACACACAATGTTACCTAATACAGTGACAATTTATTTTTGGAAAATATAATTTTATTCAAATTTTTTACATTATCATTCCTTACAGGAACTGTTGCAAACGTTCGCCACCATTTTAAATGCAAACATGAACACACTGAACCAGTTTCTTGACACACTTCGCAACACTGTTGGTGTTATTGACGGGATTTCTTCAGTTGTGATTTGTTTTAATTCATCCATGTTTGCAGGACTTTTTGGGAAAACCCTATGTTTGAGATAACACCACACAGAAAAAACCAAGCAAGGTGAGGAATAATTAATAATGGAATAATAAAGTAAAAAATTTGAATAAAATTATATTTTTCAAAAATAAAATTGTCACAGGATTGGGTAATGTGCATTTCCATTTCTATATTTTACCTCAAAAATAAAGTTTTAACAGTGCAGCAGTGTTGGAAATAGTCTTCCACACTTAGAAAAGGTTCAAACAATCATACTTCAATGATAGAATAGTTTCCACATTTGTCAGATTTAAGGATAATAAGAAAAAACAATGAGTACTCTTCTATAATCGATCATCCTGTAAAAGCCCTAAAATTGACGGTAGATTTTTACTATACAAAAGGAAAAATTGTTTTTAGTTATTAGTATAATATATATATGAATAAACTTTGAGGCTTTTTCTAAGTCATGAAAAAGGCCTCAAAGAAACTTTTAAATAAAAACTAGACGCGTTTATAAACCGGAAAAATTTGTATTTGTACACTGATAAGGACTGTTCATTCACTTATTGTACCACTTTTTATTTGAAATCCCCCCCAGAACAGACCAATAACTATAAGCTCCTTCATTTATTATTTATTAATTTCTTATCTAAATCAGGTATATTAAAAATGTATTTACACAGATAAATAACAAAAGCTGCATTAATAATTAATATTTTAAGATTTAAAAAAAAAAAACTAGTTGTGTACTTAAGAGCTTATTAACTAGTTGCTTTACCTTAAACATATAAATATTAGGAATTTGAGTTTTTCAAAATCTTAAACCTTGATATTTGATATCAACCCAAAAAAGAATTCTAAAATCTGTAATTTGTTGTTGTTGTTGCTAATGCCTTCTGGCAATCGTGGAGTGTGGTCTGATCCTTCATATAGGATCGCGGTAGCAAAAGGGAGAGGCTTCCATTTCATTAAGCCCTAGTGGGAGAAAGACAGACTTAACCTCTTCCAATTCATTCCCATGAGAGGCCTAGCACCTGGATTGACATTCCAAGAAGTATCGTGGGTAAGACACTCAAAATAATAGACATTTGAAGCTGGAAGATCCAACGTACTGGCCTATACAGTAACTTTCTTTGGAGCCTTCATTTAAACTTGATTAAATAAAACTTTTACGGAGAATCTGCTGTAATTTTGAGAAGTTCAATAACGAATGCAGGCCCGTAGCCAGGGGATTGCATTTGGGGGCAGTGTTCCCCCTGAAAAATATTTTGCCCTCCCTTCATGTAAAAATTTTACTCTACTCCCAAACTTGCAAAATAGACAGAAAAGTGATTTGAAAACAAAAGAAAATTGAAGTAAAAAATGAATTTGAAAAATAAACATTTTTTGGTTTTAAATTTTTTTTTTTTTTTTACTGTAACTGAAGAGTACTATGACAGTATGTACAATTTTATCATTAACTCTATACTTGGGACAATTTTTTTTTCCGAAAATATTGATTAATTAAGAGTTTACAGGGTTTTCCTCTGGCCTTTCTATGTAGGAGCATTGCCCGACAAGTTTTACTGATCACTCAGCAGAAAAATCAGAATATCATTTGCAATGCTTTAGAATTACACATTGCAGCTTCATAATGTTGCCTGGCTGATAAAAATTTCGGGTGAGATCACTGGTTTATACGTGTCCATAGATGATGGATATAATAAAAAAACATTGATTTGTTAAATTAAGTTTTACTGAGCAAATCACATAAGGTACACTGACAGACATAGATTATTGAAAGTGCAACATATCAAATCATAAACTGTGCCAAGAATAAGGTTAAACCAATGTTAATTAATTAAATGAAAATTTACAGTGTTGGGCCATTGCTTACGCAATACACAAGGAAAGGTTGGGAAATGCGGCTTTCAATATGGGGAATATGTAGATGGCGTTGTTTGGTCCTGTAAGAACTGATCATTGCCTAATTACTCTATGAGAGCTATTTTTATATTTCTCCTATTTTTAGATTGGTACTTACATATTGTCCCAGAGGACTGCCAAGACAATCGCATTTTTGCCAAGATAAATGGTGGAGCAAATCTGACGGAAAAATAGTTTCGCGGAAATGACCGTCAGAATAATAGTGCAGAAGAATCTTTAGATTTCTTTATATTATTTTATAATTTAAAATCTGCATTGGTTTATGATGCAAACCGATATGGATGTTTAAGTATGTATTGTATGCATTAAATTGCATATCTCTATGTAAAATATGTCCTCACTAATTGACACATTTACACATGGACAACCAGACAAAACTACTGGAGATACAAATATGAAATTTTAAGAGCTTATTCATTTTGTACCGAAGGTGTACCCGCCACTTACTTTTAAAATGGGATCTTTCTGAAAACGGTGGAATCCAACCGTTGATCCATCATTTTTTTTTTTTTTTTTTTTAAAGATCAATCAGAATTACAATCTGGAACACAGCAGTGTACCATTTTCACCTAATTATTTTTGCATGCAATGTAATTCTTTATCTGTACAATATAAAATAATAGCAAATACAATAAAGTAAATGTTTAAGCATGTTTAAACAGCTTGAAAAATCAACACATCATCATTTACATTCAAACAGCCAGAAAACACAAACATTTCCAGGACATAAAGAGTGCCCCCAGCAGTCATTTTGGTGAACTAAGTTTTCGCCCATTTTGTTGCTGAAAAACACAACCATTTTTTGATATTCCTTAGGCAACAGTTAGGCAGTCCATCCAGTTGTTCTTCTAATTTGATGTGAAAATGCTCGTGCTTCAAAGAATTAATACAGTAAAAGTTCAAGTAAATGACATGCTGAGTGTTTTTAGAATAAATCCCAGTAATAAATATCGAAAGAAAAAATAATAAAAGAATTTAGGCTCTAAGATACTTAAAAGTTAAAAACAACTACCATTAGAAACCTATAAAAACATTGTTCCGGGAAGAAGTGCCTTCCACTCACCTCTCATGACCATATTAATAAATGCTACAGTTAAAAGTTACTGATTTTACCACAAACGAGTTGAAACAATCTCCACTCCCAAAGTTGTTAATGACATAGCATATATGAAAGCATGATGAAAGATAGCGCCACATAGTGCTTGGCCAAGGGCGTGACATTGGCAACAACCACAAAGGTATTCAGAGTAGTTCTAGAGATCAGTATGGCCATGAGAGGTGACTGAAAGCAGGGGTCGATGCAGACAATAACTGGGTCTGTTTTGTGGCCCCTTCACAAAACTAGAATCAATTAAAGCGGCTCCTTCACAAAATTACAATCAAATAAAAGGTACACCCTCCATTTTAATCAGCTTCATCAACTACTTTAACGAAAATGGATTTTTATTTAAAATTGTATAAAAATTCACAAAAATAAGTGTTGAAATTCACAAAATTAAATATTAGAATCCACAAAAATGGGGGATCCAGGAAAAAATTCCTGGATGAACCCCTGCAGAAAGCACGTCTGCCCCGAACAATGTTTTGACAGATTTTTAGTTGTTTTCAACTTTTAAGTATCAAAATAATAAATAAAAAAAAAAAAAAAAAAAAGAAAAACACATCGAAATTAGGAGTTACACAATATACAAAGCTTAAAACAAATAATTGTTTTCAGATATACACTGCTCATATTATGCTATCAGCGTAACAGCTGGCTAGCAAAGAGAAAAACAATTTACTTTAACAGAAGGAATCTGTTTTTCTTCTCCATTCGCATACTTCTCTCTTATTTTAGCAATGCACGGTAAAACTATATATCATGAGAAAGAAGTTTTTTACTTATTTCTTTTGAAGGGTTCATCTTGATAAAAAAATTGATAACTTTCTAAAATGGCAGTAAATACTTTTAAACATCTATGGAAAGGATTAAAAAAACTTTTCTGAATTTTGATTGATGAGATTGTGGCGTGTTGAAGATAGGACCACAGTTTTCTCTCAGACGAGAATTTTATTTACACATTAGACAAACACAGACATCACTATTTACAAATTTTTTTTTTAATGATTCTTGATTAGATAAAGTTCAGAGTCCACCTGAGTTCGATTGGACTAGAATCTTCTGGAGAAATAGGTAGCTTTATACGTGCTCGAAAACATTCGTATTCAATTCCGGTGAGGGAGAAACAGGACTATATCTATCGTCACTGAAACACTGGTGATTGTAGTTCAAGAGCAACGTGCTCTCGCTGGAAACAAAACTTGAGAATCCCTTCTCAGGGCAATTTTTAGCAGAGGCCTCGGTCACTGGCTGACCGATAAACAAGACCCGGGCAGTCTTTACCAAGACACTGGTGTGTTACGTCGCTCCAGAGCAGAGTGCTCTCGTGAGAAACAAAGGTTGAGAATTTATTCTCAGGAAAAGTTCAGCAGATTCCTCGGTCCCTGGCCGACCGATAAATTTTCACTAACAAAAAAGTTTCCGAAGCAAGGTCGGAAAAAATCAAAATCACGCGGCAGAGAGCAGTCCTGGTGACCTGTCGCCTCCTCCAGAGCCGGCCCAAGGGGGGTGCGAATGTAGGCGATCGCCTAAGGCCCCACGCTTAAAGAGGCCCTGCTACTGGGCTATTTTATTGCTATCTCATATAAGACATGATCGAGAAGAGGCCCCGGTCTTGCGCTTCGCCTGGGGCCCCACACGCCCCTCGGGCCGTCTCTGCCTCTTCGTATCAACACTCGACTCTCTCCTTCTTCTCCTCGTGCAAACCTGTCCAACGAGTTCCCCTTCATGGCTGTGGAATTTCCCCTTTTGTAAGTCCACCTTGCTTGGAATCTTTTTGATGAGCCGCCGACCTGTCCTTCCTCCTCCTGTACCTAGGAAAATTCCAACCACTCTCCAAACGTGGGAAATCTCACAAGATCATTAAAAATAATCTTTGTAATATATATATTCATATATGTACAGGGTTACTAGTAACGCGATGTATTCCTTTTAAGGCGCGATAGTGAAGCCAAAATGCTACAATTTGCACTTCCATATGTATGGCCAAAAATCAATAGTTTTCAAGAAAATTGAATTTTAAACATTTTTCTTAAATAACCCAGTGGCGTATGCAAGGGGGGGGAGGTTCAACTCCCCTCCCTCTTGTCAAAAATTTTTTGACAAAATGTCCATAAATTTTCACTTTTTAGCTTAAATATTACACATTTTAACACAAAGTTATGTCTATATGCCCCTCCCCTCTAAGGAAGTCTGCATACGCCACTGAAATAACCCAAAATTTGACATTCTACTACAAATTTTAAACAATATCTACTTATCAAATGGGTTTCATTATAATTAATTTCCATAGCTGAAACTCTAACTAAGCTAACATAATCATAAAAAGTTACTTTAAAATTTCAATTCACTAACTGTTACATGTATTTTTAAAATTATGAATTCATATTTTTCCTTTCAAAAGACATTATTTATTTTAAAAAATACGATGGTAGTAAGCATACAAATTACAAATAAAATTTCTCCCATTAATCAGCTGTTTAAAAATGCATGAATGGCCATCCAAAGATATGTAATTCATAAAGAAGGGCGAATTTTATTTAGTACAGATAAAAAAGGCAAAGGATGCACCCTTGTTCATTCTTTAGAATTTTGCCAACCAATCATGTTAACACTGTTTTCAGAAATTTTTTTCACAGCTGACACTCTAAGTTAACGTAATCATGAAAAAGTAAAAAAAAAAATCTTAAAATTTTTATTCACACGCTTTACATGTATTGTTTAATTTATTGACATTTTCCTTCCAAAAATGTTGTTTAACTCAAAAATACTATTGTAGTAAGCAGTGATCGCGATAACGTCTCTGGATGCGTATTTCACGCTTTAGAAATTCAGAATATGCCTTAAAAATTTCGGAATGCGTATTTTTACGCATTGCTTTTCCACATAAAATTAGGTATATTTTGATAAATAATTATCGATTTGTTGATTTTAAATTTAAAAAATCCAATTATTGCACTAGTTTTTGTTGAACTGACATTTATGTACCTAGACGTATAATCAGTTATTATTTATGTGTCAAATGCAATTTAATTATATATTTGAATATTTAGCATAATTGTTCGTTGCTTTAATTACTCCTTTGGTAAAGAAAATACTCTTTCTAAAAAGGTTAAGGAGTATTTTTACTCTTCTGAAAATATCCTAAGATCTATCACTGGTAGTAAGCATACAAATTAGAAATACAATTTGTCCCATTAATCAGCTATCCAAACATGTTATTAATGTCCATCCAAAGACACGTAGTTCATTAAAGAAAGGAAAGTTTTGTACAGCACAAGCAAAAACGTCAAAGGGGTACCAACATTTATTACTTAGAATGGCTGTTCGACCAATCAAGTTATTACTGTTATTTTGCGCTTAAAATCTTAGCCCCACCAGTTTGTGAATCTAAAACAGCTATGTGCTGTGTCAGATTTGATTCTGCTTCGCATTAAGCATGCTTTGTTGTAATCTGGCTAATCAACTAAACAAGCATACGTAACCCAGAGCCCAAACTAATTAACACAACATTACAGCACATAGCCATTTGAGATTCACAATCTGATGTGGCTAAGATTTTAAAACAGTGATAACTTGATTGGTTGACCATTAACATTGGTGCCTCCTTTGATATTTTTACCTGTGCTATGAAAAACTCACTTTTTTTTAAAGAATTACAGGTCTTGAGTAGGTTTTAGAATAGCTTTATAATGAGATGAATCATCTTTCTAATTTGTATGCTTGCTACAATAGTATGTTTTGAGTTAAACAACATTTTTGAATGGAAAAAGTCAATAAATAAATGGACAATCGTTTATTTTAAAATAGATGCGTACCCACTCTTCATACGGGAAGAAGCGAATATTTTACTAAAATCATTTCTGCATGTGACAAAACAGAATTTCGTTTTTTTTAAAGTTCAAGTAATCTCCTTATTTGAAAATACTTCGGGATATATTAAGGCAAATTAGAATTAGTTATCGTTTAGTTATTTGTAAGACAACTACTGAAAAAGGATAAACAGAACACTTTTAATTTCATGAAATATTTATTAATATGGTATATTGTGATTTATTCATATTGTTATCACAAATCTACTAATACTACACAAAGTATACTAATATTATCAATCTTCGCTTCTCCCTCTTTAATGCTCGATTTAAAGGAACAGCTTAGATTATTTGGCACTTTATTAATTTTTTGTAAGTTTTGCTGGAATACTTTAACCTTAATATTGTTGTACCATAATGTAATTATTTCAAAATTAATGGAACCATCCCCCGACTTTATGAAAAATATTGCAATTCAATTTACTTCTCTAATTTCTTACAGAGCACGAACATATACATAACATACATTTTACCCTTCTACTCTCCTTCTTCAGACGAACATTAACTATGAAATTTCCACAATGTGCTGTAAAAGGGGTTCACAGATTTGTCTTCCCGTATTGATACACAGATTTTTCTTTCTAATAAAGAAAAACTGACAACCCAGTTTCCCAGATGACTTTTCTAGATACGCCCGTTTCCCTTGCTAGGTGACAGTTCTAAAAATCATATTTTACTTCGCAGTTGAATTTCACAATTTAAATTCTTGAAACCTCACAAAAATAAAGAATCTTAATAATTATTTTTGAAAATGAAGACTAAAATTATTAAATAAAGATAAAATGTCTACTTACCGCTTTGCCGCCAAGTATCAGCTTTTGACACAAACACATTGCTTGTTGCCAAAATAAATAAATAATACATGACGAATATTTTAAAAAATGACAATTTTTTTCGGAAAGAATGATTAGCTATGAAGTTATTCAAGTATTTCATTGATTTCAGCTTATTTCATGTAAAAATAAGCTTTGTTAGGCCTTCTGCAGAAATATTTCAAGTAACTGGCAACAAAGTGTACAGAACGATTACTAGCTTGAATGAATATTTTCTTAAATCATGATTCAAATCAAAATAAACAATAACGATTCCCATTAATCGCTGGATGTATTTAAGTGTGTTTGTTTGTTGATTCTCTTTCTCTGAACAAGTTTTAATAATTCTGCATGTTCTATCGCCCTTTCAAAGAATTAAAATGCATTTTGAAACTATTTGTTTCTATGCAAAATTATTAAGTATAAAATGTACATCTTTACGACACCTCTTTAGTGCTGCCATCTACATTTGAATTACAACACCGTATGTATTCTCCTTCTGCAGCAGACAATGCAAAAATAAAACCCTCATTCCCCAACACTTAACAGCCGGATTTAAAATTCATGTTTTACAATTTAATACTTTCAATCCATGTTTTAGCAATATCCAATCAAAAATGTCCAACTGCCCCATAACAAAATCATAAACACTTTTAAACAAGGTTGAAAAGTGTTTATGATTTCAGTTTGTCTGTCTGTCTGTCCGTGCTCGAACTCCCGTTCCGTAAATAGACACCGATTTCTACGAAATTTATAAATGTCATTCTTATGCACAGTACCATGTGCCCTATTGAAGATGGTGTATGTAGTAGTTCTACAGGAAGATTCAAAAGATTTCCAATGCATTACGCTCTATGGGCAGTGATTCTTTAAATATCATTTTAAAAATATTCGGTTATTTGGAAAGAAGTAAAATTGATATATCTTAGTAAGATAACAAGATAAAGCTCTCCATCGAAAACAGTGTCTTTATCATTAATAGTTCTCCTACACTTATAGTCAGGCTCTCTATAAAAATCCATCCGAGTCTTTTGATTTGAACGATTGATCAAAACCATGTACATTAACTTCTCTCAAATTCATTCTGTATACAACCCCTATTTCGCAGCTTGAAAAGCGCTCTAATTTTAAGCAGCTGTAACTCGGTGAATTTTGGTCGTAGAAAGACGAATTTATTATTATTATTATTATTATGCATGAAATTGTAAAAAGACAATTTTTCTCAATATAACTCATAGGACAGGGGGTCTGTATAAAAAAATTAAATTTCGTAATTTTTATAGGAATTGATTTTTTGACTTCGGTTGTTTTCGAAAGAATTGACAATTTAAAATCTTTTTGCAACTGGAATGTGTCTCTGACTAACGGCTTAGGAAATAGCCATTGGAAATCCTGTATATGTGTATATATATATATACTGGGTGCTTCAAAATAGATGCTACAGCGATTATCTTTTGAACCGTGATAGAAAGATACTACCAATTAGAAAAGTTAGTCAAACAATGAGTAGATTTCAAATATGGCAGGTTTTTTTACTAGGGACTATTTACAGAGTTGAGCAGTATCGCAAATACATGTATTTTCACAAGAAAAAGCAAAGTATTTTGAAAATGTATTTTGTATTTTCAAAATACTCAAAATACATTTTTCATTCTGACGCTAAATTAATCTTACACCATAATTAGCTTGGTCTGGGAAAATCAAGCAAAAGTAATAGAACTGAGGTCATTAATTTTTTCCCAAATCATGACATAAACAATTCTGTTGCATTTATCTGCACTATAAGTGTTATATATATGGTAACTAAAGAGGGTTAGGATTTTTTGCGACGCTTAGGTTATATTAAACAGGAAGGAGGGGGGGGGGATCTCACACGCCTATTTAGATTAGTTGAATGATATTTGGTCTAGGAGGCTTTCTGTATTGCTCATAACTGATTCACAAATGTGAATGAAGCTGAAAAAGGAGAAAAACATGTTTGAGTAATATTTCTGAAAAAGAATTGATAAATAATTCCAAATGCGCTACCAAGTTTCAGAAAAATAAGCCAGTCAGCATTTCTGAAGTTATATTGCGAAACGGATCAAGCTTCCAGTTTAGATGAGTTTGCGAGCCGTGCAATGCTCAGTGGAATTTTTTTTTTTTTTTTTCAAATTTTATTATATCAAATTTTATTACTTCAATTTTATCATACAATTGATTAAGCTGAGTTCTTTTGTTCAAATTTGTAAATGAATTCAATAAGTCATAAATATTAATATACAAGCTTTTCACTGCCTTTTTTTTTTTTTTTTTTTTCTCTCTTTCCATTAAAGCATGCTTGTCCTACATTTTAAAAAAGTATGAGAGAAACACAGTATACATATGTTTATTTATTTATTGTCTTGTTGGGAAATCTAAGTAAACCTTAAGTTTCTCTTATTAATTTTAATTGTTCATCATTTACTCATCAGATATTTAGAATCATGTTTCATGGACGGATTGTATTCAAGTTCTCATAAATTTAAACCTCACCATTAATGTCTGTATTAAAAAATATTATATATGGGTTTGAATTCGCTTAAGCGAGCTTGAACCTAAATATATGCTTCTTAACATAATTTAAGGTTTTATTTCACTAGCTTAGATATGAAATAAATGAAAAATTTTCGTAAACTTTTCAATTTTTAATGTTGTCCTTATCAAATTGAAGTAATTTCAGAGTGATACGAGAGAAGTTGACGATAAAACTACTACGAATGATGATGATTGGTTTGAATTTAATGCCTCGATACCACATATCTCGAAATGCGGTTGGACTTGAACTGCAGCAGTTTCTTTCCGAAAAATCAACTGATTTGAAAGTTCTAAATTCATATCCGACAGTAAAAGAAGTTTTCATGAAATTTAACACAAGTTGCCGACAAGTGCTCCTGTCGAAAGACCTTTTTCCTTTGCAGGTATTATAAATGCTCTAAACAGAAATTTACCAAGCGTTAATCAGTTCGAAAAACTAGAGTTTTGAAAGTAAATCATTCTTTTTCTAAATCATAGTGCCTGGAATAATTATACCATCTTTTAAAAAGTCCTTTTCATAATTTCTTTATTAAATTGCATACTGTTAAGTAAATTAATACAATGACACACTTTTCTTTTGTAGTAATATATGAATGCATCTTGTGTTTGTGTGATTATGGCAACGCTACACTAGGGCAATCTGCCAAGGATTGGGAGGTACCTAGGAAGGAGGACTTTCTAAGGGGGTTCTAAAGAGTATTCACGCTATATCTGGAGAAAACCTACCAAAACTCCAGACCGTTAGATCGACAACTGCACAATAGGACCCGAACCCGGGACCTTCACACTTCGGCCGTCTACCATTTTAGGTAACATAACCACTGGGCCATGGTGAGGCAATGAATGCATCTTAAAATAGAAACATAATTTAACTCATCTTCGCTTAGAAATATATTAACTTTTATAATTCCATTTATTATCACTAAAAAATAACGTTCAATAAATTCTTGTCACAGTTTTGCTTTCATGCCTTTTAAGGTGCAATTTAATCCAGGAAAAATTCACGTATATATATATAAATAGTTACTATTACATTTGTTTGTTCATCTTAAAATACATTGGAATAAAATAAACTAGAAATTTGTAGAAAATTTTAATTATTCTTAATTGAAGTTTTAGACGTATTTTGTATTTTGTGTGTATTTTGAAAATACATGTATTTTTTCAATTTAGAAAGTATTTTGTAATTTTTTATGTTTGAATAAATGTATTTTGTATTGAAAATATATTTTTTATGTATTTTGCCCATTTCTGGCTATATACATATTAAAATACGAAATTTAATTTTTACACGGTTCCTTTTTAGAAAACTGTTGCTCTTTGTCTAAGAAAAATAATTACAAAAATACCGTATCTCTAAGTGAGATAGTTAGCGAGAAAAGAAATTTCAAAAGTGATGATTCGCACCACTTTACCTACTGTGTTGTGTGGCGTTGGTTTTTAGGCCAAAAGATCTTTACTTTATGGGACCCACTACGAGTTCATAAAAGATAAATAAATATCCTATTGTTGGGGAAAGCAGTTAAACGGGTTCAAATGTGTGAAATGGACAGGTATAGTTTTACCTAAAATGATCGGTACTGCTTTATGAAATTAGTGATAATTAAGTCTTTTAGGGTGGGGGTCATCCACTAATTATATCACGGTCCAAGAACGTATTTAAAGGGGGGTCCGCCCTCCCCCGAAATTTTGATTTTTGTTACTATAATGATATAGTCTTTTTGTGAAAAATTCTGCTTTTTTTTTTTTTTTTACCGTTTGGACCCCTCCAAAATGTTTTTCTGGATACGTGTCTGATCATGCCTCTAGAGAAGGAATTTTAAAGTGTGAAAGAGAATGACAGAATAATGGTGTAGGTTACTATGGTATGGTGTGGTAACTTTCACTAGAAACTGCCAAACATGCTTTACAGGAAAATTCCAGCTAAATAGGATTTGAGGAATCAACTGTGTCTATTGAGTGACTATTAACATAATCATTTTTACATTTAACTTCATTTGAAGAGCAATTACATTTTTCTCACTTTTGAAACATCCCCTTAGTGCTTGGGGACGAATGCAAAAATTTTCAAATTCCAATACCTCGCTAAATATTCCACTTAGAGACATGGGATTTTTAAAATTAATTTTCGTAAACGAAGAGGAACATTTTTCGAAATGTAAGTGATAGCAAAGGGGGGACCACATAAGAATTAAATTTCCTATTTTAATATGTATACAGCTCCCTAGTAAAAAATTGTCATATCTGAAAGCTACTCTTAATCTGACTAAATTTTCTAATTGAAAGTATTTTTCTATCACTTACAGTTTAAGAGATAATCGTTGTAACATCTAGTTTGAAACACCCTGTCTCCATCTCCTTGTGTTCATATCTCTATGATCTGAAATAATAGCCTCCACCTTATATCGCACTGTGTTTGAACTCAATGAAAGAATATCTTCGAATTCCAGTCTCTGGATTGAATAGTTTTTAAGAACAATTTATATGTATGTTACTGTGAAAGACCGAAATTGTAGAATGTCGACATATACCAAATACGTCGCTGAAAGACCGAATATTTGATTATATTTTTGTACATTCGACCATCACCGGTGTATGTCGACAGATATACTGTGGTGGAGGTCGAAAACAGAAGGCGGCGTCCACAGGTGTATTAATAAGATTTCAATAGCATAATAAGGTAAGTTTTTTATTGGTATTATTTTCTTTTCTCATTTACAATGCACTGTTTTTTTTTTTCCTAACGGCCGGGTACTTTGCCGACTAGGCATTGTCCCTTACAACGGCCCGAAGGTGTTGGCCACTTTATTATTGGGGCAACTAGTAGGTGGAGCAACGTTGCCCCCTATGAAGGGACGGACATGACAACCACTCCCAGCTGGGGATCGAACCCCGGCCGTCGGGAGTTGAACCCGAAACCAGAGTACGGTGCTTTACCCAGTATACAATTCGGTCGGCTGCACTGTTTAAGTTCAAATGTTTATTTACATGTGTCGTTATTTAAGCTTTTCTTCTATTTTCACATATGCGGTATAAATGCAAAAGTAAAAAAAAAAAAAAAGTTGTTTATTGGTTAAATTTAAAACTAAATGCTTAACATTTATCCAAGCACAACTGCTGTTATTATTAAGAAGGCAAATAATATGGAGTATCTCTTCTCACGTTAGAATCTAAAGCTACATGTCCGACTTCAGAGAATGCGAACCCCTCTCTTCACCGTGATTGGTTAACTCCTCTCAGTAAGATAGACAAAAAAGTTACGTCACCCTTGTGGAGTTTTATCACTCCTGAAATAGGGAGAACAAAATGCAAATCTCCGACATATTCAACATTCACTATTAGTACATCGTGTATGTTGGCATTCACCGGTGTAAGTCAGAAATAAGGATATTTGGCAAATATTTCGGACTTACATCAAGCGACTATATGAATGTCTCCAATTTTCGGACTTACATCAAGCGACTATATGAATGTCTCCAATTTTCGGACTTTCACGGTAACATATACAGGGTGAATCTAAACTCTTGGGCAAAACTTTAAGGTGTTATAGGGCACATAATAAGGAATCAGAATCACATGGCAATGTGGGGTCAAAAACGCAGTTTTCCCTTACCTGGTAATAATCACTTCGTCTAATTTCTCAACCAAGTTTTATAAACAATAGGCTCGTCTCCAAAGATTTCATCTTTGAAATAAAATAGAATTTTTAAACTATGAATTTTAGTCTTCTGTTTTCGGAGAAAATAGATTAGTTTCTGACGAACAATGGTCGGAAAGTGCACTGCTGTTTCAGCACTTTTTTCAAAGTGATTATTAAGAGCTACAGGAAGACGATATTGCCGACCCCACATTGCTATGTGATTCTGATTCCTTTATTATGTGCCCTATCACCTCTTAAAGTTTTGTCCAAGAGTTTAGATTCACCCTGTATATAAACTGCGAGAACCTTTATCGAAAAATCTGCATCTAGAATATTGTCAAGATCTCTCATCGGAATCAACGTCTTTGCAAAAAGGGAGACTAACTAGAACAAGTCAACAGAAATTGTCTTTTGAGCCACAGGATAATGTCTGAAGGAAGAGCAACCTCCTCGCACATTCCTACTCAACGAGCGAATAAGTATCATTCGCATCATGTTTAAAAACTTTTTACAACTCTACTCGGAGCCAGACATTCGGAGGCCCTAGGCCCAGCACTTTTGTGGGGCCCCTGTGCGATCATTTCTTGTTGGTCATTCTACTTACAATCACAAGATACAAATACCAGCATTTCTTTGCAATTTCATACATAGGGGAAGGAAAAGATGTTTTAGATTCAAACTCTCCAGTACAAAAAGTTTTAACTTAATGCTTATATTTTTAGCTTTTAATGTAGAAGTTATGCTTAATCAAATGACGACACGTCAAAATGAATACTCACTTGTGGAATTCTTGGGATCTTAATATGACGTTTATTTTATCCTTGAACAGACCCTGATTATCGCACAGGCATTGGGGCACGTGCCCTGGGCACACATGCAAGAATAGTAAAAGAAAAAAAAAAAAAACTGGGTTTACAGATATTTATAGGGGCACAAAAATTAAGCCAGCTAAACATTGGGGCACAAAAGTGTTATAGTCAGGCCCTGTCCCTGAATATAGTGCAAACAAACCTTTTTGCTCAGCAGTATGTATTGTCAAAGTACATCCCTTTATCTCTTTTCATTACTGTTAAAAATTTAGCATAACTCGTTTCTTTTAGGAATAGAACTTAAACTATCTTAATAATTTTGCCCTCCCCCCTAAAATTTGGAGGCCCTAGGCCGTGGCCTAGTTGACCTGTGCGGCAATTGGGCCCGACTCTACTAGCGGTTCATGGTAGTCGAGATGAGAGCAGGACTTACTTGAAGACAACATAATCATTTTTAAAACATTACGTATTTACTAACTATGTATTTCTAACTTAAGCATCACGTATTACTAACAGAACGCTGTTGAACAGAAATCTATTTAAGGACACAAACAAAACTGCCATGCCTAGTCTAGCTATCCTTCCATCGAACTGAGACTGAACTATCTCAGTATCAACCCAGACAGTTATCTCAGACGAGAAGTCGCCTAAGATAACAGTCATAGGCCATGCGTATTTCTCAATTTGAAATAATTCGCCACACATCTTGAAATATCAAGTCTCTGCAAATTCCCATTTTACTTCAGAGAGCCTTCGGAATAAGCTGCAATGACTGAATTTGTCCAGATTCAATTTTTCAATAGCACAAAAATCAAATGTTGTTTCTCGTCACTGTACAATAGCTGTTCATTGAAAATAGAAAGCAATAAATCTCATTATTTATGCCAATTATTTAGCCAATGTTTATTCTCTTTTTCTGATTCTCTTTCCATTTTTTTAATACACGAACCTAATTTTTCTGTAAATGAACCTTATTGAAATGACTCAGTTAAAATAGTAAAAAATTATTCAAACAATCCAAGCGTTCAGTAAGCATAAAATATTTTGTCTGTGTAATAACACTTAGAGACACTCACATAAACAAAGCCTGAGAACAGTTAAAAATTTTATTCCCAAATTAAGAGAATTTGGGATGCATTGAGCATTTACAGAAATGTTTGTTGGTATATTCAGTAACACCCACATACAGTGAGACTAATTATTAATTTTTAGTTTTCAACAATGTAAACTGTTTGCTAAGTGGGTGCTTCAGTTCTGAAGAATTACTCACTTGAACATTCGTTACCTTAACCACGGTCCCCACATTCGATTACGGGCCCCATTTCCCTCCCCCCACCCACACTTTTTTTTCCTCTAGCCGTATGCAGCATTAAAATTACACTGTTATTTCATACCCATATTCGTTTTAGAATGTAATTTAACTTGCAAATATGGGGAATAATTATAGCAACTATTTTATGAACTATATTTATAAAACTGTATTACTTCAAAATGACAAGAGTTAAGTACTACAGTATTCAGTTTCATACTAAAGAGCCGAACTTTAGGATTACTAGTAATGGTTACATTTGATTTATCTTATTTAGAACAAAATCTTATACATGATAAAATGTCCATCCAGTTACCGGCCCCCTCTAAAGCCCGGGTTCAGGAGCAATGGCCCCTCTCTCTGGGCGAGCCTGGCAGGAAGAAAGGATGGAGATAATATGCACACAAGTTCACACAATGACAATTTGGCTAAACTTTTATGATAAACTGTTCATCATAAATATATAAATATGCTAATCTAAATTTTAAGCTACAATTAGCTGTAGTTTTCCAAAATTTCGTCGAATAAAAAATATATTTAAAGTATTTTTTCTAGTTTGTATAAGTTACAGCAATGAAAAATTGAAACTGCAAAGGGCTGCACTCGGGGACCCCCGTTGGGCGCTGCAGCCAGGGGTCCATGACCTTAGCTCTTCTGATCCAATTTAACAATGTGAATTATCTGTGTTTACTCAATATCTTAAACATTTGACAGCCACTTTTATGAAATAATCCAAACAGCACAGCATCCGTCGAGTTTATTTAAGCAGAATCCACATAGATGACGACCAACTCTAACACGATTTAATATTCTAGAATCATCCACTCATGGAAATTTTCCTGCTGTCTTTGTGTTTCGAAGAACCCACGAAAATTTTCCTGAGGTCCCCATGCTTCAAATCATCCACAAGGACAAAAAGAAAACAGAAAAGGGATGGATCTAGTTTTATTTTATAAACAAGAGTTAATTTCTTTTTTTCAACGTTGACGATTCTTTCCCTCCTCGAGAGGGATTTTATATAGCAATAATTGAATCAGATTTTGTGAATGATCCTTTTTTCTGAACCCAAAAAAACTATCTGGGGTTTTCAGAATTTCATTATTTTCTTTTAACAAAATAACTAATTCTGCTCGTTATATTCTTATGGGTGCTTGAGCCCTGGAGTCTGTATATTCATGCATGTAGGGGCATACATATTTGTCAACATGTGTGAGCAAAAAAAAAAAAAAAAAAAAAAAAAGTTTTTAAACACCAGAAAGAACAGGAACTGTCCCAGAATTTTCAGCAGCTATTGTGTACTAAACTACAATCTGATTCTAATGCTGAATATTAAAGGCCCAAGGTAACTGATTGGATGAAGCTCGCTCTGAGTACAGAGAAAATCTTCTTAAGTAAAAATACCTTCAGAATGTGCTTCAGACAAATAAAATTGCTATTGCTGACTGTTCTGCCCTATTAATTATACAACCAAACAGGCACTATTGTATTCTTCTGGTGGTGCAATATTATATTCTATTGGTAAATCGAATCCCACTGAATCCCTTTGTCAATTTGGAGTTTTAAAAAAGCCAAAGGGAAAAAAGTATATTTTTTATTTTAACTGTATATAACATGAAAGAAAGAAAGAAAAAAAAGATTTTCATCTGAAATGTAAAAACTAGTTTATTTTAATTTTAAACACATAACAATGCATAAATAAAAATTTTGTTAATGGCCAAAAGATTTTTAAAAAATTACATTTTAAATTTTGATTATATAACAGGAAAAATAAATTTGTCATCTAGTCAAACATACGCACAGCAAAATTTTAAGGAAGCAACACTTTCTGCTTTTAAAAATTGAACCTGACATTTAAATTACACTCTAACACTTATTCTCTAAAACTCAACTACTTCTCTAAAAAAATAAAAAAATTTCTTGTAAAAATTGCCACTGGTATTCAGAAAATCATGCAACATTTCAACTGAAATATGTTTGATCCAAATGTTCTGTGTTACCCACTTAACATTTCTCTGTACTAAAATTCGACATATATGCAAAAAGGATAATTTAAAACAAAAATATTTATCCTAATATTTAATCTAATATACTTTGCACTAAGTTTTTTATTCTACAATTCTATGCATATTAGAGAATGATGGAAGAAATGCCAATAGAAGACGTAAGGAAACTCCCCTTAAAAAAAAAAAAAAAAACAAACTACCTGGAAAAAGAAATACAGTGAGATGGCAGGATAGTGCCCTTTAATATTAACACCTGGTCTTTTTGTCTCAGACCCGTTAAATATATGATTTACATAACAATGAAAAAAATAAAGGAATGCATAGCCAGATGTTAAAAAATGTGTACAAAATACAACAATAATTTTCAACACTTTACAGCTAATTGTTTTTGAGTTATGCGAGATGGTGCTTATTTTCTTTATGTCAAATTCACCACTTTTTTGTCAAAACTTACCAAGCTCAATGGTTTGGGTATGACTCAACCAATGACTGACTGTAGGCATGATATATTGAAGATGTCCACACACCTAATTGTACTGACATTTTTTTTGGGGTAGCGCTGTAAATAAACTGTTCAATGAATTGAAACCAAAAAGAAGGGTACACAAAAAGGTGTTACTGCAACCCTAAATATAAAATTTCAATAATCATTCAAGAATCATAGTAATTTCTGAGATATGGGAGTTACGTACAGAGGTACGTATAGATAGATAGACATGAAAAAAATTAGAGCCATTTGGCAAAAATTTTTCAAAATTTAAAAGTAGTCAAAATTGGTTTCTTCTTAAAAATTTGGACACAAATATTTCTTGCAATTTCTATACTTTGTTTTACTTTGTACAAGGAAGCATAAAATCTTTCTTTTATTAAATGAGCCATACAAAATCGATTTAAAACAAATCCATGTCATTCTTAAATTACAAAATTGGCATGATGATTTCTTAAATTTGCATACAAACTTTCTAAAGCATTTATAACATTCTGAAAGTTATAAAAACAAATGAACATAGGTATATATAACATTTTTAATAGCATTAGATATTTGAATAAAGAAATAAGTTAATGAAAAATGCACATTTACAAAACAGATCCAAGATTGAACTTGTTTTGGAAGCAATGACAGAGATCAGCTCCCATTATATGTTCTACCTATGAGTCGTTTTTCATTTAAATGCAGAATTTTGCAGAATATTCCCAGCTTTGGGTTTATATCATGCACATAAGGCTTTTCGACTGTGTCTTCATTTCATGATTTTATAAAAAGGAATTTTTTTCAAATATTTTACATGTGTTTTCTATACTGTGTAGGTATAAATATGTAAGATGTCTAAATTTCCTCCCCTAAAAAAAAAACTTTGTTAGCTTTGTAGCACATAAGGTACTGCAGTATGTGTATGGAGATATACACTAAAGTTTTCCTTTAGCGAGAATTAATTCTGACATATGTCACAGACAAGGTTTTTCCCCAGTGTGGCCCCAAAGATTTTCAGCAAATATTTCTTGCCGAGTAAAAGCTTTTTTATACATGTCACACACAAGGTTTTTCTACAGAGTACTTTTCTATGTCATGTCTAGTGCAGTCTTGCTTACGAGAGAATCCTTTTTGACATATAACACACATAAGGATTTTTCCCTCTGTAGGTACGCTGATGGTCATTCAAATGTTGTTTCTGAGAAAATGCTTTCTTGCACACGTCACACATAAGGTTTTTCACCCGTGTGGGTACGAAGATGTTGATTCAATGTTACTTTCTGAGAAAAAGATTTCTTACATACTTCACACACATATGGTTTTTCCCCTGTGTGGGTACGAAGATGCTGATTCAATGTTTCTTTCTGAGAAAATGCTTTCTTACACACGTCACACACATAAGGTTTTTCACCCGTGTGGGTACGAAGATGTTGATTCAATGTTACTTTCTGAGAAAAAGATTTCTTACATACTTCACACACATATGGTTTTTCCCCTGTGTGGGTACGAAGATGCTGATTCAATGTTTCTTTCTGAGAAAATGCTTTCTTGCACACGTCACACACATAAGGTTTTTCACCCGTGTGGGTACGAAGATGACGCTTCAATGTTAATTTCAGAGAAAAAGATTTCTTACATGAGTCACATACATAAGGTTTGTCTCCTGTGTGTGTAGGAAGATGTCTATTCAAGTTTACCTTATGAGAGAATCTCTTTTGACATATGTCACACACGTAAGGTTTTTCCCCAGTGTGGGTACGAAGATGGTCATTCAAATTTCCCTTCTGAGAAAATGCTTTCTTGCACACATCACATACATAAGGTTTTTCACCTGTGTGGGTGCGAAGATGTCGATTCAATGATTCTTTCAGAGAAAAAGATTTCTTACATGAGTCACACACATGAGGTTTTTCTCCTGTGTGAGTAAGAAGATGTTTCATGAAGTCTCCCTTGCGAGAGAATCCTTTCTGGCAAATGTCACACACAAGAGGTTTTTCTCCTGTGTGAGTACGAAGATGGCGCTTTAAACTGAACTGCGTAGAGAATATTTTCTGACACACATTGCACTCAAAAGTTTTTACGCCTGCATCACTACAGGAATCAACTTTCAAAAGAGGAAGCCGAGAAAGCGTTTCTTGGTGAATACCACTGCTGCAAGGTTTCATATCCATGAGAGAATAATGAGAATTAATGAAAATAAATCAATACAAATAATAAACCAACTAACTTTAACAATGCAATATTCTTATGCAATTTTATTTTTCTCAATGTACATGTAAGTAATGCTTCTTCAGGTAGAAGGGAAAGGTATTTAATCATTTAGCCAGTTCATTCTTAGTAACATTTGGTAAATATTCGGGGAAGACCTTGAAATCTTTATTAATGTTGATATGTATTTATTTTCAAGCGTTCACTTTCTGTAAATATAAACATTAAGTTTTTAGGATGTAAGGCTTTTCTTACTTGGCGTGAAATGTCTGATGACACTTTATGTTTTCAATTAAAGTGAATAACTAGGACTTCCAAAATTAACAAAGGGTTTTATAACTGTCCATATGCTATCTACGTTTAAATTTTACTGTCTACAGATCATTCCACAATCTCAGGCTTTTATGGCAAGATGAAATTATAAATGCACTGGAGTGATGTGAAATCTATAAAAAAAAATAAATAAATAAAAATTAAATTATACAAAAACTAAAATATCATTTCTATACTAAAATTTTTGGAGTTTTTCTACAAAGGGGATGACTTTAAATCCCTAAATCCAGTTGGGGCAGTAGGCGATCTACAGAATAAAATTTGGCAATCAAAAATACAGCTGCCCCCAGGTACAATGCCCACTTATCTCTAATACATAAAAAATTAAAGTGTGTTATCATTTTTTAGGGGCATCCTGTATACACAAACATATATATAAAGTGTGTTAAAATATAAAATAGAATTAATAAAAATAAAAGAAATAGAATAAGTGAATGTCTTCATTTTGAAAGTTGCAGCTCTTTTTGCTGCTGAAGAAGGATGTACCTTTTGTAGTACATCTACAATGATCAAACAATACATTTTTTATTTTTAAACAAAATATTCAATTTGTAACCTTTAAACACAATTTTTTTTTCAGTGTTCGTGCAACAATTTTAAGCAATCCACCTAACTACCCACTAATTTAAGAGCTTAAGTCCTCTATATCTGCAAAACATATGGAAAAACATTCTTAATTCACATTTTAGTAAGTGATTCTATCAACCTTTCAAGTATATTAGGCAAGTGGGAGTGTTTAGGCTGATTAATTTTTATTTTTTACAAACTAAGTGAAAAATTCCAGAGCTGGGGATCGAACCCAGGACTGCCGCTTAACGTGCGGGTGCTCTACCACTGAGCTACTCTGGGACGATTCCCAGATGAAATTTCTCGCATTAGAACCATTGGCAATTATCATCTTCTTCTGCAAACCGCAGAGGGAACAGATGAAACAATCAATTCGCGACAACTCCACTACGCCGCAGAAATTATACATATGCATTTTCCTTTTCCGTAAACTTAATAAAAAATTCGAATTTATGTGGCTTTGTTCAAAATTAATTATAGGTTGTCCTTTTTGACGTGTATATTTTTCGGCATTTCTTTTGAAGTGTATCAGAAAAAGGAAGGTAACTTGAAGCCATTTCTTTAAACATGTGAATAAGATATGCAGTAAGGTGGCAGTGACAGTTCAAAATTACTATCGGAGGAAATGAATCAACAGCTACAAAAACCATCCTTTCTGATGATGAGTGGAAGAGGTTAATTTAGCATAGCCTGGAGGTGGAGGTCTGGACACCCAGTAGACATCTGGACATTTATCAAGAATGAAAAACGAAGCAATGCAAAGAATACATCCTGACAATACACAGAGGAAGCTTCAGAAGCGTCTAAAACTATTTGTGATAATACTGTTTAAAAGCTTTAATATTGTATAATGACAGCAATCAGTATGCCCATGTGAATAACTAAAAAAAGAAAATTATGGAAAATACAAAAGTAGTGAAATTTGCAATGACATAGCGAGGGGGGGGGTTGGGTGTCAGAACCCCCCTAAAATTTAGCAGAGTTCTATAATTGACATGAAGAATGCGATCTATAATGTAGATTATCCATTACATCAGTACCCAAACCTCCCCCTAATTTTTTTTTTTTTTTTTCTGGCTACGCTAATGGAAATTTGGTGCCCCTCAATTAAAACTCAAGCGTAGGCAATCGCCTATGCCTCAAACTGGCCCTGAACGGAACATATTACTACTCAATTACCAAAACTCATTTTCCCCCTTCAAAGCACGGCCGAAGTTCGAAGCTGGTCGATCTGGATGCAGTAACGACTCATGCGGATTGCCACAGCTCTAGTTTAAAGTCGTAATTACTCCCTCTTTTCAGCAATTTACAAAACACAAATCCCACTATTTTTAGACATTTTAAAATGGCAATCTGTCAATTTCTTTATTTTGAGTCAATGCAATAGCAATTTTCCCCTTAACCCCAGAAAAATTCACAGACCTCAGGTCCCCCCCCCCCCCCAACTTGTTATTTAACACCATCTCTTTTCTTTACAGAATCGAGGAATGCAAATGCATCAGTTAAGAACCTAAGAAACGTTTTAAAAACAGTTGCAGAATTTTGCAGGAATAATAATTTAAAAAAAAAGAGTGACAACTTTTCCATTAGTCCACAAACATTTACTACGTGCCTACTTTTGTAACAAAAGCACTCGCGTGGGGTAAATCTTACCCCATTTTGTCTTCTTTATATTTTTGACTAAATACGTTTGAAAAACAAATTTGTGGACTTAAACGTAAAATAAGTCAATTCTATTAGTTAATGGGAGGATATCAAGCTTTCCGTATTTATTTAGAGATTTTCTAGCAGTTCCTGCTTTCTGAGAAGAAAATTTCATATGATATGCTTTATACCTAAAAACACTAATTACTTTAATAATATGATATTGTTTTACCTAATAGCCTTTTGTCAATGCATACCAGTAGTGTAACGTCAATTTATATTTAATTTACATTTAGTTTATGTTAATAACGTAGTGAAACGTTGTTAGTTGTGTGGGAGTATTTAATCCCAGAGTGGAATTTTCTTACCTTCCGGATAAGAAAGAAACGACATTATCTCACCCACCCCAACTAGACCTTGACCTTGAAAGGTAGAAGACAGGGCAAACTTGTTCTCTAAAAATTTCTCCCATTTTACAAAGAAAAATGTCGCTGGGGTGAGATTTACCCCAGCACGCCCGCTTATGGGTTAATAATGTAGTTTTGACTATAAAACATGACAAGTTTCCACAATCAAAAAGTATGCCACTAAGTAATAACATATGTTCCAGAGAATATTAGTGTTCCGGCACTTTACCCCCTGTAGAAATTAAGCCCTCTTTAGCCCAGATGGAGACTTTGTTCTGAAGAGAACAAATATGCAATTAAAAGAATACTGCTTAGGGGAAGAAGAAGCAAAATACAAATTTAAAATCCGAAGTAAAGAAAATTGAGAATAGATATTGTATGATATGGTAAGTTAGAATGCTTGATTTTTAGTAGATTGCATTTAAGAAACACAAAATAAATGAGAACTAGCATTACATATATAATTTATAACACAGTAAGAAAAAAAAATAAAGAAAGAATGCATAACCAGATGTTAGAACATTTGTACAAAATACAACTGCAATTTTCAACATTTTACAGCTAAAAGTTTTTGAGTTCCACGGTCTTAAATGTATTGAAATTTTTTGGGGTGGCCCTGAAAATAAACTATTCAATGAATTGGAACCCAAAAGAAAGGTACACAAATAGATGTTACTGCAACCCTAAATATAAAATTTCAATACTCAATGATCAATACTCAATATATCCCGATATTCCCCCCCCCCCCTGGCTACGCCCCTGATATATATGCTAAGCTGGATTGCTGTGTCAACCGGGTTTTCCCTTCTGACATTTCGAGCCTTCGTGCACCGCAAACAAAGCCACGTGCTAACAGAAAAAAGTGGCAAAACTGAGTCCTGTGCGTATACTTTTATATGAAGTTTAAATTTGTAACGTTTGTATAAACGATGCAATAACAATGGTGAAGTCTTATTGTTCGTATAATTGTTCGAATAGGCTTGGAGCAACTCATACATCTGGAAGGAAAATAAAATTTCACAGGTAAGTACTTTTATTTCGTATATTTTCGAACATAACTCTTAATACTGCATTTCGCTTGTTGTGTTACTTTATTACAATTTTTATTCTGCTACATAAACCAAATCTATTGTTATTAATTAAAGCTTACATGACTATATTTATTTTATTTTGTATCTTTTCAAACATAACTCTTAACACTGCATTTCGCACGTTGTGTTACTTTATTAATATTTTTATTCTGCTATATAAACCAAATCATTATTAGTTAAGACTTACATGATTAATTTGAAATTATGAGTGAAAAACTGATATACAGTTATACAAAATAGTGTTAGATCATCACAATTTCTTGTGTAAAAACAGTTCTGGTAAAACCAGAATCTTATAATCGGAGAATGCTTTTTATTTGTAACATTTAAAAACGATAGCGAAAATAGAAGAAACTGTACTGAAATTTGGAGTAAACTAAAATTATTATTAATGTTATTATTAATTTTATTATTATTATTAATTCTTTTTTTGAGAGAACAGTCATTTTCTTGTATATCAGATCTTATATATAAGAATACCTTTATTTTTTTATGTTATCCAATTTTACAATATAAAAGAACTTGCAATCTGCGCAGAATCAAAGCCCCGATGGGATATTGCTTTGTGATATTATGATTTATTATTATATAAATTGCTTCATGATGTACAGAAAAAGCTTCCAATTTATTTGTAATAAAAGAAAATAATATTAACAAACTTAATTTAAGTATTTCGATTATGAAAATTGCCAATGAATATTTATTAACCAATGGTGTTAGATTTAATCACCCAATTGAAAATGAAATTGATTACAAAAGTCTGCATGAATTACAAAATGATCAGGAAAATATGGAATTGTATCTGAAAATAAGATTAAATGCGTATGCGAAAATTTTAACACTAATCACAATGCATAAAAATTCTACTAAAATGAGACAGAAACTATCAAAGATAATTTTATTTAATAATGTATGAGAATATAAGCAGTAAATTTTCAGAAATTAAAAATGCTTTTATCAATTTTTCAACACTAATAGCATGATATTTTATGCATTACATATAATCAGGGTTCAGTGATTTAAATTAATTGTAAAACAATCAGGATTTTTATCAGAAATTTTCAATTTTTCTAAAATTTATGAGTTTTGTAATCTGTTATAAATTATTAAAATATTTGTTATAAACAAGGATTAATTAGTTATTTATTTTTATTTTTCCTCAGTTTATCCTCTGAATAATTTTTATATGCTATATTTTGTGAATTGCTCAACAATTCGACATATAGTTTGATATTTTTAAAGCCAATCTACAGTAAGATGAAAATAAATAAGGATCTTTAATTAAATATTTTTACATAGCTTTGTTTATTTTAGTTAACTACAAATTACATAAGTTTAGTATTTGTATGAGTGTATATAGTGCTGCTCATGAATAAACATTATGAATTTTTCAGTTGTCTGATATATTATTATTTCTATATTATGGTTAAGGAATATATAAAAGTAGTTTTTTTTTTTTTTCTTTTTCAAATTGACTTCTTTAAAATCAGTGTATGAGACATACCCCTTGATAGGGTTACTCTGCACTGTATGCTAATGACATTTTATCATTATTTTCATAATTATAAAGCACATTAAGTACTTAAAGCACATTAAGTACTTAGAGTTTATATAACAACATTTTTTAGATCCTTACAGTATAATCAGATGCAGGTTTCACCATATTTGTTAAATTTATTGAACGAACAAACCAAAATGGTAGTGAGAATTTTTTTTTTTTAGCTGACATAAATTACAAAGCATTATTTGAAATGTTTTTAGCAGGGGAAAATAAATTATCAATACATTAGATGTTAAAAATAAGTATTTATTTTTTTTAAATATCAATGTTAACCTTCTACAGATTGTAGTTATTAAACTATATAAATATTTTGAATATGATATAGAACTTTAACTTTTTTAAAGTTTAATTAACTATAAAGCTTTGAAACTAGTTGCTTTTCACATATGACCATGTGAATATCCCTCTTAGAATATCTTTCACAATTTTCAAAATCAAGGTAAGGAGCTTGCTTTTTATGCCTACCTAAATAAGAATTAATCTTCTTTAAAAATCTTGCAAATGCATGTTATATCTTTACTGAAAAATGCAACACTGGTGAGATTATCACTGGGGGTTTTATGCATTAGTTTCTGTTTAGGATAACTCAAAATGCAATATATTTTTTTTTTAAACTCTTTTTGCGATACTACTACAAAATGTCTAAATAAGTCCTATTGTTTTCTGAAATAATTAGTTTAAATTACATGTAAAGCCAATGGAAATATTAACTTATAAACTCATAACATTGCTACGGGCGGAAAGACCTTTTTGCCACCAGCTGGTCATTTAAAGAGCCAGGTGGACGGCTCACAAAAACCGGTCGACACAGCAATCCAGCTTAGCATATATATCAATGATTCTGACATAGACGGACAAGATGACAGACAAGGTTTTTCCCCAGTGTGGCCCTGAAGATGTTTAGTTAATGTTTCTTGCCGAGTAAAAGCTGTTTTATACATGTCACACACAAAGATATTCCCCTGAGTGCTTTTCTATGTGATGTCTAGTGCAGTCTTGCTTACAAGAGTATCCTTTTTGACATATGTCAAACATGTGAGGTTTTCTCCCTGAGTGAGTACAAAGATGTCTACTGCAGTCTTGTTTGTCAGAGAATCCTTTTTGACATATGTCACACACACAAGGAATTTTTCCGTGTGTGGGTACGAAGATGTCTCTTCAAGTATGCCTTTCGAGCGAATCTTTTTTGACATAGGTCACACACATGAGATTTTTCCCCTGTGTGGGTACTAAGATGGTCATTCAAATGTTCCTCCCGAGAAAATGCTTTCTTGCACACGTCACACATATAAGGGCTTTCACCCGTGTGGATATGAAGATGGTCATTCAAATGTCCCTTCCGAGAAAATGCTTTCTTGCACACATCACACACATAACGTTTTTCACCTGTGTGGATAAGAAGATGTCTCTTCAACGTTCCATTCTCAGAAAAACCTTTATTACACGTGTCACACACATAAGGTTTTTCACCCGTGTGGGTACAAAGATGTTTATTCAATGTTTCTTTCTGAGAAAAAGATTTCTTACATGTGTCACACACATGAGGTTTTTCACACGTGTGGATACGAAGATGTCTAATCAATGGTCCTTTCTGAGAAAAAGATTTTTTACATATGTCACACACGTAAGGTTTTTCTCCTGTGTGAGTACGAAGATGTCTAATCAATGGTCCTTTCTGAGAAAAAGATTTTTTACATATGTCACACACGTAAGGTTTTTCTCCTGTGTGAGTACGAAGATGTGTGTTTAAGACTCTTTTATATAAAAAAGATTTATTACATGTATCACACACAAAAAGTTTGTCGCCTGTGTGCGTAAGAAGATGTCTATTCAGAGTACCTTATGAGAGAATTCCTTTTGACACATGTCACACACATAAGGTTTTTCCCCAGTGTGGGTACGAAGATGCATATTCAAACTTCCCTTGTAAGAAAATGCTTTGTTGCACAAGTCACACACATAAGGTTTTTCACCCGTGTGGGTACGAAGATGTTTAGTCAATGATTCTTTCAGAGAAAAAGATTTCTTACATAAGTCACACACATATGGTTTTTCCCCTGTGTGGGTACGAAGATGGTCATTCAACTGTTGCTTCTGATAAAATGCTTTGTTACATACGTCACACACATAAGGTTTATTACCCGTGTGGGTACGAAGATGTTGATACAACCCTTTTTTCAGAGAAAAAGGTTTCTTACATGTGTCACACACATGAGGTTTTTCTCCTGTGTGAGTAGAAAGATGGCACTTTAAACTGAAACTTGTAGAGAGGATTTTCTGACACACATTGCACTCAAAAGTTTTCTCGCCTGCATCAATACAGGAATCAACTTTCAAAGAAGGAAGCAGAGAAAACGTTTCTTGGTGAATGCCACTACTGCAAGGTTTGATATCCATGGGAGAATAATAGCAATTAATGAATATAACTCAATACAAATAATAAGCCAACTATCTTTAACAATGTGATATTCTTACACAGTTTTCTTTTTCTCAATGTACATGTAAGTAATGCTTCTTCAAGTACAAGGAAAAGGTATTTAATCATTTAGCCACTTCATTCTTAGAAACATATGGTAAATATTGATATATTTGAAGGCTTGGGGAAGACCTCGAAATCTTTGTTATTGTGGATATGTATTTATTTTCAAGCATTCACTTTCTGTAAATACAAACATTAAGGTTTTATGATGTAAGATTTTTCTTACTTTGTATGAAATGTCTGAAATGCTTCTTCAAGTAGAAGGGAAGAGTATTTATTGACCCAGTCAGTTAATTTTTAGTAACATACTGTAAATATTGAAATATTTGAAGGTTCGGGAAAGATCTTGAAATCTTTATTAATGTTGATATGTATTTATTTTCAAGCATTCACTTTCTGTAAATATAAACCTTAAATTTTTATGATGTAAGGCTTTTCTTACTTGGTGTGAAATGTCTGATGACACTTCAGGTTTTCAATTAAATTTAATAACTAGGACTTCCAAAATTAACATGTGGTTTTATAACTGTCCACATGCCATCTACGTTTAAATTTTACTGTCTCCAAAGCAATCCACAATCTCAGGCTTTCATGGCATGATGAAATTATACATGCACTATAGTGTTGTGAAATCTGTAAAAAATAAATAAAGAAGTAAATGAAAACTAAATTATACAAAAATTGAAAAATCATTTCAATACTAAAGTTTTTGGAGTTTTGCTACAAATTTTAAATCCCTAAATCTAGTTGGGGCAGTAGACGATCTACAGAGTAAAATTTGGTAATCAAACATACAGCTGCCCCAGGTACAATGCCCACTTATCTCTAATAAATAAAGAATTAAAGTGTGCTATCATTTTTTAGGGATATCCTGTATACACACACATATAAAGAGTTAAAATATATAATAGAATTAATAAAAATAAAAGAAATAGAATAAATGAATGTTTTCACTATGGAAGGTGCAGTGCTTTTTGCGGCTGAATACTTTTTGCAGTACACCTACAGTGATAAAACAAAACAAAATATTTGATTTCTAACCTTTAAACACAACTTTTTTTTCAGTGTTCGTACATCACGATTTTATGTAATCCACCTAGCTACCTACTAATATATGAGCTTAAGTCCTGCATATCTGCAAAATGTACGGAATACCATTCTTTACAGTTTCCAGCACTCTCTCTCTGTGTTAGACTGTTACTACTTTATTTGTGCGGTAAATCAAAAATAGAAACACACAATGTTACCTAATCCAGTGATAATTTTACTTTTGAAAAATTTAATTCAAATTTTTAAAATTATCTTTCTTTAAAGCAAATGTTGAAAATATTTGCCATCATTTTATGCTAACATAAACACGTTGAACCAGTTTTTTGACACTTTTCACAACACTGTGCGTTATTGATGCACTTTCTTCAGTTGTGATTTGTATCAATTCATCATTGTTTGCAGCACTTTTTGGGGAAAACCCTATCTTTGAGATAACACCACACAGAAAAAAAAAAAAAAAATGTAACAAGGTGAGGAATAATTAATAATGGAATGATAATGTAAAAAATTTGAATAAAATTATACTTTTCAAAAATAAAACTATCACAGGATTGGTTAATGTCGTGCGTCTCTATTTATGTTTCACCTCAAAAATAAAGTTTTAACAGTGCAGCAGTGTTGGAAATTGTCTTCCACACTTAGAAAAGGTTCAAACAATCATACTTGAATGATAGAATAGTTGCCACATTTGTCAGATTTAAGGATAATAAGAAAAAACAATGAGTACTCTTTATAATTGATCATCCTGTAAAAGCCCTAAACTGGAGGGTAGATTTTTACTATACAAAAAGAAAAATGGTTTATAATTATTAGTATTAAAAAAAATGAATTAAGTCATGAAAAAGCCTCAAAGAAACTTTTTCATGACTTATAACATTTAATTAAAGAAAAACTAGACATGTTTATTCATCTTGAAAATTTTGTATCTGTACACTATTAAGAAGTGTCTATTCATTTGGTTATTGTATCACTTTTTATTTGAAATCCCCCAATAACTTATAGCTAAAAATTAGCAGTCCCCACTCCCAACGTGGCGATTAAATGTCTACATGTGGCGAAAAAAATAATAAAAATTGCCATCGGTCGTTACCTGAGTCACCATTCTCCCACTGCCGTATGTTTCAGCAATATTTACGTTGAAATTCAGCTGTTTTAAAATAATGGGAAGGTTTAATTCAAGAGATACGTCACATGGTCATAGTCACTATTGAAGTGGAACGTGTGTGGAGCAGTGTTAACCCTTTAATGCTCAGTGTTCCACTCTGGGAAATAGTTGTGGGTGACATAGCTCCACGAGAATCCTTTACTTTTTAGCACGTCATTTTCCGTAAAAAAATTGTCACAATTATTTTTAACAGCACTGACATCTGCTGAAAAATGGAAGAATGTGAGAACAGCTGGATAGATCGCCCAATGCTTGCCCAAAGGGCAACGGCTGCCCTTTTTTCAGTATTGAGAAAGGGTTGCGCCTCAAAGGGTTAACCAGACTTTGGATGGCAGGTCATTGTCAACGGGCAAAGACATACTCTTCAGCATAGAATGCAAATAAAGCAATCAATAAAGAACTTTAGAGACATTGGATCCTACACTTGCCATTAACTTCTGGTGTTCTGATACTGTCAGATGTCGACGCCCCAACTTTCATAGTTAAAACCTTTTTTATGAACTGCAGGCGTTGCTTCTAGGCTCACTACAAGTGCAGCTCTATCACTGTCTTTAATGACATGTTTTATTTTATACCATAGCATTGCATAGTACAAAAATGTAATCTAAATCTATTTATTACATTTTATTAAACAAACAAAGTTAATTCAGATATGTATTATTTTACACAATTTAAAAGATACCTTGATTTCTTTTAATGATTCTTTCTGACTTGACTCATATTCATAGTAAAAACTTGTTAATTTTTATAAATTAATACTTTTTAATAAAATTTAATTTTTAGTGATAATAAATGTAATTCATTAAGTTGATTTTTAATGATAATAAAATAGATTATTTAAATTTTATAGAAATAAAAAGATTTCACAGATGTGTGGCCATTAATTCAAAAAAGTGCCCATTAAAAAAATGGTGGCTACTGGCCAATGGCTATTAACCAAATACCCTAATTTTCACCTATACAATAACTATAAGCGCTCCTTCATTTATTATTTTTTAAAATCTAAATTAGGTATATCAAAAATGTATTTACACAGATAAATAACAAAAGCTTCACTAAAAATTAATAAAGATTAAAACTAATTGTGTTTAAGAGTTTATCAACTAGTTGGTTTACCATAAACAAATAAATATCAGAAATTTTTTAGAGTTTTTAAACATATATTGTCCACAGCACACTATGCCTACAAAGGAGGTCACCTTTCCAAGAACAGTCAGAAGCTGTTCTTGGAAAGGTGACATAGCTCCACGAGAATCCTTTACCTTTTTAGCACATCATTTCCAATAAAAAAATTGTCACAATTATTTTTAACAGCACTGGCATCTGCTGAAATGTGAAAGAATGCGAGAATGGCTGCACAGCCAGCTGTCGTCAAAAAAGGGTCTCTAGATCTGTGGCACGCGATGAACGTTTCGACCGTCTGCCATCTTGCTGGTAGTTAAGTCAAGCGATGGCAACGGCTGCCGTTTTTTTCAGCATTGGGCATTCTATCCAGCTGTTTAACAAAAAAGTGATTTTTATCAAATGTTAGCATGAAAATTCACAAAAATAAGTTCTGAATTTTACAAAATTAAATACTGAAATTCACAAAAGTAAGCAATTTTCTCAAAAATGGAATGCTGGCCGAAAATTCTTGGATCAACCCCTGAAAACAGTAAGTCAATTCACATCGTTGCCCTTTTAACCATGCAATACTTGGAAAGTTGATGTATTTCAAAATAAAACACTATTAACACAAAAACGTCAAGATGACAAATCGGTAAAATCATACAAGACGGTGTGCACCCCATGTAAACACGGCGACAGTCGTTGGAGCTTGGCAGTTGCCAAGCCCCAGCGACTGTCGCCAACCATTTTGCACGATAAGCAAAGTATTTTAACACATTAAACTTGCACATTATTTCACTAACAAAAACATTAAAACAAAATACAGTGTCCGTATTTAACCAAAAGAACGTCTGCAAATTCAGTAACAGGCAATTTAAAATGAGCAAACAGTGGACCATTTTTAACTAAAGAAACTTCAGTGGATTAAGCAACCTAGTTGTACAGCTATGTAAACTAGGCAACCAGTGGACCGATTTTAACTAAAAGAACGACAGTGAATTAAGCAACCTAGTTGTACAGCTAATGTAAACTGGGCAAACACTGGCCCATTTTCAACTCACAAAAACATCGTGGGATTAAACAACCTCGTTGTACACCTCATATAAAGTAAGTATGATTAGAATAGCACATAAATAGCACTTACGAAAACATAAACACATCAAATATCAATTTAAAATTCACATTAAAAACTTTAAATATTGCAAACATTCGTTAAAAAAGAGCACTTACCTTTATTTTATTTTTTTTTTTAAATAACCGTTCTGAAATGTCTCTAACACCCACCGGCTTATAACATAACACCAGCATGCTTTCTTTTATTTAGCTTTATATTCACACCCTATTTCTAACAAACAAACACAAATTCTTTTCATACATTAACATAACATATTTCACTCCCTTCCATCAATAACATGAAGCAATTTCAAATTCCCAAACTGACGATACATGTATTCTTTATGGTTGCCAGTCACAACTACCACCGGCAGGGTGCTTCACTTCCAATGTGCAACGCCCACGACAGCACCAGAAGTATCATCAAATGAAACATGTAAACAAACATCGATATGTAAACAGCACCGTATACGTAATATAGTCCGACAAATCAATTCAGTTTCTAACAACGAAATGCTTCATTCACTAATAATCCAACTAAATTAATACAGTGAAATCCCTCTATAACGATATTTTGAGGGTCAAAATAATATATCGTTGTAAAGAGAATTATCGTTATAGGGAGAATCGATATTGGAACGAAAAGATTTTTGATTTTTGTTCTTCATATATACCATACCCTGCGGTATCACCAGAAAGTGTTCTGTTTTCATTCAGCACACCCTCGCAAGTAATATATAATAAATAAAAGGAGAAAAACATGTTTATAGTTTTCAGTAATTTTCACAACACTCACAAATTTTAGTTAAATACCCTTACCGCCTCGCTAGGGATTCTAGCGGAGATATAGCTTATAAATATTTATAGCATATTTGAATAACAAACATACAATGTCTAAATAAATAATACCCGAATGCCGCAAAAGCGTTTTTTAAAATGTATTAGATATTAATTGAAAATACATACCCATTAATTTATCCTTATTTATTTTGCTTCATGCCTTTATCAAAATCTTTTATGATTTTGAATTTCACTTCGATAGATATTTGCTTTCTTTTAGCCATTTGCTTTCGATTTTCACTAAACAAACTTCAAAGTAAACAAAACTCATAAATGATTTAAAATATCCTCGTGTAATAATCGACCTCGATAGGATTTATCGGAGGTTAAAATTCTTACTCAAGTTCAGACAAAAGAACGTATCATTTTCAATATCAGTTCCGGTGAAAGGAATCCTTGACCATTTTTTAAAGAGGGGGATAGGAATCAAAGATATGTCATCCAACTGCCCTTCCACCTTACGAGAAATGCACTTTCTCATTACCATAGTGTTACATCAGCAAAACGAAACTTAGAAGACATTCTTTGGCAGAGGCGTGGTCCAACCCGTTCCAACCACATTTTACCTTGACTTTCTTTGTGTAGCTTTCAATGTCTGTGCATGAGTTGGGCTTCTGATGCATCGTAAAAAAATATATATATCGTAGTAGAGAGAATTATTGTGATGTAAGGGATAATTATTACCATCGTTGTAGAGAGAATTATCGTTTTAAAGGGTATCGTAATACAGAGAACTGTTTTACATTAATCTAAAGGGAATTCAGCCAGGACTATGAAAAAATATCGTAATAGAGAGAATTATCGTTATAGAGGATATCGTTGTAGCGAGATTCTACTGTAATTCCAAGCTATCAATAATAAAATTTAGAACATCATAATGTGCATGAATTAGTAAACCGGTTATTTCACATTTATGCTCAGGCCACTGAAATACATCACATCTGGAGATAGGACTTACAAATAAATTTAATGGCAGCATGCAAGCCTACGCAAAGAGATTATGAAAAGAGACTGTGGCAAACATTTGCTGCTTTGTTTTCATTGCCCTGTGAATCACACTTAATCACAGGCTGTGATTGCAAGTTTCCATGATACACGTGGTTATCCCGGCAAAGTATGACGATCAGAGTTCAGATAATTAATTTTTTTGTAAGTTTTGTTGGAATACTATAACCCTGTTGTACCCTAAAGTTATTATTTCAAAATTAAAATGACAATGGCACCATCGCCTGACTTTGCGAAAAAGACTGCGTGGCAATTTGCTTTTCTAATTTTTTAATGATCATGAACATATTATCAACAAATTTTATCCTCTTACTCTCCTTCTGCATATGAACATTAACTATGAAATTCGCGCAGTGTTCCACGGGCGCCGACTTGTAAAAATTATTGGGGGGGCTCTTATCCTTACGGAGGTGGACGGGAGGACACAAAATCCTTCTCTCCGTCAGTATAATAAAGGGGTTCAGAAATTTTAGAATTGAGATTTCAAAATGTGCTTTTTTAACATAACACTTTCATGAAAATACAAGGAATTCCATTTAATAAATTTTTCAAAAATTTTTTGAACTCATTTTTTAAATTAAGTATTTGAACTCAAGATCTCGAATCAGTCTTCAGTACACATATGGAGAAAGCAAATCTCCCTTCTGAAAGAACAACTGAATTTTAATTAAGTTAATAACAGCAAAACAAGTAAAATCTTTTTCGAAATGTATTTAATGATAATTTCATAGGAAAGAAAATGCATGCAGTCAAATGTGGAAAACTGTTCTGCAAAACATTACTCCAGCTAATATTTCAAAATACCCTAGAAGTACAAACGAGACGAAATACTAAAATCTGGATTATTTTATTTACTTGCAAACATTCATCAGAGATAATTTTTACTAATATAAAATAGTATTTTTTATTTTACTACATGATGAAATACCCATAAATTGAATCGACTTTAATTAAATGTCGCACTACTTTAAGACAGAAAAACTGATCACATTTAAATTACATTTTTTGACAACTTTTTACAGATTACATTTAAAATTATTTAAAAAAACATAAACAAAGAAGTAATAAATACCTCCTTTCCATGTATTAAAACAAATCAAACAAATATACAAACCATCATACAAAGTTACAAGTCCTCTCTTCGACACATACATTTTAAACGGATTTCCGTGATTTGAATTGTAAAAACAAATAAATAAATAAAATATACTTTTAAATTCATTCTCATAGTATTTTCACAGCAGGAAAAAAATTAATTTTTCAATAATATCATCCTTGTTAACATTTAAAAATGATTTAACAAAGAAATCCAAGTGCGAGAATATATCAAAATTCAGAGTCTACACTATTTTAGGTCTTCATAAACATTTTAATACTGAAAACTTTCATTTTACATTAAACTAAGAATACTCATATAATCTTTCAATAACATTAAAAATGAAAAGAAATGTTGAAATGTGGTGTTATAGCCAACTATCTGCGCGTGGGATCTAGGCCGGGGGGGGGGGGCTTCGTGTGGAACTTGGCATAGAAAACTCGACATATAAAATCTGCATTGCACTTTAAATCACACTTCTTTTTGGAAAACCGTTCCAGATTACCTTAACAATTATGAAAACAAATTAAACCAGCACATAAGCAATTGGCAAATCAGAGACGCTCCTGGCAAAATGGACACATAGTAATCATTTTATAAACTAAAACCATAATGAATTATGCTATTTGAAACATATTTTGATGATATTTGTGCAACAATATATGAAAATTTATTTTTATTCAGTACGGAAAAAAATTGTATAAAATATAATCGTGCTTTACATTTAAAAGTGGAATAACACAGAAACAGATATACAATGCCAAAATTATCACTCTGAATTATTGTAGATATTTACAGACAATTTTTAAGAATACTCAATAATATGAAAAATGGAAACAAAATGAATGAAATCTAATTCGAAATCATAGTCTACGCCATATTATTTTTAAAACATATATAAAAACTCCACTGCACTCTAAATCACCCTTCTATTTGGAAAATTGTTCCAGATTACCTTAACAATTATCAAAACAAATTAAACTAGCACACTAGCAATTGGTAAGTCAGAGACGCTTTGGTTAAATGGATACATAGTATTCATTTTATAAATTAAAACCATAACGAATTATGTTATTTGAAATTTATTCTGATGATATTTGTGCAACAATATACGAAAATTAATTTTTATTCAGAACGGAAAAAAGTTGTAAAAAATATGATTGTGACGACTGGGGTACGAAGGGTATTTTGTTTATAAGCCTTCTTATGATTACCATAGCCCGTTCGTGTAAACATAGTGCTAAAAGTTCTCCTTATTGAATTTGCAAAATATACATCCATCTAATGCAAGGTATCACTGAAATGTGCACATAAAAATTCAAGCTAAATAGTCAGCTTCAAACTTTCTAGCACATATTCATTCAAATTTCAATTAAGAAGTGTACAATGACAAAAAGTGTTTCTTGTGTACGAAGTCAATAATGAATCAGAATTATTTTCTCAGAGTTACATATACATATACTCAGTGGCGCACCCAGGATTTTAGTTTAGGGGGGGGGGGGCTGAGCTGAAAATACTGCTGAACTCGGTTATAGTGAGATCGATAATAGTTACAACCCTCTTATAACGTCAAAATATTCTGTACCACTTGATTTGCCCATACAACACAAGCCCACAAGCAAAAACTCATTATAGAGTCATAAATAATGATCTGATCTTTTCAGTGATATTGTAACTGACTTTAACAGTGTTTCATAAACTCTCTGTAAGTATTTATTTAAAAACTGACATCTTTTTAGGTAAAAAATACTTTAGAAATAATTTGAAGACAATAAATAATAATAATAGTAATAATTCATTAGTGACAATTTTCATTTTTTTAAGTTTTTCACTTCAAACTTTCCACCTTTAGGGGGGCTTGATCCCCCCATAGCCCCCCCCGTGGGTGCGCCTATGCATATACTGTATAAATATTAACACTAAAATAGCTTTAATAATGTTTGATTATATTTTTTTCCTTCTAAATTTTAACGCAGGCCTCTAAAATGGTAGGAGCCCACAGGTGAAAGCCTACTCAGCCTAATGGGTAATCCGGCCCTGTTTAGGTGTAGTCCCTCTTTCCCCATGACAGCCCCCTCCTTCCTCCTCTATAATTTTTATGGTTTTGTAGCAGTTACGCTAGTTTGATATTCCATAAATAATAATTTACAAACATAGGTGCTTCATAGAGTGCTTTTACAGAAGAGGGAGGCTATTTGCAAGTGTGGGGTGGAGGTGGGGGTCGAATACGAGTATATGTATCACACGCCCAATTCACACATTTTTCTAAAACCATTTTTTGATTTTGATCGTTTTCTTTCATTGTGGGTTCGAGGCAACTACCCCATTCACCCTTACGTTAATCATGCTCGCTGTGACTCCCCTTTCCTTTGCCCTCTATGTATGGATGAATATGGATGAATGCACATATTTACAAAACGGCTGCATATTTTTCTGCCAAGGAACAACGACTGAGCACATAGTCAGAATATTGTGTGCATACTTTAGTGTTGTTATAAAATAAGTAAATTAGTCAGAGACTAATGGTTTTCTAAAGAGGAATTCTCTTTCAGCAACACAATATGATATGTATGCACATGATCAAGGCCTCTCTGAATTTTGGGCCTTGTCCAAGCTCGGCTTGGGCCCTCGTTTTTTTTCTTCCTTCTTTCTTGGCGAGATGGTTAATCTAGGCCCATGACCACTGTGACCCCCCTCTGGAACCGCCACTGGCACCATATGCAGCCAAGAGTAGCAAAATAATGAACCGAAATTCGCCTAAAACAACGAGTCTTCTTAAAGATTTCATGGTTTTCAAATGTTCGTTTCTAAATTTTCGTATTTATGTGTAAACTAACAAAAATTTTTGAAAATCGTAGGGGGGCTGGGAGACAGCTAAGTCCCGCGTAGCCCTCCCCCCCCACCTCTGATTACGCCCTTGATGGGGGATAGAGTTTTATATGTAAAGAGAGAAGATAAGAGCAAGCAATTATAAAATATAATCCAGAAGTTGTGCTGCTCGAAGATTTTTATGAAATCATTTTTTATTTAGCTCTTAACTGTAGCTAAATCAGAAACGTTAAGCGTTCGATATTGGTAAAGTTTTGATAAAGCGTATAAAGAAATGAATACTGTCTATATCCGAAACTGTATTAAACATCAATTTTTCATCTATCTCACAAGGTTCTTCATGATTTAAAATCTTCAAACTTAAATTTGACTATCAATTTTCTGCCTTGAATTGTTTTTAAGTCACATTTAAACGGTTTATTTTCAGCATCGAAACTTAATACTGCTGGGAAATGGGAATGTCACAATCGTTTGCAGTTTTGCACAATGGGAAAATCTCCCTTATGGTCAGACGTCTACAGAAGAGTCTGTATCTCACAATAGAACAAAAGTGAAAGCTTTTGCTATACTGATTTAAAAAAGAAAGATTACATTACATGAGAACGACCCTCCTAAAAAAAACGCAGTCCTCTCCCTACTAGAAAGCAATTCCATCATCAATTGTGTCACGGTGTAAAATCTGAAGGGTTCTTGTGGGGAAAACCACCCGTTTCTTTTTGCCTAGCTATCTGATGGTCATTTGTTTGTGCTTGCGCTCTTGATAAAGAAGGTTGACATCCGTGCCTTACGGCATTACAGGCGCCCAACGTAATTCCTGAATCCCTGTGAAAGAAAAAGCGGAGTGGGAGACAGAAGAAGCTAGCGATACATTCTCTATTTTTAGGATTCTTAAGTTTAACCGATTTGGAGGAAGAAATATGATTTGACACAAAAAAAGTTGGAGTGAAGTTTTTGAAGGGGCTCAGCCCCTGAATAAAAATATTGGGGGGGCTGAAGCCCCTTCAAGCCCCATGAAGTCGGCGCCTATGCAGTGTTCTGTAAAAGAGGTACAAAGATTTAGATTTTTCATCACGTATTGATACACAGAATCGATTTTTCTTTTAAATAAAGAAAAACCGGTAACCTAGCTCCACAGGGATTTTTCTAGATCGGCCGGTAGAAATATCCACTTTCCCTTCCTAGGAGACAGTTTTAAAAATCGTATTTTACTTCGAAATTAAACTACACAATTTAAATTCTTGAAACCTTGCATAATAAAGAATCTTACAATTATTTTTCTGAATGAAGACGAAAATTGTATGTATATATTAACACAAGATAAAATGTTTACTTACTTCTAATTTATTATTCTATTCAGCCACCGCCAGCCAAGCAACGTGCGGATAGGGGCGCATGCGGATAGGGGCAGATGGAATCCCAATACAAGAACTTAGACTTTTCTACCTTCCAGTTTAACAGGGGAAAATACGAGCGCGCGCAGGGAGAAATGTATTAGAAGATGGGTTCGTGGGGAAAAGGACTTCCAGGTTTTTAAGCAAGCGCGTTACATGGCTATTTATTAATCCTGCGATCTATTACAAATGTATTTATTATATATTATGTGCTATTACAAATGTATTTATTATATATTATGTGTGTATACTTAGACCTTTTTAAGCATGGGCAATTAATTGTGCAGTCTGTTCTCTTTTTTTATTTATTTATTTTTTTTTTTGAAGGGGGGAAGGGTAATTGAAATTAATAATTGTTACAAATATATTTATTATATATTTATAATAAATACATATATATGTGTGCATATATGTATTTACTCACATATAAAGTAATGTATTGTCCATAAAGTAATGTATTTATTATTTATATATATATGAATATATCAGTGGCGTAGCTACAGGGGAGGTTAACCCCCCCCCCCGATAAGGAATTTTTTTGTCATACAAAACATATTTTCTTCACACTCGCACAACACACACACACACACATATATATATACACATATACACGAATCGTTGTAGTCGTAACCCCCCCCCCTCCCCTCTATGAAAAATTTCTCCCTACGCCACTGGAATGAATACTTTTTAATTTACTATATACATAACTTAGACTTAATAATGATTAGAGGTCAGAAGAATTTAACTAATATTGCAATGGGCACTATATTAAAAAGGATGTCAATAAATAAAAAGAAATAAATGAGATTACAAACGACTTCCTAAAAAAAGTTCATACATTTTTTTCATTTTTAAAATAAGGGTTACGCTTTTCAACATACGTCTTTAACCAGTCTCTTAAAAGAAGTTAGTGTATCCTTCCCCTTCTGTGTCAATCGTTGCATTGCATTTGGGCAATCGGGAAACAACGACGATCAGGGTTGAGAAATTCAAAATACTATTACCATAATCTTAGAAAACTTGACGCCAGAATTATTTAAACTACCGTTGTAATTTCATATATTGAGTCTTTCACACAGCATCAAGATATTGAGTTTTTGGTACTGCTGAGACGCAACGTGTGCGTTTGGGCCATCGGAGAGCAACGACGATCAGGGATGGAGAATCGCAGCCACCATTTCTATTCGATAAGAGGTAGCAGTAGAAACAAAGGCAATAAATTATATTTTCATTCTGCCATTAGAGTGTAATCTATGAGAGCTATTTTGTTTGCTCCTGTTAAAGTGCTTTAAATACTACACTCGCTACATTCCTGGCAGACTATATTTTTACGAACGCCATTTACTGCACAAACTCCAAATACTAGTTATTGCTCGTGAATTTTTTCGTAAACAAGATGGTTGCCTAACCTTGCTTGCGTTAACAAGATTCAGCAGTATAGGCACCCTATAAAAAATACTGGTCCTAGGATACAGGCACGTATCCAAAAAAAACACTTCGGGGGAGGGGGATCCGAAAATTTCGGGGGGGGGGTCCAAACAGTATAAACGGCAGAATTTCACACAAAAATACTATATCATTACCATTTTAGTAACAAAATTCCAATTTTCGAGGGGGTCTGGACCCCCTTAATCGCCCCCCTAAATATGTCCTTGCTAGGATACGCCCAAATATTTTCTGTCTTATGACTGGTTGCATTAAACAATTTATTTATAGTGAAGCGGGTGCTGGAGACAGGTGAATGAGAGGGACTGTTGCACATGATCCCGTGGACATCGAAAGTCTGTGCTTAGTAAATTGAATAATTTCGAGTTTTATAAAACGAAAAATAAATAAATAAAAATAAACCAACTTTAATTCTAGTAAAAAGTAAATTTCCTTCTACCTCAAAATAAGTCTTATAGTCTTCCAAATAAAAGTAAAATCACACCGAAGTACTGAGCGAATTATACCTTCATCCATGGGCGCCGGCAGAATATTTCCCAGGGGGGGGGCGAAGACTAGTTCAACGCATGGTTACCTTGTTGGAAAGAGCAAAAAAGCAAGGGAAAACACTGCATACAAAAATCCAGGGGGGCATTCCCCCCCTTGCCCTATGCTGCCGGCGCCCATGCCTTCATCTCAGATGTTGGAACTATCTTATCTTATTTACCTATCCTATTGTATCTTATTATTATCGTATATGTTCTTCTTATCGGACTAAAACGTCAATGGTAACGATTCCCCTTCCCTGATCGTCGTTGCTCCCCGACACCCCAAACGCACACGTTGGGTCTCAGCTGTACCAAAGACCTAATTATGTTAATTATCTTGATGCTGCATGAAAGACATAATATATGCAATTACAACAGTAGTTTAAATAATTCTGGCGTCAAGTTCTCTAAGATTATGGTAATATTCTGAATTCCTCAACCCTGATAGTCGTTGCTTCCCGATTGCCCAAATGCAACGATTGACACAGGAGGAGAAGGGTACACTAACTTTAAGAGACTCGTTAGAGACGTATGTTGAAAAGCGTAACCATTATTTAAAAAATGAAAAAAAAAAAATGTATGAACTTTTTTAGGAAGTGTTTTGTAATCTGATTTATTTCTTTTTATTTATTGACATCCTTTTTAATAAAGTTAGTGGCCATTGCAATATTAGTTAAAATAATTGTGACCTCAAGTCATTATTAAGTATTGTACTTATTATTAAGTATAAGTAAGTAACAAATTATTTATATATTCCAGTGGCATAGACAGAAATTTTTCTGGGGGGGGGGGGGAGTGGTTACGACTACTGCAATTCGTGTATCGTAATGAGCTGTATACATATGTTGTGTATACGTGAAGAAAATGCATTTTGTATGACAAAAAATTCGTCATGGGGAGTTATAACCCCTCTACCCAGTAGCCATTCCACTGATATTTTCCTATATATAAGTAATAAATGCATTACTTTATAGTAACAATCGTTCAGACACATATATATGTATTTATAAATATATAATAAATCCATATGTAACTATTATTAATTTCTCTTCGGAGCAATCGAGACGACAGCCTCCTGGTTAAGGGTCTCAATTAACAAAAATCTCAAATGAAATAAAATTATTAATTTTAATTACCAAAAGACAAGAAAAAAAAAGAGAGAACAAACTGCACAATCAATTGGCCATGTAACCGATGCTTAAAAACTTCTAAGTGTAAATACATAATATATAATAAATACATTTGTGGCAATTTTTTATTTCAACTACCAAAAGAAAAAAAAACGGGGAAAAAAAGAAAGAGAGCAGACCGCACGATTAATAAATTAGCGCGATCCTTGCTTAAAAACGTTGAAGTCCTTTTCCCCACGAATCCATCTTCTAATGCATTTCTCCCTGCGCGCGCGCGTGTTTTCCCCTATCAAACTTGTGGGTAGAAAAGTCTAAGTTTTTCTGTTAGGATTCCATCTGCCCCTATCCGCACGGCATATTTGCCGATCCCAGAACGCAGATCTTATGCGGGTCAAAGGTGCTCAAATTCTCCATGCTCATTGGACGAGCTGCAGTGGTAACCTGCCAACCTGCCGAAGTAAATTTCGCCAAAGTCTCCTGCCACGCAGTTGGCTGGATGGATACTGAGGCTGGCTGTGAGCCATTTTCATTTTCTGTAATTTTGCTAATGTCAGTGCGGTCGGTTAATTTTTTTGATAAACCCTTGTTTGCTTAATACTTGTAATCTTTAATGATTGTGTAATATCTGAATATGCATGATCTTGTATATATTTTAGTGGTAAATAAGGTAGTTTATAAATACTAAAGTTTTATGTATGCTTATTTTTTTTTTTAAAGTTTGTATTCTAAGCCTAACGCCTTATACCTGTTTAAATTGTTACTCCTTTAATTTAGTTAATATTTTGTTTCCTGGTGTTTCTTTTAATTACAAAAATAATTTTAAAAAGTATATTTCTGCTAGCCACGAGTTCAAATAGCACGCATTTTAATGCAGTAATCAGATGTCTCAAGAACTATCGATTTGAATTAAAACTATGATTAAACTTTTGTTCAGGTTCAACAACAAAAGAGCTTTGATTTAAGAGAATGTATTCGATATTTAAGAGAATGTATTCGATATTTAATAAAATTAATTGATAAATGTTAATTATGTTATGCCATTTACCTAGTAATTTTAAAGCTGTATGGTATAAAATGAAATGAAATAAAATTTCTGCAAGATTACGTATTTTAAATTTGAGTTTTTTTATCTTCTCATAAATTTTATCTTCTTTCTGATTGCATTTGGTTAAAGGGCTTCTCAGGTTTTATAATTTTTTAAATGTTTGTCTGTTGATGGTTTTAACTATTTCTTATTTAAATTTTACTGCGATTTACTTTTTGCTAAATCAGATTTGTCATTTCAGATCACCATAGTATGTCGGCCAGCTGGTGTTTATTTTGTTGCTTGATTTTTTAATTCAAGTCACATTATACATGCTAGCTAGCTAATTTTCTTCAATGCATAAAAGAGGAATATCAACACTAAAGAAAACCCCCATCAGAGGCACATCAAATTAGCAAGAAAAAGTTTACATGAGGTAACTATTATTTTCCTTTTTTCTAGGATCCTTATTGTGTGAAATCTCTTCTGATTAGAAAGCATAACTAAATATTAAAAATAATTAAAAAACATGTACTTATCAGTGAAATGTACAGTATCTGAGAAATGGCTGATTTGTTAATACAAATTTTGTAGGGTCAGATTTCAACCTGGACAGGCCCCTACTGATGTACGTAGTGAATTTTTCACTTAAGTTTGAAAATTTACGTATGTCTTTTGATTTAAAAAAAAATTTAAATATGTATATCTGCTATCGTGCCATGCAGTTGGTGAGATGCACATTCAGCTACTTCCAAGTATTTAATTAGCAAATGTAATGAATAATGTTTGGTATGTTATTAAGTTAGAAAATTTTAATACTCAAAACATTATTAAATTTGTAGTTCCCATATAACTTCAACAGACTGCCTATACCCGTATTTAAATGTGGCATAAAATTTATCTTTCTTATAGCTATTCAAATTTTTTCTATGATTCCTGTTTTGTAATTAGTTAACTTCTTTACTGTCAGCTGCAATAAATGTGTGTTTAATTGGCTCTTTTTTAGATTTCTGTATTTACTGTGAATTTAAATTTGTAATTGCTCGACACATTGAACATCAGTACAATAATTTATCATTACTAGCTTGCTTTTCACTTAATCCCATTTTTATAGAAAACTTAGTGAACTCACTCGTGCAAATTTATTTTTATGGAAGTGTTATTTATTTTGTAATAGCATCATATAATCTTGAAAATCTCCCCTTTTTTTTAAAGATGATGTAAAATTGTCAGATGTTTTATATTCTCTTGGTAAGCACGTCTCCAATAAATTATTTGAATTTAAATTCGAGTTTTGATGTGTATATGGGATGAGATTTTATTTGCAGATAGTGTTTTTTTTTTGGTTGTATTGAATCTAGAATTTTTAAAATTTTAATAAATATTGAACATGTTTTAATTCTGTTTATTTTATTTAAATGTATCTAGAGCCAAATAGTTAAATGGTGTTCGAAAAGTAAGCAAAAAAAAAATTTTTTTTTTTTTAATTGAAAGACACTGTCGCAAATTAAAACTCATTACAAAAAAAGTTGTTTGGAAAGCTTGAAAAATAATTTTTCCCATGATATTCTAATTCAACTTTTCTTAGTTTTAAAATTTATTTTTGCGAGGATTGTATTCACAAGCTCTTTTTCCTATAATTGGTTTTAAGGTCTTATGAAAGTGTTTGTATTGCTGCCTGTATGTTCAAATTTAACATAAGTGTTTATTTTAAATGTTAGTCTTATGTAAATTTGTGCAGGGTGTTTTAAAAGACAATGTCTTTCTAACAGCTGTTAATGAGTTCCAGTTTTCTGAAAACTGTTTATATTTGTGAATACTTTTTTTTCTTTCTGAAAATATAGATGTGCCAAGTCCAAGGATTTTCGATTCCGTTTTAGGCTCCACGATGTCTTTGTTTTATCAGGCTTCTTGTATTTATTATATAACCTTTTAAGACCAAAACAGAGTCGCCTGTAATTGCCAGACGCTGCAGGGTATGAGGGGAGTTTTATTAATAGTCAAGGCTTTGTAAAAGGGGGGAAACAGTGCAGGGGCGATGAATTTATTGGATTTTAATGACCAGTCAGGATTTGCTGACAAAGGATAACCCGTGAAACCACAAAATGGTGGCACTTTTCTCCCTAATCCATCTTCCATATACTGAAATATACATTTAGTTCCCATTCTAGCGTGTTGAAATGGACGTGAGTCTACATTGACCTTCATGCTGAAAATAAGACATAAAAAATCTTGGGCCTTTTTACATCAAAAAGCAGAAGTTCTCAGTAATTTTGATTTTGGAAAGTTGGCACGAAATTTACGAAACAAGTTAAAATATATGGTAAAACTGACTTTTTTTTGGGAAGGTGCTGTTTTAATTGATTATATTTTTGTGACAAGGGCTGTAAAACAAACCCATGTTTTTATAACATCAACCAATGTTTATACACAAATTTTAACTAATTCTGCCTAAAAAATTGTCTTTTTTGAATCATTTTAAACAAAATTCTTCAACATAGAACTACACAGCAAAAAGTTTAAAAAAGGATGCATACTGCTAAATTGTTTATTTTTCAGATTTTTTCTGGAAGCTTCATTATTGATACAGGTTTATCATTTATTTTGTTGCATAGTACAGCTTACAAGCTGTATTATAAAGAATAATTCTGAATACAGTAGACTCTTGATTAGGATTTGGGATTGGATTTTCCTGGTTGCAGCTTATCAGGGACAGTCCTGATTTATTATGATGACCCATGGAGATTAGTATGAAGCAGCACCGTCAAAAAAATGTCATGGGAGGTCAAATAAATCAAATGAAATTATTACACAACAATAATACTGAACTGCTAACAAAAAATTAAGATCATTTGAAAAGGTAAGACTGTTTTGAAAACTAATATGCAACAATGGATTAATGAAGTATTATATAAATACATTTCAAAGTCTAACTTTTAATAAAATATTTAGAAACTTCAGAATGTTCTTATCTCTTTAATTCTTATCAAGAGAGCACTTCTCTCTCTACTTTACTTTTTACAAATGACAAAAGAGCAATTTATCCGGCCAATTTGTACCATAATGAACCATCTATTTGCTTTAAAATTCTTTCATGTGTTTTCATACAAATAAAATAAATCTCTAACTTCCTCTCTGAATTCTTTTCATGTGCCCAGAAGTAAAGTCATTTATTTCTGGCTCATGTCTCTTCACTAACTTACAAGATTTGTGAAAAGTGTTTGTGTAATTTCTTGTTAAGCAGGTTTTGTACACAATTGGCTTGTCTCCAAAAATCTCATCCAAGAAATGAAATAAAAATTTTAAACTATGAATTTTAGTCGCATGTTTCTGAGAAAAAAAAAAAAAATATTTTTTGTCAAACAATGCTCAGAAAATTCACTGCTGTTGCAGCGCCCGTTCCAAAGTGATTAACAGCTACAGGAAGACAACATTTTTGACCCCAGATAGCGCTATGTGTCCTATCCCCTGTACTTTATAAAAGCAATTAAGAAACACCTTGTATACACATTACTTATGAATATTTTGTGAAATGGACTGAGATTGGTCCTTTCTTTTTACAGAAATACATGAAATTATTTTCATGCATACATGATTTACGTTATTTGTGTTCTTTAGTTCATATTCCTCCAATGTACTTATGAGTTTTCTTTATTTTGTTTTATATATTATTTGATTTTCACATCAGCAAAATCTTCTGTTATAGCTGGAAAACTTCTCCTTTGTATGTTATCCAGTATGTTCAATGCTATAAATTTTTTTGAACTTCTATTTAAATTAAATATTTATGAACTTTCTTTTTTAATTTTTGCATTTTACAATATATTGTGGTATGCTTTCTTGTGTAGCAAAATTATTATTTTTCGTACATGTTTTTAGAAGAGGTGTTAGATTGCAGAAGAGCGATTATCTCAAAAACTTGTTACTGGTGGTAATCATGCCTGACCATTCACAGGATATTTTATCTTTGTGTATGGGGGGGCTATGGTCTGAATGATATGTAGCCAAATTTCATCACGTTATGCAAAATGAAAACAAGTATTTAATTATGAATCAATAGATGAGAGCAATCTTTGCTCACTGTGGTTGGTCTCTAGCAACCAATTCTATAACATTTCAAGATGTTTTAAAAACAAAAGATCAATGATTGTTATTTCAAAATGTCAAGTATTTTTGCTTCTTTTGATTGTATTTCAGGATATGAGGTGGTGAAAATTCGAGGTCACGACTACCGAAACTAACATATATGTATGTATATGTGTGTGTGATAAGGAAGTGAAGAATAATGCATTTTGTAATGCTAAGCATTCCTGATGGGGAAGGATTGTGACCCCCCCCCCCTGTAGACAGTGAAACCATTTTGAACCTCCCACCAAAACCACATGTGACCTGGAAAATTATCAGCAAACTGTTTGTAAGCAATCAATGTTTAACCTTATTTTGGGAAGCTGGAATTATTAAGAGAAGGTATGCAAAGTTAATGTCATTATTTAAAAAAAAAAAAAAAAAGTCGGGATTTTCATCGCAATAAGGTCTGGAAATTCTATTTCAGAAATTGAGTAGCAACCCTACTTATTTGTCGAAAAATTATGTGTTTTAAGTATGTAACCAACCATTGTCAAATAAAACAAATTCAATATATTAAATCTGGAAAATGAAAATTAGCCTTAAAAAATTTTGGTTCTCATAAATTATTAGTTTTAAAGAAACTTCAAAGCAAAGTATGAAAGTCGAATTATTTTCTGAAAGGAACAGTCGTGCCTTTCAGTAACAGATTTGATTCCTGATTCACACACACACACACACACACACAAAAAAAAAAAAAAAAACTTTCAAAGGACAATAGTTTTTGCAGGTGTTTTTTTTTTTTTTTAAATTTAAACCTATATTGTAAATAGGTGTGTTCTTATGAAAGCATGCTTCTAACTTTCAATTGCAAGTATTTTATTCTCAATAATTAATTCTGCATAGTTATTTATAATAAATAAATTTCATTAGATATTACTGTTTCTATAAAAATAGATTTTTGATTTAGATCTTCATACAGGAGAAATTAAAGTTATAATGAAAGATATTAACTTTGAATGTTGCATTATTAAACTTATACATCCTTATTTGTGGAGTTTAATTATTTAAATATAACTTTATGGTTAGTACACACTACACACCACATAGTTGTATGTTATGTAAAAACATTGTAATGAATGAACTTTATTATGAAGTTTTTATATAAAGTCAATTAAATCCATCCATGCAGTTTTCTGAAAAGTAACTACTAATAAATTGTATAATTCCAATGATAATATATTATACTGACTACTGAATAAAAAAAAAAAAAACTTTTTTTTTTTTTTTTTTTCAAACTTGGACTTGCAATTTACTTTATTACCTTTTCGTGTACTTAAGTTTCTGTTCGACATAAACATGAAAAATAATGAACAATAACTCTTGAATCCTTACAAAATAATACTGATTTCTTTATCCGATTTCAGGTCATTTTCAAAAATTTGCAATTTTGTTTAATGTAGTTATTGGAGTTTCAACAATTTAAAAGCACTTAGGAAAGCTTTTAAATTTAGTAAAAAAATCCTGAAGTTGGAATAGATAATGAGGGAAAAATTTATTTTATTTAGGAACATTTATGACAGGGTACACTTTCTTATTTTGTTTGAATATTCTTATTTTCTAAAATACAATAGTTAATTTTGCAGAGTATCTTATTATACGTGCCAAATAATTTACAAATTACTTAATCTTACTGTATTTTGAGTTACTACAAAATTTATCCTGTGTAACATACTTATATTTCAAAATATACCACTAAATTGAATAATTACAATTTTCCATGAAATTGCATTTTTTTTATTTGCTTAACTTTCTCTCTGGAGACCCCCTATAAATATCTGTACACATTTTTGTCACAAAAACACATAAGTCATATTGCAAGTTTCAATTGCATTTATTTAAAGTCAATGTTGAGTACAAAAAACGAAAACATGCAATTAACCAGTGATGCAGCCAAATGAATTATATCTTCTACCATCATATTAATGGAGTCTTCAACTGAAAGTTTGCAAATTTTTTAAATTAGAGCAAAGTAGACATATAAAATAAGTAAGCATGCATTTGAATGAAGAAAGGTTCATGAATACCACACAGAAAACATTAGTAATTTGTATGTATCTACATAAAGAACGGGGGGAAAAAATTACAAAATTGAATAGCACATGATAATCACTTAAATTATCTACCCCGTTTAATATTATGTCAACCAAAATTTTTATTTAAGACCTTACATAGCAATTTTACACTTTGAGCAGTATATGTTAGACTTCCAATAAAGAAATTTACAGATGTAAACTGATGAATGCTCAGTATAACTGTTTATTAAAAAAAGTACTTTATTATATGCTACATTTCCCCCCACTTGTAAAATATCCCAGTTCTTTGGAAAATTTCTTTTCTTTCTCTCTCCTGCTTTTAAATGAGAAAGAAAGTCAAGCTCTTTGTGTTGAGCATCTTTCTTCTTCCAACTACACTCAAATGTTTGTCTCTTAAATCATTTGAGTATATACAAGTATAATTATCTGCCTTTAAATATTTACTGTCTCACATTCATTTCCTTTTTCCATATTTAGTAACAGTGGAAGAACATTTTCAAGCTAAGAAAGAAATTTATTAGCAAATAACTAGTGACTGCACTTTGCCCAAGTACTAAAAACAAAATATTAAAAACTCTCTCAGAACATGTCCATAAGCATTTTTATCAGAAAATTCAATAACATAAAATAATACTATAAGGACTAAAATGAACAGAAATTTTATTGCAGGCAAGTAATGTAACCAGACAGTTGTCTATTTTTAAGACAACTAGCAGATGTTAATCCAGGAATTTTTTCCAGAGTCCTGTTTTTCTGAAAATTGCTTATTTTTGTAAATTTCAATACTTAATTTTGTGATCAACACTTATTTTAGTGATTTTTCATACAATTTTTAAAAAAAATTCACTTTAAAAAAATAATTGATAAAATGGATTAAAATGTAGGGTAAAATTCAAATTGAGTAATGGTTTTAATCGATTGTAGTTTTGTGAAAGGGCTGCAAAATGGACCCAATTTTCGTCTGCATTGCCACCTGACTATCTTTCTAACAAAACTTTAGTTCAATGTAAATATTCAATTTTTAATTTAAAATTTTTACTTACTAATGAAATGTGACTTGTCCAACTTTAATATTTTTCTGTTTGCATCCCTAAGAATACCACTATGAATGCGTCAGTTTTCCCATATAGCATAATGGAAAATCACTAGGACCTGTGATTCTCGCTGCATAAAAGATTATGAGAGGAGAAAGAAAAAAAAATTATTAAAATAGTATATGGGAAATAATGAATGTTTGCTTTAAAGGTACAGTTGTAACAAAGAAATACATATCATAAAATAAATTAATTTAACACATCATGCAATTAAATATTTGTGGATTACATTTTAAAAGACATTATTAAAATGTTCGAATTTCAAAATCTTTTACTTAGTTAAAAAAATATAAATAAATCAAAAAAGTATTTCCTATTTAAATTAATATTTGACTTACAAATATCCAAATGTTTTAAAAATGCTTGACACATTATATAATAAAAATAATGATTACTTATTATATTGAGCAATCTGTGTTTGCGTATTTTTCTGTAATTCCACAGAAGCATAATGAAAACCTGGAATAGTCATAAAGTTGGTATATTATTACCCTGCAAAGAAAACTTTATAGCAAGTAATTTTAGGTAGTAATTAATACACTTTTGAAAAACTGAAAAATACTATTTTTTCTTCTGACAAAAAACTGCGATGTTCCAAGAGCATGAATATTTATGATTTGCTACTGAAATGACAATATAAAGAGTAATTAATTTTTGGAAAAAGTTACAGCATCAACTCAGTAGGAAGACTCCAGCAGCAAAATTACTGTTTCAAGAGTTCCTGAAATTTTATGGGAAATTTTTTTTTTACAAACAATATTAATTAATATTGTAACCACACACACATAAATACTAATTGTTTTCTTATACAACAATTCTATAGTAACTACAAAAAATTAAACAAAAAACAGTGATATATATGTATATAAAGTGGCAGGTGAATGAAAATATATGTAATGCTGTACAGAATTGAAAATACATAGAAATTATTTTTCAAAAGGAAACATTAAGAACAAATGTATAATGGTACTAAACATAAATTAAAAACTGTAGAAACTTTTAAAGAACTGAAATATTCAATGCTTACTTACATTCAGCTAAAACACTCTTTACTGTGTACAGATAAATTTGTCCTTTGGCTATATCAAAAACTGATCATCTTGAAATGCAAGGTTCACTTAGGATGTAGAGTAGAGTGCAAAGATCCGAAGATATGACCTGAAATAAGGTTTCCATAGAATAAACAATTCTCGACCTATGGCAAAATTCAAAGAAAGTGTCTAACCAAGTGTGCAAAAATACAAATATACACTGAATAGCAAAAAAACTGGTACACCTGGCTTCTATTGTGTACGGTACCCACGAGCAAGCAGAAGTGCCGCAACATGACGGGGCATACATTCGATTATTATCTGAAGTAGTGCTGGGGGTAATTGACATCATGAATCCTGCAGGGCTGTCCATAAATCTGTAGGAGCAAGAAATGGTGGAGATGTCTTCTGAACAGCACGTTGTAAGGCATCCAAGATATGTTCAATAATGTTCATGTCTGGGGATTTTAGGGACCAGTGGAAGTGTCTAAATTCAGAAGAGTGTTCCGGAAGCCACTTGAGATGTGTCGGGTTTCGCTCTGTTCGGCTGAAATTCTCCAAGTCTATTGGAATGCACAATAGACATGAAGGATGCAGGTGATCAAACAGGATGCTTACGTACTTGTCACCTGTCAAGAGTTGTTTCTAGATGTATCAGGGGTCCATATCACACCAACTACACACGCCCTATACCATCACAGAGCCTCCACCTAGCTTGAACAGCCCCCCTGTTGACATGTAGGGTCCATTGATTCATGACGCTGTATCCATACCAGCATACGTCCATCAGCTCGATTTAATTGGAACCGAGACTCACCAGACCAGGCAAAGTGTTTCCATTCATGAACAGTCCAATGTCAGTGTTCATGGGCCCAGGCGAGGCGTGAAGCTTTTTTCCATGTAGACAACAAGCGTACACGAGTGGGCTTTCGGCTTCAAAAGCCCATATCGATGATGTTTTATTGAATGGTACGCACGGTGACACTTGTTGATAGACCAACATTAAAATCTGCAGCAATTTGCAGAAGGGTTGCACACCTTTCACACTTAATGATTCTCATCAGTCGTCGTTGATCCCGTTCTTGCATATCTTTTTCCGGCCGCCGGTGATGTTGCAGATTTGATGTTTTATGGGATTCCCGATATTTATGGTACACTCGTGAAATGGTCGAGCGTGAAAATCCGAATTTCACAAAATTTTGATCAATTTTTGAAGAGAATTATAATTTTTTATTAAAAAACTCGAATTTCAACTTCATTTTAAAAAATATTGCATTCGAAAAACACATGTAAACACTTACGTTTTAACATAACAACTATCGAATTTTTCACTCAATCATTAAAATCAGACAGGGAAATTTTAAGAGCACTATTTTTACATAAAAGAATTTTTTAAAACAAGTTTCAGGTAGCAAGAAATCCATGAATCTATTTACAAAGATTCTTTAAAAAGTATTTCAAAATTAATACTTTTACATTAGACTTTTTATCAGTGGCAAAGCACAGAAGAGAGGTACACATTTACAAAATTCCCAGAGAGAGACGAAAACATTTTAAAATGCATCTGCTATTTTTACAGATTACAACTACATGCAAAAGACATACGAACACACTCCAAAAGTTTGAAGACAAAACAAAGGCGTAATTTTAAATGATTAACATCAATAGCAGCCAAGGAATATTATTAAATTAAAGTATTTTTAACAGAGACAGGTTGCAGCAAAACCAAGCAGAGAGCACACATTTACGGGCATTTTTTTTTTAGAAGAACATTCATCCTATTTTGAGACACAGACTTTACATTACTTTAAATTAAAACATTAAGCACAGGCCAGAAAAATTTGAAGAGCAAGATTTTTACATTAAAGAATTTTTATGAGTGGCAAAGCACAGAAGAGAGGCACACATTTCCAAAATTCCCAGAGAGAGAAGAAAACATTTTAACATACATCTGCTATTTCTACAGATTACAACTACATGCAAAAGACACATGTACACACTCCAAAAGTTTGAAGACAAAACAAAGGCAGAATTTTAAATGATTAACATTAAGAGCAGCCAAGGAATTTTAAAAGGAATATTATTAAATTAAAGTATTTTTAAAAGAGTCAGGTTGCAGCAAAACCAGGCAGAGAACATACATTGTCAGGCACTTTTCGAGAAGAACATTCATAATATTTTGAGACACAGACTTTACATTATTTTAAATTAAAACATTAAGCACAGGCCAGAAAAGTTTGAAGAGCAAGATTTTTACATTAAAGAATTTTTATGAGTGGCAAAGCACAGAGGAGAGGCACACATTTCCAAAATTCCCAGAGAGAGAAGAAAACATTTTAACATACATCTGCTATTTTTACAGATTACAACTACATGCAAAAGACACATGTACACACTCCAAAAGTTTGAAGACAAAACAAAGGCAGAATTTTAAATGATTAACATTAAGTGCAGCCAAGGAATTTTAAAAGGAATATTATTAAATTAAAGTATTTTTAAAAGAGTCAGGTTGCAGCAAAACCAGGCAGAGAACATACATTGTCAGGCACTTTTCGAGAAGAACATTCATAATATTTTGAGACACAGACTTTACATTATTTTAAATTAAAACATTAAGCACAGGCCAGAAAAATTTGAAGAGCAAGATTTTTACATTAAAGAATTTTTAGGAGTGGCAAAGCACAGAAGAGAGGCACACATTTCCAAAATTCCCAGAGAGAGAAGAAAACATTTTAACATACATCTGCTATTTTTACAGATTACAACTACATGCAAAAGACACATGTACACACTCCAAAAGTTTGAAGACAAAACAAAGGCAGAATTTTAAATGATTAACATCAATAGCAGCCAAGGAATATTATTATATTAAAGTATTTTTAACAGAGACAGGTTGCAGCAAAACCAAGCAGAGAGCACACATTTACGGGCATTTTTTTAGAACATTCATCCTATTTTGAGACACAGACTTTACATTATTTTAAATTAAAACATTAAGCACAGGCCAGAAAAATTTGAAGAGCAAGATTTTTACATTAAAGAATTTTTATGAGTGGCAAAGCACAGAAAAGAGGTACACATTTACAAAATTCCCAGAGAAATTCGAAAACATTGTAACATGCATCTGCTATTTCTACAGATTACAACTACATGCAAAAGACACATGTACACACTCCAAAAGTTTGAAGACAAAACAAAGGCAGAATTTTAAATGATTAACATCAATAGCAGCCAAGGAATATTATTAAATTAAAGTATTTTTAACAGAGACAGGTTGCAGCAAAACCAAGCAGAGAGCACACATTTACGGGCATTTTTTTTAGAAGAACATTCATCCTATTTTGAGACACAGACTTTACATTATTTTAAATTAAAACATTAAGCACAGGCCAGAAAAGTTTGAAGAGCAAGATTTTTACATTAAAGAATTTTTATGAGTGGCAAAGCACAGAGGAGAGGCACACATTTCCAAAATTCCCAGAGAGAGAAGAAAACATTTTAACATACATCTGCTATTTTTACAGATTACAACTACATGCAAAAGACACATGTACACACTCCAAAAGTTTGAAGACAAAACAAAGGCAGCAAAACCAAGCACACAGAGAGCACACATTTACAAACATTTTTTGAGAATATTAGTATTTTGAGACACAGAATTAGACATTATTTGAAATTAAAAAATTAAGCACAAGCCAGAAGAATTTTCAGAGAAATATTTTTAACATTAAAGAATTTTTATCAATGTTAAGCAGCAGCAAAACAAAGAGAGGTAGGAAGTTTGAGAGGAGCAATGTAGGTACAGCCACATCAACTCACCATTCAATAATGAGGTATCAGAACTGCACTGGCTGCCTTTTGCATCCGTACATGTAAGGCAGGTGTCTGCAACTAGTCCTTGTAGGAAGAGAGTAGCTCTCCAGCTGGAAAATAATGAGGACGGCAAAACTAAGCCATGGAGATTGCTGCTATTGTACACATTCAAACAAATATACATATATTTAGTGATGCCTTCTGCTATTTTTTTATGGATTTATTTGAGTAGACGCATTCCTGGAGGTTATGTGGAGCTTTTCGTTTACGTGAGGGCAAATGACCAAAGGTTGTATAATCATGCTCCTTGAGATTTAAAGAAACTTTTGCTCTTTTCGGACGACCGGCCTGAACGATTTTTTGCCCGGGAAAATTTGACACTCTTCTTCGTGCTGCAGTTGGTTGCACACCAATAATCTGGCCATGACGTCTACTCTTTTTGAGGAGTTTATTTGCCGCTACTTTAGTGCTTGACTGTATGCCGGAGTATCTGCCGAATGTGTGCATAGCTGATAATAGTCCTGTGTCTGTTTTGGCAAACTGCTTAGCATTTTTTAGCATTTTCTTGGCTGCTGGTACAAAATTGATAGGATCTGAATCAATTCCATTCCTCATACGCTGCAAGAGATTTAGAAAGTCCTGTTTTTCATCAGGTGTCAATGTAACCACTTCGGTTTCATTTGTAGATTCATTACAAACATCCTCCGCACTGCTTTCCAATGTGTTACTGCATGTACTTTCAGGAATGCATGTAAATGAATCTGAACCTCCAGGAAAATTGCTATGTGGATTTTGAACCAAGGGCATGAACCATTCTTCAGGTGGATTCGAACCTGTTGCCACATAAAACATTAACTTCTTTGTGGTATCTGAAACTACATTTAAGTTTGATTTAATGACTTTGTTAAGATGTTTTAGGAGATAAGAGCTGTGCTCACATAATTTGCCTGTGCTGCCATCAGTACACGAACAGAATCCACTACTTAGGTCGACTACATGCTGCACACTGGTCCCTGATTCTTGAAGGATATATGTGTCCTCTTCTTCTGTTACAAGCACATATTCTTTGTTTGAGCTGAGGGGTACCATGTTGCGTACTGCGTAATTAGTGTACCTGTCATGACAAAAGTCTAGCAACCTTTTTTCGAAATATAATTCAAATCGTGTAATGACAAAATCAACTAACTGATGCAAATTGAATGCCATTACACGATTCAGGATGCAGTCCTTCATGATTTTGAATGTAACTTCAACATAGTTGGTTGTGTTTGTGCCTCTGGTTGCTAAGCCTGTTCTAAAGCATGTTGCCCAATCTTCTTTCTGGCTATATACCTGTGTGTAATATTTTTCGAACACAGGATATTTCTTTATGATATCACTATCGACAAACAATGTGTGTCTTTCATCAAAAATTTTTCTGGTCTTCGCATACAAAATATTTTTAAATTGAAAATACAGCTGCTGACGATCATTAAGATGAATATTGTGCTTCTGGAATGATATCCATGACCACATAGCTTTCAAAACATGGAACTGACACAGTAACAGCCTGGATTCAGAAAAATGCTGTTTTAATGCCTCCCTTTCTTTCAAATCATTATCCGTCATAAAAACTTTTGGTCCATTATTTTTCATACATGATCCATCAGGCAACATCTCTTTCAGTTTCTCCACTGCCTCTTCAAATACTGCCTTCTTTTCACTGCTGCTGATGACTGCTGCTAATGGTACACCTCCAGCTGCAGTTGGTGTAACAAAGAAATAGAGTCGATGGCGTTCTTTGTCCATGCCTCCTGACGAATCTAACAGGACAATCTCATTGGCTTGTGGAACATGTATGTTGGCTCTCTTCATTATAGGTGTAATTAAAACAACAAAATGGTTCTTCTCGATGTCCTGTACTTGATGGAAAGCTGCTTCACCTGTTGTCTTTAAGGAGTATTCTTCAAGTCTTTTTTTTAAGCCTGAGTAGTCATCCTTCATGGAATAGTGTGCTCCAAATTCTTTTTCAAATAGCTTGTTGACAACAGAGGTGCTTGGTACATATTTACCATCACAAGCGTATTTGTAATATTCATTGCCGTAATGTAACAAAAGATCCGTCTTCAGACAATGTAATGCAGATGAAGCATTATGGCCACTATGAAATAATGCTATCAGTTTCTCTCTCATTTCATCTGACAAATCCCTGTGCTTTAGTGCTGCTGGATTGTCTATCTGATGGTTGTGCTCTCCACGTAAAGTTATTTTTGTAGGCCACTCATCCTCTTTCACATTCCTGCAAAATAAAATAAAAAAATATATATAAACAATAAAGAATTTTAGTAGACTAATAACAATCTTTACTATTATCAAGGTAGCACAACACTGTAATCTGAATGACTATTAACATTTAGAAATTTCTCAACACTCTCTGAATGTTAATAAATGCTGAGATAACTTCTTGTGCTGCCTTGGAACTACTTTTAATGCATTAAATTGTATATATTGCTTCAGAAAACTGCTTAGTTTTTGGGTTTGTCATTTGAAAGTCCAGTGTACAACGCGTTAAAAAAGTAGAAGGACATTTAGATTTTTTTAGAAAAATAAGGAACCTTTTATTTTTACTGTTTTTTTTTTGTAAACAGCATTTTACAGATCATTTAATAAGAAATTATCAATATCATAACCATGATATTCAAAAATAAAACATTAATGACAAAAGAAAAAATTTCTACCATTTGAAACTCCATAAAAAAAGCAGAAGGACAGTAACCCAATGAATAAAATACAAGCAATGTTAGTAAGGAATACTCTTCCCATTAGATTTTATAATTTCGAATATTCTATTTGGCAGTGAATCATACAAAGCTTGGATGTCTATTGGCAAAAATGATCTATTTCGAGCATACCTCGGACTGGTCCAAGGTACACTACTATTCAAGTAAGTGTAGTATTTAACAAAAGAATTTTAATGAAATTGTCTGCTTTCTATTAATTACTGCATTATTGTTTTCTATTTTAATTGAATACATCATTCAGAATTTTAGTTATTATTCCAAGATGTTTTGAAGACAGGATTATTCTAGTCTTCCAGCAATAAACTCCGTTTAGTGTAATTTCTCTGTTTTTTCTTGCTTTACATGTGACAAGATTTTCGTTATCTGTTTTCTCTCCAGAATGCCAAGAGGAATACCCTTAAATGATTTTCAAAAAGGCCAAATTTTTGCATATAAAAATGATGGTAAAGGTGTTAGAGCGATTGCTCGTCTACTGTACGTCAGCCCCAATACAGTTTCTAATTTTATGAAAAATCCAGACAGAAACGGAAAGAGAAAGAAGACTGGCTGACCTAAAAAGTTAACACCTCGCGATGAAAGAAAAATTGCTCATGAGCTTAAAAAGTGCAATGGAAGTATTGCAAAGGCTCGAATTCAAGCAGGAGTTACTTATGTATCAAGGCAAACAGTTTACAACTACATAAAAAGATCCAAATAATTCATTTTCAAAAAGCGGAAGCACCATCAAAAGTGGAAACAAACACATATTGATAACCGTTTATCTTGGGCTAAGGAACACATGTTATGGACTACAGAATGGACCTCTGTGATATTTTCAGATGAGAAGAAATTCAATTTCGACAGTCCAGATGGTTACCAGCACTACTGGCATTGTCTGAAGAACAAAGAACCTTTTTATTCAACTCGACAAATGGGGGGAGGAAGTTCGATGGTCTGGTTACCAGTTGGATATGGAGGAAGAACAAGTCTGGTCTTTCTGAGTGGAATGCGGAATCATTAAATGATGGTTTACTCGTGGATGATGAGGATTGTGATGACGGTACTTTGGATAGCAGTCCATCCAGGGTTAAGGTGTTCCTTTTATTTTCAGTAAGTGACATACATGTGCTTCTTACCTTGCATATGGCTCCTTAAGGCAGACTTTCCCACTGATGAAATGTTGATGTTTGTTGAGCATATCAAACATCTTGCCACGCGACTATCACCGATAACTTTTCCGATCCACGTGGCAAAATTTGGATCTTGTAACCAAAGATTGTTAAAATGGCACTTACGGCTCATAATTATGAAATTTCACATAATAATCAATGTTTTTAATAACTACAAATGAGTTAGATCAATAAAAATGCATATTACAGCAAGAAAAGATATATGCACACACAACTGTGATTGCAGTGCGTTTGTACGTAACAGCTCCATGGTACGTGGTTTTATTATCGTAGGGGCTGGGAATAACCGATAAAATAACAAAAATTCAGCAATTGGATAGTAGAATTTAAGGATATTCCAGACTTCCTTTAAAAATTTAAGCACATTCCAGGCCTTGAACAATTTTTTTTTTTTTGTAAATTCAAGGACATTCTAGGTTTTCAACGACGCGTGGCCACCCTGAATAAATAAATAAATAAAATCATAAAATATTAGAAAAAGAACATGGAATTCCTATAATGCGCGATTTCTCTACTCTTTTTCGCGGATCAGCTTGCACGTGACAATCCCTAGCATGCAGTGTATAACAGTGGGAGAAATGATTCTTGCCAAAGCAGTCTCACTGCAAACCAAATTGCCGGAGAGCACTTTTGGGGGGTAACCGCCAGCGTCTCGTAGAGGAGGGTACTCAACAGTTTGTAACTGGTTAGAACTTTTTTTTTTTTTTAGATGTTTGGGTTAACCCTTTTGAAGGTGATGGCTAGATGTTCTAGCCACCTACTTAATGCTGTACATGACAAATTTCAGAAGCATTAGTCAATTTTCCTTTGTCTTTTTACCAGATAATTATGAAAATTGCACAAAATGATATTATGAAGTAAAGTGTCATGCATATTTCTAAAAATGTTATAGTTATTTTACAGAAAAATTATCCATGCCTCATTAAATTGACATCAGAAATTTAACCATTACGACATCTGCAAAATGAGGATAAGGTAGGAAAGAGTTAAAACCTATATTTACTGTACTAATACCAGTTACGGAACTTTCAGGAAAAAGTCTTATACATAAGATTTGCACAAGGGGCCATCTCTATATTTAAATTCGCACCAATTTTTTTTTTTTTTTTAAATACAAATTGTACTACCTAGATTTCACTATAATATTTTTAAAATTTAGTTCATTTTAACCCCAGATACCAATTTTAAATACATTGAAACAAAAAATGAATGAGTTATGAGCTTAGAAAATTTCCTTCTCCCTATATTAAAATATTTATACATTTTTCAGCTCATATCTTATGTAATATTGATCTTAAGAAGTTGATTTTTCACTCTACTATTAGAACTAAATTGGCCAAATATATATTACTATTACTTTAATTTTTTAATAAATTATTAATATGAATCATGATATTAATATTCGAAAAATTATGAATAGCAACCTAATCAACATTGATTACATAGCTTGTGATTCTTATTAAAGTACATCATGGGTCAGGTTTGGCCAACAGGTCATATGTTATGCATCCCTGCTTTAAGATATAAAAATACAAAAATATGAATTTAAATAAACTTACTGTGCAACAATAATCTGCAATTTGGCAAGACATCCTGTCTTTTTGGAGGTCCGTAATCCTTTTACTTTTTTATCAGTTGCATGCTGGCAGTGCATGTCCACTTTAAAGCAATTTTTTCTTCCAGATCTTGGATACGTTTTTGATATCCTCCATGTAACTTTACACTGATCACTCCACTTCTGAAGCCATTCCTTGGGGGTGGGGGGGAAGGAAATATTATATATATATGTAATAATAAAATAACATTTTCCAATTTAATGTCATCTGAAAAAACCCTCTTTAATCTCTGTTACTCTTACTGTAAAGTTTGTTTTTCGGCCATGCAAATTTTACGTTCAGAGACGATTGTTGGAGTTCAATAAGTAGGAAAATTATTGAATCAGCAATATCTGCCATTTTCTGCGGTTTCTTTACTGTGTCCTTTTCGAATTCCTAACTGAGCAAATATTTCTGATTGACAATGTAGTCAACTAATCACGTTTGAGAATAATGCCTTCGCGATCATGCTACGCCCTGCCTACAGGCGTAGTAACCAGGGGAGTATTTAAGCAAGATTATGCACAGAACATTTTGAAAACAAATCCTGGATGCTGAGAAATGTGTAATGAGTCTTATGGAAGAAAAAAGAGGTGTATAGTTAATTTTTTTGATGAGATAAAAAACAAAAAGCGGACTACTGTGCCCAACTTCCCCTACATAAAATCTTTTTTTTTTTTTTTTTTGAATTAAAAATTAAGATTAAAATAATTAATATCTCGATAAACACGATATCTACAAAAAGGATAGTGCACTTATTTGTATTGTATGATATTTTTTGATATCTGGATTTTTTAATGTTTAATTTTATATTTCAAATAATATTTATTCAGAAAATCAAATGCCTGATAAAATCATAAAATATTGCCTTATACAATAATTTTTTGTAATACCAATAGCTGGCAATTGCGTTTTTTGGGATATTAGCTGTAAACAAAACTTCAGGAAGTGGAAGTTAGATCATTTTTCCTGTTCAAAAATGTGGGCACGCTGGGCACAAAATATTCCTTAAACTATACCTCAAATTTAGTGGTCTTCAGTCGCCAAATGCGACCATTTAAAACTTTTTGGCAACCATTATTTTTGGTGGCGATCGCCATTGTAGTTGCCAAAAATTAAACATGGGGATATTTTCTCATAATCCGGATTAAATCTTCGTAAATTCGTGAACATACTATCTTTTACCACGTGTATGGGGCACAATCACAGGCGACCCGTTTCAAGCAGACCGAGACACGTTCGGGCTGAAAAACTCTGATCCAACCACATTTGAAAGTAGTCTCAATCACTACGCATCAAGTTTTGAGAGGTTAAACCAATTTTTGTGTGAAATGGACAGGAATTTTGGAGCTGGCCACGGTTTGACTGTGGGTCTGATCTAGGACTCCGTAGTCTTAGAGACAAAGAGAGTAGGGACATTATGCTGGCAAGTGTCGCCCAAAGCATCCTTGACTGAACTTGCTTTGATTATTTGGAGTTTTATAGGGTTATCACACTAGCTTAAAATACGAGCAACTTTCTGGCCAAATAACTTTTAAACCAATTTTCTCTAATGGAGATGGCATTTGTCATCGAAACTGTAACAATGCAGTTAATTTGTGGTGAAAGAGCTCAACAGACTCTGGACGTTCTAGGCGGCAAGACTGTTGACAGTAATGTTTTCATTTTTTCCCCCTTCAAATATTAAAGTTTTTTTGGTATTTCTAAATGTTTATTGTTTTCTCAATTTTTTCAATTCATATACATTAGTTGCTGAGTTATTAGTAAGGATATGTTTGTAAATGTAAGTATTGAGCATGAATTTTTCATTTTTAGTACAGTAATTATGTAATTTTACAATATTAGCAAATGGCTATCATATTTTGAAGCATGGCTACCATTTCAAAATTTTAATTCTGACCTATACCTTAAACAACTTATTTTATGAAGATGAATATTATTTATATATGTAGATGCAGATATAACTTAGGTAACAAAAATAAACATCTATTGTATTGGTTGTATTTTACATATTCACAGGTGATCAACACATCTGCCTGGTGTTGTGACATCAACTCCCCCTTTCAGCAAGAGTAGAATAGAAGCTTTCAACATCTCCAAAATGAACCTATAAGTAATTGGCTTGAAGAAATAATGTCATGTACAGCTGCGAACCTGTGATGGAAATAAAAGAAAAAAGCTCCTGGCAAAATGCCAGTGTTGTGCCAAATGATTACTTTTACACGTTATCTAATAAAATAAAATAAATTTCCTATCATAACGATTATAACTAAATTGTTTCAAAACTAGTCTTTCCTAGAAAAATAAAACATCATTTAAGTATTCCACAATATCCCAGGCAACACGGAATGTACGTGCTTTCATGTATTTAAAATTTAAAAGAAAATTGTTGTACACATTATTTTAATTACTTGAACACATATATACACAGTGATGCCGCTTACGCGCTATACCGCATCAAATACGCCAAAAATCGATGATGGGACACAAAAGAAAAGTTAAAACGCGTCCCCCGGGACGCGTAATTTCCATCATGCAAAATTTAAAAAAAAAAAAAAAAAGGTGAAAGAGGGTTCAGATTGCCAATTTTGGGTAAATCGCTAGTAAAACACAAACTGCTCGTGTTTTACTCGGAGAGATTGACATCGTGAACAGCTTTGTGGGCCCGTTTACATGCACACAAATGTGGAGTAACGCTTCCCCTGCATTGGGGAAAAATGCAGGATAGAAAGATCCCTAGTCGAAAGGAGGCATAGGAGTGTTCGCTTTCCCATGATGCGTTGTGAGTTTTCCCCTATACTCTGCTTTTACCCAAGATATATATCGCGCACACGTAATTAAGCTGAAGAAAAAAGGGGGATTACTTTGACGTTCTTCTCCTTTCTCCCTCCCCACACTTCCGTTTTCATGTTAGAGGTTGTTCCGTTAGAGATAGTGGACTATCGGAATTGAATAAAGTTTTTTCATTATTTATTTTTAATATTCGCTTGTGTAAATGTAAACAATGATTTGTTTTATATTAAATCTGACAATTATTATTTAGAAATGAAATCCATAAGCTATAGAAGCGGTAAATATTTTAAACAATCTAGAAGAGAAAAGGGGGGGGTGTTCCATATTTTACTGTTGTATATCTTTCCTTCCTCAAATATATTCCGATTTTCCTTGTGATAAATTTATTAATACATAGTAATAATTTTTTTAATTAATATAAGATGGAGGAGTGCTTGAACGGTATTTTATTGTAGTTTTAATAATTTAAGATGTTGCGGCTGTTCTGCGAGTACATTTTACTTTCTTAAACATTTCTATCGATGCAGCCTTTCTCCCGGTTTTTACAGTACATACAAAAGGGGATTTTATTATTAGGATTTATTAATTATTAGGATTCAGGGAGTCATCAGGAAGGCTTTGCCGTGAAGGCAAAGTAAATGACATGCATGTCACAACAAATTTTTCTTGATTAATTATAATTCATTTTATTTATTTATTTTTTTAAATATAAGTTTTAGGTTATTTATAAATAAGATATTCATGCGCATCAGCACACCAAAATGGGTGAGACATGATAATATCAGTCGTGAAATTAACCAAATGCTTTTATATCGATAAGGACCCACTTTTTGGAAAAAAGGACCCGTAAATTTTGGAGTCCTGGGTCCCAAGGACTCATCTCTTCCAAAGTCTAGCGACATCACTGTATATACTATTACATTCTACTATGATGGCAACACGATTGCTAGCATTAATAATCGTTGCATTTGGTGCTAAAATGGTAAATATAGTATTTATAAATGGTAAATATTAATACGTCAAATTCAAAGAAATGTCAAACTTGATTTAAGCTTATGTGCTGTCTGGGAATACGTGCTTATTTGAAGCTTTGCACATTAGAGGAATTTTATACTCTCATTAAGTGCTTGATTTAATTTAGAAAGAAGAAAAGCCAGCTAAGCTTAAAAGGTAAAAGGCAAGTAATTTAAAAGAAGTTTAAAAAAAAAAAAAAATTCTTAATATGAGAAAGGCAATAACAAACACATCATGGAATCTTTAATGTAAGATTTACTTCTAGTAAACTTCAGTGTAATAGGCAATTTTCCGAACAGTTTTCAGTAGGGCACATACAGCTTTCAGATTTCTAAATATATTTATATTTAGAAATCAAAAGCATTTGATGAAGGGAATCTTCATTAATTGCTTTTGAAATTGTACTTGTGGTTTTGCTGTCTCTCGATGAAGGAAAATTTTTTTATCTGCTATTTACAACTCCCACTACTGTTTTACTAGTAGAAAAGTTACTTAAATTTTTATTTTTAATAAATTACTCAATTTTAAAAATTTTATTCAAGTCAAAGTCAAACATTGGCGCAACAGCCCCTCTGTGAGGCCAAGGCCTGCGCTGCCCAAACGTGCCTTCACGACCATAGGCTCTGGGGTGCGAATGCAAATGCCTCGGCCAGGCGGTCAGCCTGACACGAAGCCCCTAGTGTTTGACCCCAAGCAAGCTTGGTCCTCATTTTATCAACCCACTTAAGGGTTGAAAGGTTGAGTCGACATTGCCCAGCCTGGGATTCGAACCCCTGACCTGTGGGACGGCAGCGCAGTGCGCTAGCCATTACACCACTGGGCTAAGAATTTTATTAAGAAACACATTAATCGTATGATGTTTTAGAGATAAGAATCTATAAAACTTCATTTTTGTATTGTGTAAAATATTGACATAAAATTGTACGTTATCCAGAATTGTCAGTCATAATGATATTGCACAGACCTGTAGTAACGTGTGCGTCTACAAGGTACATACCCACCCCACTTCAGAATTCCGTACCTAACTTGCCTCTAATACATGCAAGATAAATTGAAAAAATTAAAATAGTTGCAGTTTACTTTCCTTTGGTTGCCTTGATACTACAATTAATGGGTTACATTTTTTGTCAATGAATTGTTGTTATAGTCGATCAGTTAAACAATAGTTTTCCTTTACTTTTCTTTTAGTCTAAAGCTCTTGGAAAGCCATAGATTTTATTAAAAAATAGTGCCTACCCAGGCATGGGCGTCGCAGAATATTTCCCAGGGGGGTGGGGGGAGGGGCAAAGACTACTTCAATGTATGGTTACCATCAGGGCGCGAAATTAGTGGTCGTTAGTCGTATTTTGCAACTGCAATTTTTGTTTTGACGACCGAGATTTAAGAGCCAGTCGTCATTTTCGACACCTAACATTTTTCCCAATACAAGGCTGCTGCAGGCGACTAAAAAGTGACTATTTTGGCATCGGCCGAGTCCGGCGACTTTTTAAACAAAAATACCGCGAAAAGCAAATATTTTGCGAATTCTGGGGACTTTTTTACTGTCTAGACTACTATTTTTCAAAATGTGCTGAAAAAATATAAATGTAAATTTCCGTGAAAAAAACTTTTGCTTTCGTAAGCACCGCTCTGTGGCAGAAAGAAAACGATCCTCTGCAGAGCCTTCTGTAGTTGAAAAACGCGCGGAAGACCACTTTTTTGTCTTCCGCGGATGTGTAATTGTTTAAATCGAACTTTTTGTAATGTAAAAAAATAGAGAAACTTAAAGAAATTCGGCGATAATTTTTTAACTCCATGTATATTAATGAAGTTGATCGGAGGAAACTACGAGCTCGCATTCGCCATATTGGATTCTTTCTGCAAATGTGTGTTTTAGCGGTAGCTCGGCTCGTATGGCACGGTGGTGTGGGAAGAGAGCGATGATAATACTTGATATCAATATTGATGAACGCGCGAGATCCTTTTAAATAAGGCAGTGTAAAAGTTATTTGGATTACTTAATATTCATTAATTAAATATAATTATTTACCGCGTCAGAGTACAGGTTTACGGTCCGGACGCCATCTTGGATTTTTATTTGCCGCGGCGCGTTGCAGCGCTGCAATAACAGCTGGCTTAGTGCAGCAGTTCGTGACTGAAAACAATACATGGATTGACTGCAATTAATTAATGCAATTTCGTGATAAAATGAAGATTAATTAATTTATTTATGTGTGTGTGTGCGTGGGGAGGTGACATTAGCAAAACGTCTGGATTTTTGGGAAAATAAATTTCGGACTTCCGGCCTAAATTACGATAATTCAAATAAAAATATTGTTTGAATAAAACTGTTATATTTGATGGTTTAAACTTAATAAAATTTATCTATATAACTCCTTTATGAGATAATGTAAATAAAATAAAAAAACCTTAAATTGAATTAGTTATTTGAAAATATTAAAAAAAAAAACTATTAAAATATGTTTTAAGTAATTTAAATAAAAATAATTTTTAGTATGATAAAATAGCTATGTAAAATAATAAATCCTTCTTGGTGAGATTGAAAGCTTTCATAGACCCTCTCCCAACTTGAGTTCAACCCAGTGAGAATACAAATACATATTTCTACAATTTTAACATGTACTACCTGTTTGCTTACAGTGGTGGTTGATCAGGTGACATTTTGAAGCTAGTACACGTATACTGCATAAGTTTATCTACCATAGGCATTGTAGTTATTTAGCAACAATTTATAAAATACTTCTAAACTAAAACTAAAGACCATGGTCTTGTAAAATGTATCATAATATTTTATTCTGGATGCATAGGTAGAAAACTATAAAAATTGATTTTATATTTACTTACTATTTATTACTATCTTAATTTTAATAGTCCTGATCTTCTTTATTATTACTGTACATAATCATTAAGCCTACCTGTTTATAGTTTATGCATATAAACAAAACAAAGGTTTTCGAAACTGCACCTGAACGAGAGTTTGGCAACTGGGGAAAAAAAGTTAGGTGCCATTGACGCGTAGATTTTTGCTCCCAATTTCTCACCCTGGTTACCATGTTGAAAAGAGCAAAAAAGCAAGAGAAAACACTGCATACGAAAATCCAGGGGGGGGGGGCATTGACTCCCCCTTGCCCGATGCAGCCGGCGCCCATGTATTCAGGTTATTTTCAGCCCCACCCACTAATTCAATCTTCGATAGAAACCTGATATTGCAAATCAATTTGATTGCATAAGACATCAATCAAAAAACATATCCATCTGTCTTATGTATCATTTTACCAAGATTTTTCATCCTGTCTCATGCATATTATAGATAGAACTTTAGTAGTATATAGCCAGATATCTGCCAGAGAAGCCAGATATCGGAACCGGAAATCTGGTAGTTATGAGTCGGATATCTGACGGTATTTCAGATATTGAAAAATCAGTCGGATACCGGATACCCGTTACATCCCTAAATAAAATAGCAGCTTAAATGGAAAGCTTTATTCACAGAGGAATAAAAATTATAAAATATGTTGAAAGACAAATTAATAAATATGAAGTTGTGAAGGAATTCAAAATACAGCAGTCAAACCCTAAGCACAATTCTAAAAAACAGAAAATTTGGGAAATTCACATTTGTGGGAAAATGTCGACTTTTTTTTAAAAAGATGCGATCAGCAAAATATGTTCACGTGGAGGATGAAGGAACAATTATGCTACATTTTCAAATACATACCGTATTTACCCATGTACAGGTCGACCCCCCCACTTTCCCAATCAAGAAATTTGAATTTTTTAAAATCCCGTGTATAAGTCGATCCCCCCATTTTCTCGATCAAGAAATTAATTTAAAAAAGAAATACATTTATTCAAAATCATCTGGGAAAAAAAAATAAAGTACTAAATATTCAATAATAGAGCAACTTTAATTTTTTATAAATACATTTATTCAAAATTATCTGAAAAGCAAAACAAGAAGAAAGTACTAAATATTTAATAATACAGGTTTGTAGACATAAACTAGATATAAAAGGAATTAAAACATTTTGAAATAATTAATAATAATGTAAAGGAATTAGAGTTAGTGATTTTTTTTTTTGAGGAGGGGGGCCTCAAAATTGAGTTGCGCCTCGGGCCTCTCAAGAGCAAAATCCGCCACTGGCAGTGGCTATTACTTTCACTTTTTTTAATACACTGGTAAAAAAAAAATTAAAGAAACAATAAACAAGTGCTTTATGCTAATTCTCTAAGTGAACTTAAATGAAACGTTGATTGGTTGGTTACTCACTGTCATCATCATCACACCAATGGGATTCACCTTAGTTGTAATATATTTGCATATTTGAGTGAAAGGGGACTTATGGGTAATCAGCTTCAGTTTTCTTTTAAAGAGAGGTTTCCAAACATAATACTAAAAAGTAATCATTTCGTTTTATTAATTTAATAGTGTTCTGCACACTACATAGCAGAATTCGTAATTAAAAATTGAAATTTTAATAATTTGGTACATTATTTACGAAACCTGTGTATTTCTGAAGCCCAGTATCTCCTGATCACATTGAAATCTGGTGATAGAATTTTGCTGTATGTATTAAGACATTACAAACTATATTTGATAATATTTTGGAATTTTTAAAACTGCCACTTTTTGAGAAATTTAACTTTAAAATTTTCAATTTTTTAAAATTGTAATCCCTATGTTGTGGCATATCATATGAAAGCCCCATTCAACAGCTTTAAAATGAGACCACTCTCAGCTTTATACATTCACTGGTTGCCAGCCTATAGGACAGGCATCTAAAAGGTGCCGAAATATGAATTTTTTTCATACAAATTTAAATCATTAAAAACTAATAACTTCAAAAATAATTCTGCTACATAACTGAAATTTGGTATTTTTTCGTAAGTCAATGATATATTACTGAATACCAGAAACCATGAAAATCTGAGACATCAATCAGGAAAATCTCCCAAAATTGTGCTGATTTGACATGGAATGATCCAAAACATTTTCTGCACCCCTGATCAGTATAAGCACAAATCTCTTTATTATTGGTCCAAAATACCGTGGTATATTGATACACATTAAATAATTACCAGGGCTGGGGAGTAGCGCGCTACTTGTAGCGAAACTACAGTAGCCGCTACTTTTTTTTGTAGTTTGTAGTGTAGCGCGCTACTTTTTTAAAAAAGTAGTGTAGCGTGTAGCGCGCTACAAAAAAACAGTAGTTTGTAGCGAATTTTGGAAGCTACTTTTGCCGTGTCATCATTTCCGGCGATTGATCCCGTGGTGCAATTTCTCTCTCTTCTGACTCCAAGCATAACTGAAACTGATGCTTGAAAGACACCCAATGTCTCCCCCTCCCCCCTCCCCCTCATGCAGGGGACACACGCACACGAGGGGGGTGAGGGGGTTTGCTTTGCCTGAAGCGGAAGCCTGACATTGTGCATCTTTTTTCTTTTTATCGTTCTCAGTATTATTTGTAGAATCACCAATCTGCCATAAAGAGGACAAAAAAGGAAGGAAAGAGATGTCCAAAGTTGAACAGAGGTTATTTTGATGGGGCCTCGAGAGTCTCATTATCACACGGGCGTGTGGGCCCGTGAGCCCCTGAAAAATAAAGGCCTCGCAAATCTCTCCATTTATTGTATATTAAATTTATATATGCTGCAATAATAATTTTTATTAAGCTAAATTTCCTTTATCTATATCATAATTGTGTAACAATAAAAAGGCTTCGAGACTTATTTTCTGTTCTTCTTTCTAACACAATGATAATGGTTTCTAAGACTAGATCAATAAAATAGAAATTAAAGGCGTTATTGAAAATTTATGGCCATATGTACTTATCACAAAATATCCATTAGTTAGCATTTTTTTAAATATTATGATGAAGAAAAGAAAATTTTCTGGCAGGTGGAACTCAGCGCACACATACGCTAATAATACAAATGGATTAAAAAATATTAAAATCAATTTTAAATGCATAGTCTTGTTCTAAATGAGTATAAATACATGGGTAATTTTTAATTTAATTTTAGAATTATTTTGAAATGTTTCATTTTTATGCTGGGAAAATAGAAAACAATCACAAATAAGTTAAAATGTCTGTAATAATATAGGGGCCCAAAACAACCTTTTTTTTTGCCCCGGGGCCCCTTCTATGTCTGATCAGGGTCTGTATATTTTTGACTGCTATTGCGTGTTTGCAACATAAATCAACATAAAAATGAGTATTTTTTGCTTTCGAAAAGGAATTTTACATATCTGTAAATTGTATGCTTTTGTAACACCATTAATTTTCTTTGATCTTTTTTTTTTATTGCACCCATAAATACAGTGTAGTGTCCACTTGCCAGGATGATTGCCAATCATTCAGTGTCCAGTATTCCGTGAACTTCCTTTTAGGCGATATCCTTTCAAATCTGACATGATATATAGTCAGTCCTCGCAATTAGCGACCCCCCCCCCCATCCTCTCACTCACCATCTACGGAAAACTACGAAGCGTGAGAAAAACTGACGGTTTTCTCACAGGAATTTTCTTGAAAGCATCGAGACCGCTTTTGGAAGAGTCACCGACATTTTTAATTTTCTCTTTGCCTCCTCCTTATGATCGATGCATTGAACAACAATTTTATTTATGCTTAGTTTTACTAAGTTTATTTATATTAAGGTTTGGTCATTTTTCGACGTTACAGTGCACTTTTTGGAGTTTGGGCACTCTTTATTATCCTTGTGTCATGTTCAACTTCCACAAGAGTAATGACAGTTCTGCAGTATTGTAGCTTTTCAAACATTAATTAATCACGTGATTATGTTCTACAACTAGGAATGTTTTTTGTCTCAAAGAAGTGTAAAAACTGATTAGTACATTTTTCGTGGAACCTGAAACTGAAAAAAAAAAAGAAAGTAAATATGTAGAAATTGTACACATTTTTTTTTTTTTTTTTTGACGAGTTGATAACCCTATCTTTTTTGAGTTTGTTGAAAAGGGACAAAAGGAATAAGCATATGCATCCAAGATATTATTTCAGGGGCTAAAAATATTGCTGACCTCGGTTACAGTGTTCTTCGTTTGTAGTGACAGTTTTCAGATCCGGTCCTAAGGTAGAGCGAACGGTGCGACCGCACCGGGCGCCATCTCTACCAAGGCTGTTCAGAATAATATAGCACTGTGGATGTCGGAAATGGTTTCATTTACCTGTTAATAATTGTTTAATAATAAATCTTTTAGTCAATGTACAGTAGTAATCAATCATGTTAATAGTGAATTTTAGTGAACTTTCTGTGAAAAAATAAATTATTAACAGGTACTCGAGGACGACTTATCAAACCCTGCATTGTTACGTGATTCATAACCGTCTTATTTACCTTTACCACTCTTTAACTTTTTGCCAATGAGTTTCAGAGCACCATGCATATTTGACAGTCCGTATATTATTGAAGTTGAAAGCCTCATTTTAACCCCTGAAAGCTTTTATAGCTAAATGTGTGGCGTAGCTAGGTGCAAGAGCTGATCTAGGGTACGTGGAGCCTCCCTGCAAACGTAAAGAAGCCCCGTGTTATGCTCCAGATTAAGTTTTCCTTGGTTTTTTAGTTCGAATATGGCGCTCCGATGCCTTGCTTACCGTGTCGGGCCGTCCCTGGCTACGGGGGAGCAAGGAAGGTCAACTGTACCCGGGCGCTAAATGGTATATGAAAGCTACCTAGTTGCATTTTTAAAAAATAGGAGGGGGCGCAAAATCTTCAGTTGTCAGGTGGAAACGAGATTTAGTCATTTGCTGTGGGACAGAGAAACTGTTCTCTCAGCTTGTTTCCATCCCAGATTCAAACTATTCTGGATTGAGGAGGAGAGGAAGACCGAAGCCAAAAAAAATGGATGGAGGAATACCTCCAGAATATGTTTCCGACAACTTCAGATATCAGTATCGAGGATCATGACTGGATGATGAGGCCCATGGATGATGACTTTTCTGGTTTTTTTAATTTCTCTTTCGCATGCACTCGAAATAGTTACGAGGAAGAACTTACAAGGTTCTTGTCAGAGCCAATCAAACCCGTATCTTTGCCTTCGGCGTACACGTATATGAAAGAAGCCTTCAAAAAAACTAACACTGGCGTGCCGTCCAGTGCATCTGTACAAAGATTGTTTTCGATTGCATCGGACGTATTTTCTCCTCGACGATCATGTTTGGCGGATAACAATTTTGAGATCCAGCTCTTGTTAAAATTTAATAAACATGTTTTTGAATAAATTTATGTGGTTTTTATTTTATACTAGAGGCATGGCAGTCTTCCATGAATATGTTGAAATTCTGCTTTCTTTCGCTAAAATTTTAAAGTGTCTATTATATTTAAATTATTAGGTTTTTTGTGTAATAATTTTCAGAATTTAATACGAAAATATGAGAATTTCTATTAATAATTAATAGTTTGTAAAATCCTTAGAGTTATCTCTCTCTTAGCCTTAAAATAACAGTATAATTCTATAAAATTCTTTTATACCTAACACAAAGAAAAAGTTGTGTTGATGATAATAACTTTTAAAATTTCTTTAACATATATAGAGGATTTTTTTAATGCAATGTTTTAAATAGATATATCATGAATTTAATGAGTAATTGTTTTCATTATTTTATAATATGCATATCATATGTGATGTTTTCAATTAAAACAATTATACAATATTACATGGTTCACACGGGTCATTCGTCATAAATCACTAATTTGGTAAGTCATGAAAAAAGGCCTTTATACTCATTAATTTTGATTTGTGCTCAAGAAACTAGAATGTTTGTACAACATGAAAGGGGTCTCAAAACGGGCCTTTTTTTCCCGTTCAGACATCCATTTTATTATATTTTTAAAAACTTTTTTAGTTCTCATGATTTTTCTCATGCTTTCAGAGCTCACTTTCCCAATTTATTTTTATCATAGAGGTATTAAAACTTAATTAGTTTCAGCAATACTTCTATAATTAGCAGTAGTTGCCAGTAGCGTATATATAAGCTAGGCTTCCATTTCGGGGGGAGGGGGACGATTCGGTATTTTAAACTTTATTGTTCTAAAGTTAAAAGAAATGTTTCAAAATAGCTTCTTTTTAATAATTGCTTTACATTTTCGGAGGGGGCCCGCCTCCCCCTGCTCAAATACTCGCCTGGTAGTTGTTTATTAGAGCAATAGTTTTTTCTAATTAAAGGCGAAAAGGTGCCCGGGGTCTTCCGTGCGTCCACCAAATCTGCGGCGCTCAACGCTACAAGGAAACCACGTACCTTTCGTTCTTTGGACGCGAGAGACACCCGCTGAGGTCATTAATCAAGCTGGACGCGAGTAGAAAACCAAGGCTTTAGATATCGATAGTTTTCTCTAATTAGGATATAAATATCCTTAAATATGAATGTAATGCAAATTGAATCTGTTAGCAAAATTTGTCTCCTAAAAGTAGCGAAAAAGTAGCGAAGTAGCGACTACATTTCAAAAGTAGTGTAGCTAACTACATTTGTCAAAAAGTAGTTGTAGTTGTAGTTAACTACATTTTTCGAAAAGTAGCGGTAGTTGTAGCGCGCTACAAAAAAAAAGTAGTTTTTCCCACCACTGATAATTACACACTTAAGACAGACCACTATGTCTGCCTGTCAGAACAGGTGGAGAGATAAATATGACGATTATTAAAGCTTCAAAATATCAGAAAATTAGGAGATTTTAATGTAAAATAATCAGAAGACCAGTAGAAACCATCAAAATCCTAGTTTCCTGAATAATACAAGGGGCCGTTCCAGGAATTTTTTCCAGGCTCCCATTTTTGTGAAAACTGCTTATCTTTGTTAATTTTAGTGTACTTAATTTTGTGAATTTTCATACCATTTTTTAATTAAAGTCACTAATTTTTCTTAAAATAATTGACAAAACATGAATAAGTAGGGCCGTTGCAACGACGGGACGTTTTAGTTTAGTATATTTTTGAGAAGGGGCCGTTTTAATCGATTGTTATTTTGTGCAGGGGCTGCAAAACACACACGTTTTCGCCTGCATCGATCCCCGAATCCAGTAGAATTGGCAGTTATGATTTAGAGTTAGAACGAAAACGACAATTTATTTTACTAAAATGATAATAAATTACTTTGTGAATGGGACGACTGCAGTTAACAGAATTGACGATTATATATCCGAATACGTTAACGCCGCGAGATAAGTGATTTTTGGTGTTTCTTCTCCTTTGTTTGCTTAGATTAAAAGTGATAAGTATACATATACAAGTACTTTTATGAAGCGTTGCTAATAATGCAAATTATTTTTATAATCTTTTAAAACCTTTACAATGTAGTATCAACAATTATTAAATAATCAATGAACAACCGAGTGCGCTGTACTCGATTGTTTAATAAAGGTTTAGTAGCAACTTCTTTCTATGCTGGTTACTTAATATTTGTAGAGTACAATTGCACAATCAATAGTTTAAGAAAGTATTCAACTCACCTCAGTTTCTACCTAAGAAATATTAATACACTAAAGAGAAACAAGAACAAAAAACAAGGATTTTATAAAAATAAAATGACTTACTTTGGCAGACATCTCATCACAGACCTCTTTAATGAAGATTATCGTTGAATCAGTACTTTCATCGCTTTTTCTATAAGAATAACCTATAGGAAAACTTTCCATCTTTAATGAATGATATTAATCAAATAATTAATCAAAAATCAAAGTTATAGCGGTATTATTTGCTTTTCAATTTGAAGTCAAAGCTAGCGCGAAACTAAAACCAAGCACAAAGGACAAGGCGAAAAACCGTTACGGTAGCGTTCAGCCTTTGTTTATCAACATCTGTTACACAGATGTTGATAAACAAAGACTGTCACGTGACTGTTTTTGAAAATGGTGGTGCCACCTATTGGCAAAGCTATTAACTTAAATTATCGAACTTTTTATAACATCTAAATCGTGTATGGGGAAAAAAATATATACATGTATGTATATATACATATATCTAGAGTAATAAAACGGAGTAGCAAACATCCTCAAAAAAAAAAAAAAAAAAAAATTACGAGGAGTGGCAATGCTATAAATTTTAAGGCAATTTAAAAAAACAAATATGCTATTCATTAAAGTTTTTTTTTTCTGTAAATATGCAAAATTGTATTTTTTACACGTAAATTCTGATATTACTACTAGATTTATACCAATTAAAAATTGATCCACTGTAAATTTTATTTATTTATTTAATTTATTTCAGTGGTATCTTACTTTTTTTTTTTTTTTTTTTTTTTAAAGAACACCTGTTACTACCTGTTGATTGGAAATTGTATCATGTGCAATGTTTTATAAATGCATTATACACTGAATTTAAAGTCTATTAATCTTACACTGATACAAAAAATGTTATTAAGAGAAAAGATTTTCCCCAGGTATGCATGTGTTCAGCATGTAGTTTCCTCCCAAAAAACATGACAAATGTTCAAATTAAAAGAATTCAAATGGCAACCTTATAGCTATCATAATCCAAAAGAAACTAAGATAGTCAATTTTTATTTTATTTAGTCCTAATACTACTACCTTAATAGTTTTGTATTCATTTTCATGTAGCAACAAAAATTAAATGCAATCAAAAATTCAGTAAAAATTTATTCAGCAAACTTGATGCACACGTTATGAATTCAGGCTTGTTTGCTCCAAAAATAATGCTGGCACACTTTTAAAGGTGCTTACTACCTTTTTGGGGCAGATTGTGTAGAACAACATGCATTACTTAGAAATAATACATTTAAACAGAATATTTATAAAATAAAAACTTTACAACTTTATTACACAGCTGCAATCAAATTTAAGCAGAGAATTTAAACTAATTTAATGAACTGAGCATAAATATTACATGAAAAAATAATGAACATAAACATTACTTAAACTGCAATCGAACATTTCATCTAATATTACTTACACTATAAAATCTTGTGACCATGAAAAATTTTCTTTCTTCCAGGATGTCGTCAACTAGCAAGTCTGAGCTGAAGACTGAAATTTAATAATTATCACAGCCTGCCAGCTCAGTCCAGCTAATTAGCATGGTTGTTGTTACTAATCTCAGAATCATCTAGCAGGACAAGACGATCCCCATGAATCTGAAAATGTCTAAAAATCTAAACGAAGATGATTCTCTCAGAGGACTTTGTTAAAATACAATGAGCCCAGCATGTCGTAGCATCTTTTCAAGCATCATTCAGCATCAGATTAAATAAATAAGATTAAAAGTAACGAAATATGCATTAATTAAATAAATATGAATCAAGTATTATGATAGTTTATGATTAATAATATACATGATGACCAAAAAAAATAAAAAATAAAACAGTATGTTATATTCAACAACAATCTATCGGTGAAGATACAGACTAACGATGTAAACATTGGAATATTTTGAAGTTATAATATTTTAAATACGTAATTATCTATAAAAAAAAAGTAAATAATACCAGCGTAAAAAAATCTAAATGATTATTCAATATAACATTATAAAAAAATTACCAACGTTTACAAATTATTAGTTAAACAATTGTACTATCCAATTTATTATTTCATTATATTTTTTTTTAAATAAATGAATAAATAAAATAGAATAATTTTTTAACATACTGTCAACAGATAAGCCAAATTTCAGGATGAAGAAATAATGGCAGAGCCGGATATAGGGGATTGCAAACTCTCATAATAGGCATTTTAAATGAAACTTTCCTATTTTATCTTGCATTCCAATATTTTAAATCAAATTATTTTTTAAAAAGTAAATACTACCAGCGTAAAAAGAAAAATGTAAATAATTATTCAACTGAATATTATACAAAAAATTAACAGTTTAAAAACTTATACAAATATAAATAGTTTTATTTATATATTCTAAGTAAAAATCAGATTTATATTTGTCTATTGAAAAAAGAAGTAAGTTCTGTCATTGATTTTATGAAAATAAAGCCAATCAACAACAAATGATCGTAATCAATCACTAGGAGCTATAATAATTTATTAAATTTAAGATAGTAGGGGAATTCCAAGTACATTCATTTTTTTATTTTACTCAGTAGTTTTTTAATGAATTTTTAAAAATAAGAAAAACTACAAATAGTAGTATTATGTAAAAATACTACTATTTCCTAATACTAATGTTTTTTAATTGTATTGTATTCATTTTCATTTGGCAATAAAAATTGCCAAAATAATGTTGTTTGTTCAAAAAATAATGTTGTTAGTACATTTTTATAAATTATTAATAATAAAAATAGTTATATACTAATAAAATTAAGTATTATTTCCACAATGGTATGACATTCATTTTAAATGCATCTTTTAGACAAAAACTACAAACTTTTCTACTTGTCACTGAAAAACGAGAGTGCAGCCAATTGGCTACAGTAAGCACTGTACAGCTAAAAGAACTTTAATGACAACAACAAAACTAATAATACAGTATAGTTTGGCTGCCTTAACTTGGCAGTCGACCTTAGGCGATTTCATTCCCAGAGAGGGGTCGCTCGTTGAAAGGTTACTATATGCTACCGCTTAATTGGCTACAGCTTCTTTCGCCAAGTGGAGAGAATTTCTGGTGGTCATCCGGTCTCCCACCCCCCAGAGTGAAAGCGAATAAAAGGGTACACCTGTTCCGCTCACCCCGCACGGTCATCCTTCATTGTGCTAGGAATTTCCGGTATCCTCCTATCCTATACGCATTCTTTCACATTTTTCATTAGCGAACTGATTGAACCACTGTCCTGCAAATAGTAGTTAGAATGGCTGAAAATAAGAAAGTTATTCATTCCAAGGAGCGCAATATTGTTTTAAAAGTTTTTAACTTTTTTGAAGAGGAAGCAGCTGCAGGAAAATTGATAATTCCTATACAACAAGCTCGAAAAAGAGCAGCTCATGCAACTGGTGTCTCTTTGAGAACAGTTGACAGAATTAAAAAAGAAGCTCTTACAGACCCAGTCCTTCACACGCCTGGTAAGCGAAGAAAATTACAAAGAAATCGGAATGCTTTATTAAGAGTTGATGATTTTGATTTGTGTGTTATTCGCCAGACGGTAAATGAATTTTACGCAAATAACAGAATGCCGTCTCTGAGAACTTTATTGCCTGCAATCAAGAAAAAAAATTGATTTTCCTTGGGAAAGGGAAACCCCCGAGGAAGATTCTACTGAAAATTGGTTTTCGTTGGAAAAGATGCGAAGACAAAAGAAAGATTGCTATGGAAAGACCAGATGTCCTAAACTGGCGATATAGGTACCTGCGAGATATAAAAAAGTACAGAGAAAACAATCGTACTATCATATATCTGGATGAAACCTGGATCGACAACAATCTTTGTTTTAGGAAATGCTGGCAGCTAGAGAAAATTGGAGCTTTTCAAAAGCATAATGCCGGAAGAAGATTAATTGTTGTTCACGCAGGAAGCGAAGAGGGCTTTATAGAAGGGGCAAGTTTGGTCTTCCAATCTGGCACTACCTAAGATGATTACCATGGCCAGATGAATTTTGAAAACTTTTCGAAGTGGCTGGAACAAAAATTATTGCCAAGCATACCACACAATAGTGTGATCTGTATGGACAACGTTTCCTATCACACAAAAATTCTGAATGCAAAACCCAGCAAGTATGCCACAAAAAGGGAGCTTTCTCAGTTTTTAGAAAAAAAAAAAAAACAAATTCCCCACACTCTGGACATGAGAAAAACTGAGTTGTACGACTAAGTAGTGGCTAATGCACCCGCTCAGAAAAAGTATTGTGTGGATGAATTGTTAAAGAGTAAAGGCCATGATGTATTGAGAATTCCACCATATCACTGCGATCTAAATGCAATTGAAATGGCCTGGGCTGCCACGAAAAGATATGTATGTGAGAAATGTAAATGGAGAAATAAATCTTACAAGAATGAAAAATTTAATTTCTGAAGCCTTTTCATCCATTACTAAAGAGCAGTGGTCCCAATATTCTAACCACGTTAAAAAAATTGAAAAATACTATTGGGATATAGATAATTTGGTCGAAAAAACAATTGACAATATAAGTTTTATAGTAGGGGGAGATTCCTCTGAAGACACAGATACTGCAAGTGAAGGTATGGAATCCGATTTCGAAAATGATAGTGATTCTACCTTAAGTGGAATAGAACCACTATAAGCACACATAGCACACATAAATAGTCTTTTTCAAGGCTCATGGTTTTCATAGGCCTCCTGGGGAAACACTCCATGTAAAAAAAAAGTTGTTAATGCGTCTAACGCAATAACTCAAAAGTGGTGTGGAAAATTGCATAATAAAATAATAATGAAACTAAAAAAGCTATTATACAGAAACAAAACATATAAAAATACGCAGTTATGGCTCGGGCTTTAAAGACAAATGCGGGTTGAAGGGGAATCACTGACGTTGCGTATTTCCCGAGATAGGAGCGCACGGATAAGTGGGAAAAAAAAGATAGATGGTGCATTGTAAAATTTTACAAATGCTATTAGAAAATAAATTTATAAAATTCCTAAGTCTAGATTTAAAAAATAATGTAATTATATTCATAAAATTCACTTAAATAGTTTTTTCAGGCTCCAGCTCAACTTAAAGGATATCCTGCCTCTACACTGCAAAATTTACAGAAAAAAACCTGTCAGCCAGGGCGCTAGTTTATTTCTGTATATTTTACAGAAGTCTTCCGTAAATTTTCAGTTTCTTTTACAGAAATCTTCCGTGTATGAAAAAAAAATACGGAAGACTTCTGTAAAATATACGGAAATAAACTGTCGTCCTGGCTGACCGTTTTTTTCAGTCAGTTTAACAGACTTTTTTTTTTGCTGTGTAGCCCCCATTAATACATGCTGAGTGTTCTTTTCAAGTACAAAAAGTTGTTACAATACTTTTAAACAGCTTTAGAAACAAACCACGTTATAAAAGCGTGCGTGTTTTTCAGTTTTTAAACAGAAAAAGCAGAACATTTTCATATTATTATTTCAAATTATTTTCATATATATATGTATATGTGTGTGTGTGTGTGTGTGTGTGTGTGTATATATATATATATACATATACACATACACACACAAAAATACTAAAGATACTATTTGGGTATTCGTGAAAAAAAGGTCTATAAATAGAACAAACTTTTAAATTATTGTATTGACTTGATAAATGAGTAAAATTTCAATTTAATCCGACGTTCTGAAGTTCATGAAAGTTACTTTTGAACGCTCTTTACATACATACATACATACAGGTGAATTTAATAAAAGCGTGTTAGTAAAAAAAAAAAAAAAAAAGAAAGCAAGAAAGAAACCTAGAATTATTTTGTAGATACATATACAAGTGTGTTCGATTTATTGGAATATTTCGACGGTCATTTACAGTATATTGTTCATATTTCCCCAGAAATTTTTTTAAAATCCACTGTAAGTTTACTAGCCGTGTATGCGCGATAAGGTGCCAATTTCGGCCACCCGACGCAAAATCTGTTACCGAATTTCCCCAGTGGACTCGACCAAATTCACATGACCGACTGCCAAGTTATCGTGGCAGGACTATATCCCCTCATTATATTGTGCTTGTCATAAGCAGGGATGTAAACATAGGGGTCCCACCCTCAGTCGTGCTCTGCAAGACTGAGGGCGGGGGAGATACATGAGTGGGTAACGTTTTCTTGGAAATTAGTAGGGAAAAGAATTTTCTTGTTATTGATTGATAGAATTTACAGGATGTGATCAGTCGTGTGTCTTCTCTCACATAGCATAACGAGTTTTTTCTGAGTCCTCATTTTGTTGAATTACCATGGGTCCGTCAAAAAAAAAAAAAAAATTAAATTGCACAATGTTGAGAGTTTTTTTAAAGCAAAGGAAGATGTTAAAAAAGATGAAAGATTGCTGAGTGAAACTATTGATGTTGCTTTAGAAACAAAAGGTTTTTTTTTTTTTTTTTTGGAGGGGGGGGGGGGTATTTGTAAGAGTACCAAAAGAACTAAAGTAGTTATGATAAACAAAGTTGTTGTCAGTAGGGGATACAGAGAAAGGGACTAGGGGGGGTTCCGACACCCGGCCCCCCCACCCCAAAAAAAAAAAAAAAGAGAGAAAGAAATAGATTGCTGAAAGGTAATATTCTGCTTAATTACACTTTGGATAGGAAAAATTATCTTTTTTTTTTTTTTTTTTTTTTTTAAATAAGCTCCTCCCAAAAATTTTTCCATTGGTTTAGACTAAAATTGTGCTTTATTGTACATTTTTGTTTGGGTAAAAGAAGCTTTTTCAAAATTTATTCCCTCCCAAAAAATATTTATCGATTCGCCACTGATGGTGATCAGAATTACTCGATTTTTTTTCAGTCATGTGATTTTGTTGGGATAATTACGACAATCACCTTAACTTTTAAGAAAATCATGTAGAACGACAGTTCTACGAGTGACACAGCCAGCCCCAACCAACCAACCGTAAAACTTCGCAGCACTCATATTTACAGCTAGCTTTTCTATTTTTAAAATTTCACTTCTGAATCTCGGAATACGCTCTAACGAATTTTTTACAATTAATATATGATTTTAATCGGTGCCAAATTCACTGAGTGACGTCGCCGGTTAAGCTGGAAAACTTGTTTTTTAAATTTAACCCAGTTCAAAGAGGGAACTATTTAACCCGCGTAAGAAAATATGGAAAATGATCTTGTTTCATAGGCAGTAATTAAACAAGGCAAGGAGAATGAATACAGTGCTGTTGCCAGACGCGAAAGAAGTGAGAGACCATAAGAAAATATTTTTTAAGGATAAGTAGGCTGTTAATTTTTTTTTTTTTTTTTTGCGGGGGAGGGGGTGTTTCAATTAATGATCAATTTTCATCACAGTATTCCAAATTTTTATAAATATGCTCTGGACAAAATTGATGAAAAGAATTGACCTAAAAAATCTAAAGGGAAATGACTTGGCACTCAATCTCAATCCATGATTTCATACACACATAATAATTCCATTCATTCTTCTTTTTGAATATGGTATCACTTATGTTTTAAATTAGTCACTCTTTCAATAATATTTCTGTTTCCTTTCGCTTTTCGCTCTCAGCTATCCCCTCACGTAGATCCGTGACAAGATTTGTACAAGTTAACTTATATCGTAAACCAGTTTGGTCCTAGACAGCTGGTACGTTTCACTTCCGCTTTCTGACCAGTTGACTTGAGTTCGTTAAAATTTTTTATTTGGGAATACCTTATTCCCAAATAAAAAATTTCCCAAACAATTAAATAATGTTTTATCTGTTTTTATTATGACTTGACTTCTATCCCCGATGTCACACTTTTGCAAGATGAGCTTTATGTTACTGTCGTTTTTGTTTTTTCATTTTAAAAAATAATAACAGATTATTATATACTTTATTTATTTTTTCTATAATTTATTTTGCTATAATTAATAATTAAAAATAGTTAAGACTTTGAATTAAAAAAAACTAATTTAAGTATTTTTTGGTGAAACTCCTTCCTAACTTTTTCTTTAAGTATTCCGTTTCTCTAGTATTTTGATAGCTATTCCTAATTAAATTAAGTCTTTATTTTTCTAATATTATTAACTCTATTTGGAAAATTCAATATGTAATTAATATTTCAATGATTTTTTTTTCTTTTCAGAAAGCTCACATAATTAATAATAATTATTTAGTATTCAAAGGAAAATAAATAGTAGTTTTACATATTAACTAGTTTTAATAATAATTCTTTTACTCTTCATGTATATATAAAATTTATTTAAATGATTGAATTATAACTTTAAGACCAATATTTTTTCCAAATCTTAGGTTTGGTTTTCTCACTTTTATTTTGTATTCCTTTAAATACCAGATTTAAAATTTTGTTCAATACTTTTCAGATAGAAATTTGATTAATTAATCTAAATTTATACATGCACTATATTTTGTATTAGACATTAAAAGACCGGAGATGGTATCTAAAACAAGATGTTGTGCCCACCCGAGCCGAGTTGATAAGATACTGAAGATGGTAGATAACTGAAGTATAAAGGTGCAGGGTTCTGGTCTACCGGATGGCTAATAATCTAAAAATTCGGAGTTTTGGACGGTTTTTCTCGCAAGTAATGTAAATACGCTTCAGGAGCACTAAGAAAGTCAACCATGCAAGACACCCCCCCCCTACATAGGCAATACGAAATGCTCCTCGTGTAGGTTTACCATAGGATTACCACAATAGAATACAACCTTTTCAGAAATAGTTATATGCTTTTAGTGTATGTTAGAAAAAACTGAAATTAAATTACTAACATAATGTATTTCTTAAATTTATAAAACACACAAAAAGCAGATATCAATATTCTATTAATTACCTACTTGGTCAAAGACAGCATGCAGTTATGTAAATTTATCGAAAATGTGGCTGCCTTTTAAATCTATCAAAACACTCAATTCATCGTTTTTCAAGGGGTGCGTTGGAAAAAACGAGGAATGCGGGAAAACGACAAATGCGGGTTCAAGTCAAAATACGAAGAAAGCAATGTTTATGCATGCACGCAATGACTGTATAACAAATACTAATTTTTTACAAATCAAATAAATCGAAGATGAAAATTAGGTGATGCTTATTTGCAAAAAAATCAGTATTTCATGTTGTGTTTTCCATCATTTTTTAAATTAAACAGTAAATTTTCACGATTTACAATACTTTTCTCGACCTTTTCTGTGATTTTATGTTTGTATAAAAATGTTCATACAGTTTCAAATACCGTTATTGCTTCAAACTTCGTACTAATGTAATCTCTTCCTCAGTGGCAAGAATATTATCATCTGCTTCGAAATTATTTTTATTTTTTGCATTGTTACAATTTTTTTACGTTTAGGATATCACATGCCTCAAATTCTTGATTAATGGAAAGAAATTATTAAATTTCACGCTATACACAACCTCTTCAACACTCAACCATTGTTCATCTGTTCATCATCAGACCAAGAAATCATACCAAGAAACAATTACAGTCTGTATGTCATATTGATCCACTTAACCTTCGATTTCATTTTAGCTAGGAGAAAAATTTTACAACGATGAGCGCGGGAAAGTCAATTTATGACGAACGATATATGCGGGTTTCTTTAATGTTATTCAAATACAATTTGTGCAGGGACCACAGAAAGAAAACGATCAATACGGGAAAACGAATGCGGGAACGATAGATCGGGGTTTCTCTGTATTTTAAAGCCTCTAATTTATGGGAATCATTGACAAAAAGGTGTTTTTTTTTTAATCATCCTAAAATAAGTATAAAATGTGCTAACTAAGAAAGTACCTTAAATAAATACAGTAGAATTTTTCAAATTCAAAATCGACGGGACTTTACCGATTCTGCATGACACAAAATTCCAGATCATAAAAATCCTGTAGTAGTATAAAAAAGAAATTTATAATCAGAGAAATTGCTCATTAGAAAGATGCTATTCCTTCTAACATTTTTAATAAAATCTAAAACATTTTCGTTCGAATACGGATTTATTGTTAATTTAAGGTCTAATTTCATCTTGATAATTCAAATTCCGTAAATTAGCAGTCCAAATTTTAGAAATCTTTCTGTATTTAAAAAAAAACAAAAGAGGATATATTTAAAAGAAAAACGGGAAACATAAAAGTTTAAACATGCAAGCCAAACGCTGCTTCACTTGCCGTGTTCTTATGGGAACGGAGTTAAGCACCCAGGCCACCACGGGACACAACGAAACGCAGTTATGCAATGCATAATCGGAATTAATACAACAACGCAGCACATAGCCACATCAGATTGTGAATCTGAAATGGCTAAAATTTTTAGCACATTAAAACAGTTATAAATTGATCGGGTGTCCAGCAATCTTAAACATTGGATGTTGGTGCCTGCTCTGGCATTTTTATCCGCGCTAAGCGAAACTCTCCTTTCTTTCCGAATTATATGTCTTTAAATGAATAATAATAAGTTTTTGGATAGCTGGTTAGTGGGACAAATTTCATTTGTAATTTGTATGCTTACTGCCATCGTATTTTTTGAGATAAACAACACTTTTTGAAGGGGAACATGAATTTAAAAAAAAAAAAAATTGCATGTAATGTCGCTTGAATTTAAATTTTAAAATAGTTTTGTACTTTTCGTGATTACGTTAGCTATGTTAGCACTTCAACTATGAAAATAAATTAAAATTAAGCTCATTTAATGAGTAAATTTTTTTTCATTGCACTTGAATGTCAAATTTTGGGTTATTCAAGAAAAGGGGTTAAAATTAAATTTTCTCAAAAACTACTGATTTTCGGCCATTCATATGAGGGTTAAAATTGTAGCATTTTCCCCTCTCCTATCACGTCTTCAAATGAAAACGTCTAGTTACCAGTAATCCATATGTGTTTATTACCATAAAAAATAATAAATAAAAAAATAACATAACAAGAATGTATACTGTATGAAATATATATAATAATATAATATATACAAATATATGTACAAATAATAATATATACAAACGCTACCCTTGTCTAATGACAATGGTAGGGTTAGGGCTGGATGTTAATGAAGGTGCATAGTAAAGAACATTATTTTATTATTTGTCCCCTCTCCTTTGGCGTGATTGGGAGAGTAACATTGAGGAATGGGGGGAGGGGGGGGGGGGTTGCAAAATATTTCCTATCGTGGAAAACGCAATTTTTAAATAGGTAAAATCTGAATTCACTGAATTTGGGAAGGGGGCAAGCAATTGATCCCTTTTGCACTTACTAAGTTATGCCTTGGTAGGCCCATATCCAGAAAAGCATTTTGGAAGCATACCTGCCAACATTTACTGAAAAAAATCCAGTAGATTTATGCGGTATCACAGTCTACACGCTATTTAAGTGGAAGAAGGGTAGAGGTTACTCAAGCCCCCTGCGAAAATGCAAAGCAATTATTAAAAAACAGCTATTTTAAAGCATTTTTATTTACTCTAGTAACAATAAAGTTTAAAATACCTGATCGCCGGGAGTAATATTCAGGGGCTTTGAACTCAAATCTCTATTATTGGACCAAAATATCATGGCATATTGGTCCATATTGAATGAATATACCCCATCTTTCAGAACTGTTGGAGAAATAAATACACCACTATTAAAGCTTCAAAATGTCAAAAAACCAGGAGATTTTAATGTAAAATCAGGAGACCAGTGGAAACCATCAAAATCGTGTAGTCTCCGGAAAAATCCAGTAGAGTTGGCAGGTATGTGGAAGGGCTCCAAAAATTTCGGAGGGGGTCTAAATGACAAAAAAGGCAAAATTTTTCACAAAAAGTCTAACATCCTATCATTTTAGTAACAAAAATCAAAATTCCGGGAAAGTATTTGGACCCCCACCCCCTGAAATATGTCTTTGGCTTTTGGTCCCCCCCCCCCACAATAATTTACTGACTGCGACGGCAGTGGTCAAACACATGTTTTTGTAAATTTACACCAATTTTTGTAAAATTTACTCTTTTTGTTAAGACAGTTAACAAAACAAATTCAAATCTAGGGTAAAATGCTTTTGAAAGGCTGTTTTATTCTATTTTTTTTTTGTTTGTTTTGGTGACAGAGCAGCAGAAAAGACTGAATTTTGCCTGCACTGATTCTTGGAATCAATTGTGAAAATTTAATTATTTCAGATTTGTTCTCAGTTGCTACAACCATGGCATCAGAAAATATTTAGCCATATTTTTAATACTTTCATCAATATAAGCCATTATATTTTCAGGAATTTTTCTTAGACAAGTGGGTGATTTCACAGTATTGTGATCATTTATATCATGTCTGCAGTAAGTTCAACTGGTCAAAACAGCATAAAAAATGTAATAAAGTGAAAAATGCTTTTTTTTTTTCCAAAAAAGTATAACATACAATTTACAAAAAGAAAAACTAATCACTCAACCCAATTTTTTGCTTAGTTGTGACCAATAAAATTTACTTCTGTCATGACATGCAGAAGAAATGCTCATAATACTATAGAATTTCCTAATTGCCTTTCGTATGCTTGCCACCATATTTTCAAGAACTTTAATATACTGTTTTTAAGAACTATATTTCTTACTACTTGATTGGCCTTTGATACCATACATCAGTAGCGTACCCAGAAATTATTTTCATGGTTGGCAAAGTATTCAGAAACTAAAATGTAATTATAATTATAAAAATCGATATAACACATCTTTTTTTGGGAAGAGGAAAATATATACATCTCTGTATTCTACTTTTATTCATTTCAGGAGTGGCTATAACCCCCATCAGCCACCCACCGACCATGCCCCTGCCATACATCATACATTTAAATTTCTGTGGCTGATATGCTGAAAGTGGTTGTGCAAAACATTTTTATTGTTATTGCATGTGATTAACGTGCAATAACAATAAGTTTTATCTTTAAAATCTAGTTTGGGTGCCAACCAAATATAAATATTAGTAATTGAGGGGGCAGAGGTAGAGACCGTTTTTCAGTTTCTAAACTTTTTTCAAGAGTATGTGCTTCAGAAAACTCCATATTTTAAAAATATTCAACATTCATTATATTAATTACTTTTTCATTGAGATTCAATGAAAAATATTCAAGTGATATTTTGAGCGAATGTAGTACTGGATATCAGTTAGAGTAATTGCTGTGCAACAATAATTTATATAAAATACAGTCAGTAGTTAATTGTACCTTTTGCAGTCCATTAAATGCTACTCAATTAAAAATATGAGTAAAATAAATTTAACTATGAAACTTTACTGAAAAATGCATTTATTTTCCATTTTAATATCTAAATAAAGCAAAAGATAAATATTATACAGGGGGTGATCAGTTTAAAAGAGTACCCGTTGGTTTTTCTAATTACCCTTTAATCTGAAGCATGTGTCAACTATTCTAGCACGAGACTATAATTGCTTGAACCTTGTTTAAGTGTGGGAGACTGTTTCCAACACTGTTGAACTGTTACAACTTTATAAATCTGATTTTACCTTTAAATTTTTGTTCCACCTTACAGAGACGTACCATGTTACTTAATGAGGTGACAATTTTATTTTTGGAAAACAATTTAATTCAAATTTTTTGCATTATCGTTTCTTACAGCAAATGTTAAAAATGTTTGACACCATTTTGAATCCAAACATTAACACTTTGAAAGTTTTAAGATATTACTCCCCCTCAAAATCGATGCCCACAGAAACAGACTTAAAGGAAGCACAGCAGTTTTGTATTCTTGGAAAAATCTAAAATCCAGTGCTATATGCAACCAAGAACAGCAAAATAATTAACTGTATTTATAGAAATCGAGCCATTGTGATGAAGAAATCCCCCCCCCAAATGAGGGATTTTTTAATGTGATATTTAGCGATTGTTAAAAATAACTATTTTCTAAACTTTCATATTTATCAGTAAATTTAAATTTTTTGGGGGACGGGGGGGAGTGTGAAAGCCTGCTAGGTAGGACTCAGCCCCCATGCCTCCTCTCTGGTTATGGCCCTTCGATAAAATGGGGACAAATTATTTTATTTAATAAAGAAATATTTCACTTAGAGATTTATAGTATCAATAACTAACTATTGACCAGTTGTCTATGTGCTTTATATAAAGTGGTTAAACTTATTTAATCATTAATCTGAATGTTTTTTAAAAATATGACTATTGAAAAAATTAATCCGATTATTTCTTCCAAAAAAAAATGATTTTTTTAACACGCTGTTTAGTAGTAATCTATAATTCCACAATTTATTACATTAAATAAAAAATAGTCTTTTGTTTATAAGTTGGAAGTACAACTTTAAGAAATGCTGACATATTTAAGCCTGAAAATAATTTAATCATCTTACATCAAATTGCAAGGGAATTAGTAATAGAAATCCCTTTCTAACAAACTTGTATGTAAATATTAATAATGTTTACATAGAAAAAAAAAGAATGCATAATTATTTTAAGAACAAAAAGTATTAGTAAAAGTATATAGAAGAAGTTTTTTAATTACAGGAATGCTCACGCATAAAACTGAGAAATTATTATCAGTGATCTTTATTTAAACATGTTCGATGTAAATTTTTAATAATTTAAAACACATTTTTATACGTATGCAGTCACTTTCAGTAAAATACGCAAACCTTAAACAATAATAATAAATATAAGCATATACACAAACTAAGATTAGCAAAGCAATAATGTCAATACTCAAATATTAGCAAATTCATATAATTAAAGCAACTATTAACAGAATATAAATAAGTATAAGTTACATTTCACAATATACATTCCAACACATAAAAAAAAAATCATATTTTTTTCTTACCAAAGCAATACTAAACGATCCATTTTTCGAAACTCAACTAGCCTAGTGCCATTTCTACACTCTGTGCCGATCCCAGACGTCTCCAATTCCATTTGCCTTTGCCGATTCCAACCGTTTCCCCGACCTTTGCCGATCCCAGAAGGTTTCTTTTTCTTTCCAAGTAAATAGAAAAAATTATGCCAAAAATAGCGAAAACAGAAAGGTATGGCACTCTTTTGACGTGTCCACATGACTCTTTCGTCCAATAGAAACGCCTCAATTTCTCGTATAAGATCTACGTTCTGGGATCGGCAAATATGCATCCGCACGTAGCATCAACAACATTTCTTATTTTGTTGCCAAACAAAATTTAAAAAAAGGACGGATATTTTTAAAAGTGACAGTTTTTCTCAAGTCGTAGTAATAAAAACAATCAGCAATTTTCTTTTTTTCCTAAAAGATTGGTTATATTTGAAGTTATTTAAGTATTTCACTGATTTCAACTTATTTTATGTAAAAATAAGGACTATTAAGCCTTCTTCAGAAATATATTTTAAGTATCTGGCAACTGGCAACAATGTCAATAGAACACGGACTAAGAGGGTACAGGACAATCATCCAAGCATTGTGAAAGAACTAAATGAAATTTGCCTAATAGGTAGCGCTGGGAGTCGTACCCATTAATTTTTGGCGCATGCGTCGTGTGCTAGTAGCTAAAACGTAAACAAATATCAACGGAAGCACCCCGCGGGAGATGCTTACGCCGTGTGTCGTCAGAGGGCGCCCATGCCGTTAATCATTAAAAGGGGGTCGCATATTTTCCTTTCAGAGGATGACGCAGTTTCGTGCAGAATGAATACCAAATAACTGAAAAATCACCCAAAATACTGGTGTTAAACGATAAAGTAATTAAAAAACTTTGTAAAAAACACACATAAGAAGTAATAAGTAAGAGGATACGCACGTTTCGTTCAAAAAAAAAGAAAACTTTTTTGAACGAAACGTGCGTATCCTCTTACCTATTACTTCTTATGTGTGTTTTTTACAAAGTTTTTTAATTACTGAATACCAAATAGTTTGAATGAATCCTTTTAAATCATGATTCAACTCAAAATAAAACAATAACGATTCCCATTAATCGCTGGATGTATATAAGTGTCTTTATTTGTCCAATTACTCTACTGTAAAAATGAGGGTATAAAACACAAACTGGTATGCAAAGAAAAACAAAGATGCAGTTCTAACACATAGCAGCCGTATATCTCGATAAACTCCACTCTAAAACTCAGACAATTGTGGTAGAATGTTTACAGATAGTCACCAAAAGAATTTTATTGTTAAAGAGAGAATTGTTTTTGTTTCTTTCCCTGAACAGGTTCTAATAAATTGTTTGAAAAAATCTTTTTGTTAAAGAGAGAATTGTTTTTTGTTTCTTTCCCTGAACAGGTTTTAATAATTTTGTTGTTTCTGTGCAAATATATGAAGTATAATGAACATCATCACGAACCTCTGTAGTGCTGCCATCTATATTTGAATTTCAAGACTTTTTGACGTCTCCCTCTGCGGTAGATAAAGCAAAAATAAAGCCCTCACTTCCCAATACTCTACGGCCGGCATTGGCGACGGAACTGGGGGGTCAGAGGGGGCACTTGACCCCCCCAGATTTTGTAGTGAGTGGTCAAAGTACACTTTTTGTTCACTTGAACCTTCTTCTATACTATTAAAATCTGTGCGCGTCTGTCTGTAACATCATCTCCTCCGAAACGGCTGGGAGTTGAATTTCGATCGAGGTGTCCCCGGATTCGAAAAATTCCGGGGAAGGTCTTCCGCTGAATTAAATTTCGAAATTCGAATTAGTTTAGGAGATATTAATTGATAAAAAAAACCCGTCAAAATCGCCAATTTTTGTTCTCCGCAATTCCGCGATTGTAACCCCTGTAGTCAGAAAAGGGAGAAATAAGCATCGAGGTTGCCATGTTTGGCGAATTTATTAAATGATTTACACTCTTGCATTAAAAATAAAGGAATAATAATTTTTTTCTGTTTCAAATATTTGCTAGGTTATTTTTTAATTAAAATATCGTCTGCGTGGGAAATCAGACCAGGAATTCAATATTTTTCATACGCAAAAGAAAAAGGATTTGTAAATTTCCGAGACTAAAGTGTATAACTTTATAATTTGGCGACAAATAAAATGGCTTAAATGCCGATTTTGAGAAAATAGTTTGCAGCGGTTTGCACAGTTTTGGGGCTTGGCGCAATTTACTGAGAGCGTAAAGAAATAGTATTTTTAAAAACAAGTGTAGGTTTTACTAGAATTTAGCCTGAAATTTTAATTTTCTGTTCAGAAATAATACAGTTATTAAGGCGATTGTAAATGATCTATAGAATTGTCATCAAGTTAAATAAATTGATTTAAATTAGGGAAAGCCCGCCAAATTTCAGAAAATTAAATTTTTTCATTTGTATTGCTAATTCTATGTCCCGATTGATATGAGTTGGTGTTACGAGCGTATGAATAGATAATATTTTTTAATCCCGCCAAACAAGGTGTAATAAAATAGGAAGTCTTTATAAATACGAATGCTGTTTGAGATGAATGAGAATATCTTTTAAACCCAATATGACTAGCTGATAATGCCTTTAAATTATTGCATTTATTGTCAATTTTAATGTGTGATTCATTTTGGCTATTTGCCATCGACTGCCGACGTTAATTACGCCAAAATGGCAGTTCTAGCAAAGTGAACATAAATAAATCATATCATATTCTATTTTTAACACTGCTACAGTTTCCGTAGCAACGGAATCCATTTTGCCTCTTAAGTTGTTCAATTTAATAATTAAGTGAAACCACTCATTTCTACAGCTCTTAAGACCCAAAAAAGTGAAAACGCATTAAATGTGAAACAAATAGAATTTTAACATATTTGCGCATTAAAAATAACCGAAGTTTTTTCCGGCAATTCTGCATATTTTTCATTTTATTTCCTTCGCGTGTGACGTCATTTTCACGTCATTGTCTTCTGTTTTGCTCTCAGATTAAGCAGAGAAGCACATTACACGCTAACGTATGTGCTGCTTCGGCGGACATAAGGAAGCGCTTTTGTCGGGTGCGTATTTGCCTAACCCCTCTGTGTGTATAAATTAAAGCAATGAAACTTTGTAGGCTTTTTTTTTTTTAACTAGAAAAAGGCAGATTAACGTCGTTAACGTGGAAGAAGCGATATGGAAAACTATTTAATTGGTAGCCGTAATGCGAAATGATAATCTATTATTCACATGCGCAAAGCACCAAAATTTCGAAAGTATGAAAAGTCGGGAATATGAATTGAAAATCCAAAATAAATCACCAGAGACTATAGGATAAGCATCGTGTACGAGAATGATACTGCAATCATGTACATAACAAAGGCGCTTGCAAGGAATACAAAATATAATATGAAATTAATTGCTCTTTCTTCCCATGGCGTTTGTGGAATCTTTCCGAATAACGGGATCCGATGTGCTTCGACTATTTCATATAAATTACTTATATGTTAAAGTTCTATTTGTTTTTTCATATATATTCCAGTTACTCCAGTTACAAGACCAAGAGCTCTAGAAACGACTTCAGATTTTGTTGAATATTGAATTTGACACTATGCAATTAGTCTATGTTAAAAATAAAATATGAAATTATTTATTTATTTAGTGTGAATTGGCAGTGAGATCAACGTTAGTTTTATGTAACAAGTGTGCTACTGTATTAAGAGTTCAGTAAGGGTAATAAGCTTTTCCACTTAAGTTACGTCACAAATGTTTTCATTTACGAAAGCGACAAGATCGTCCAGGAAACAGGATGCATTTTGGTTTCTGGACGTACAATGTGCATCGATTGTTTCGAGTAGGTTTTTTAAATTTAGGTAAAATTTAATAAGGTTTAAATTTAATTTTTCAACTTCAAAGTCATCTGCAACATAACTGTGCTAATGCATTGTCCACGCTTTACGAAATGCAAGATAAGATAAAATAGTATTCAACATCATGTAATGTTATTCATATGGTATGTATGAATGCTATAAATTAAATCTAAAAAAAAGAGAATTATATGATGTAGAAATAAGGCATTTTTCGAAAGAGAAAAGTTTCGTCTGCATACCGTAAACTTCTTACTTTTCTGATCGCCAGTGACAATGGTGTAGTTTTTGTGTCATCATGTTGCAATCGTCTCAAATTTCCACTCATGGAGTCAGCTTTTCGTCAGAATTCCAGCAATTTTTCACTATTAGAGATTCCTATTAATGGGTTTAATTCGAATTATATGTGTGTAAGGAAAATATTCGTCTCCTACCGTGCGGAGAACGGGTAAGCAGCTAGTACTAAATTAAAACGTGAAACTGTTTTAATTGTTTACTTGAAATGGGTCGATTCGGCCCATTTCTAAAATTGATCTTTCGATATCTTCTAAGATTTAAATTTAGATCTTTCAAACTTCATGTATTCCTCAAAAATGTGCACTCGTTTAATATGTGAGTTTTTCAGAGTTTTCTTTGATCACCTGAAAAAAAAAGTGACATTTTACCCGTCTGGGTCAAATCGACCCATGCTATTAGTATGCGTAGAAATACTTGGAAAACCCATTTATATTTTGAATAGACTTTATTTTCTTGTGTGGTCGATAGATAGGGCAGTACATTGAAGGATAAATATGATCAATTATCTGCCTGGTATGCTTAGTCATTTCTTTTTTAGTTCAATAGCATGGCAAATCGCAAACGTAAACGTTCTAAAGAAGAAATCAGAAAACTCTTACAAGGCTTTCTGATCAAGAGCTTTCAGATCTATCTGATATAGGTGAAGATGAATGTGTTGAAACAGATGAATCAGATTACATATCGAATGAAGATATTTCTGATGAAGAGATAGGTACGTTAGATATTGAAGAAAGCATTCAACCAGCGTCTACGTTTGTTGGTAGAAACAAAACTGAATGGTGTAAAGTCGCTCCTACTTCATGCAAAGATCGGTAAGTAATCTAATTTAAATTTATATTTATTTTTCTATGTCTTTACAACGATTTGAAACAATTAGGCAGTTCCTTAAGATTTGACAACAAAAAAAGCAGAACAAGTCGTCGACGCCTAGATAAATTAGCACCAATAAGATCATTATTTGAGATGTTTGTTGCACAATTTCCGAAGATGTTAGTGCCTCACGAATGTTTGACGATAGATGAACAGCTCGTGCCATTTCGAGGTAAGTGCCCATTTAGGCAATATTTACCAACAAAGCCAAGAGGGAAGTGTGGAATTAAATTATGGTTGATGTCGGATGTAAAAACATCATATGTATACGACGCTGAAGCGTATACTGGAAAGCCTCTGCATGGTGAGCGTGATATAAACCAAGGAAGAAATGTTGTTTTGCGCCTGGTAAAGGCTGTTGAGGACAGTGCTCGGAACGGTGGATAATTTTTTCACCGATTATATCCTTGCAGAAAATTTGTTAAAGAGAAAACAAACACTTGTTGGAACTCTCAGAAAAAATAAACCGTTTATTCCTCCTGAATTTGAAGCATCACCTGATAGGGCTGTATTCTCTTCAGTGTTCGGATTTCAACAGGATAAGACTCTGGTATCATGTACTCCAAAAAGAAATAAGTGAGTGATTCTTTCCACTATGCATCAAGACGCAAAAGTGTCACAGAAAAATGAAAAGAAACCAGATATAATCTTATATTATAATGAAACTAAAGGTGAAGTGGACACAGATAAACTAGCTTCGACCTATACATGTAAGAGAGGAAAAAGGGGGTGGCCGGTTTGTTTGTTTTATAATATGATTGATCTAGCTGCAATTAATGCTTTTGTTATTTTCATGCACATATAAATCGGTCGTATAATGAACGGAAACTTTTCAAAAGACGGCTTTTTCTGAAGGAACTCGGAAAACAGCTGACAGACCCTTAAAGAAATCGCCGGGGAAAAAACGAATGTGTCGGAAGCTATAAACAAGAAGTTACCAGCTGTAAAAGAAAGCGATGCAGATAATTTGAAAACACCTAAACGAGGAAGGTGCAAGGAATGCGGAGAAAGATAGAAAAACTCAGACAAGATGTGGATCTTGCCAGTCATTTCTTTGTCAAGAGCATGCAAATACTTATTGTAAATCTTGTATTAAAAGGTAAAATAATATGTAATGTGCAATAATATTTCATATGTAAGTAAAATATGTAGAAATAAGTAAAATAGTAAGTAATTATTTCGTGCGTTTAAATATTATAACAAGCCACATACGCAATCAAGGAATCGGTCGAACTGGGGGTTGAGGGAGGGAAAACAGTAAAAAGGAGGTATAAATGAGGTAAAATATGCATACTTAATCATTAACTAATAATAGCATCCAAAATGAGCCAAACGGGAACTATTGTAAAAGACTTCAGTAAATCTATACGAACTGGGTCAATTAGACCCATCCAGGTAAAACGTAACTTTTTTTCAACAGGGTAGGAAGGTTAAGAAACATTTTTTTTTTTTTAATTTCCAATCGCGGGCCTTTTGCCTATAGGCATTGGCCACAACTAAGGCCTGAGTTGTTGGTCTCTTTATTATGGGTGCACCTAGTTAGTGGACCACCAGTATTGGCCCCTATGAAGGGACGAACACAAATAACAGCCACGCCCAGTCGGGGATCGTACCCCGCGTTGGTTGAACCCGAAACCGTAGTACGGTGCTTTTTTTATCCACTATACAAGCTGGTCTGCGCAACTTAAATGACAGGTTTTAGGAAGAAATCACTAGGAAATTATTAACGAAACACAGTAAATAAATTTTTAAATATTTTTTATTAAACACAGTAAATATTTTGGTCTCGTCAAACGAATTTATAATATTTATTGGCCGCAATTATTTAAGAATTTGCCTTTTTCTTTCAATTTTGGCACCGAAATCTAGCATTGCATTTAAATGGCCCGGAGCAAAAGGATTAAACTCGTGTCGAGTCCATTTTCGAATTGTCCCCCTGTGGGGCGTGGGCCCCACGTTGGGAAACATTGAACTAGAGCATAAACCCCCAGCTTGACAAAAGCGAGGCGTGTTTGATTCTTCTTTTACGAGAAAAGTAGACATTGACGGTGTTATTCAACGGTTTTCCATGACTAAATGTAGAAAAGATTTATTTAACAAGAAATCATTTTTTTTTTCCGGGACACATTGTTAAATAGTGGAAGAAAAGGTATAGCCAGTAGCCAGAGGAGAGACTATGGGCCTACCCAACCTCCAAAATTTTGAATTTTCCTTAACAAAATGTTAAAAATCAAGACTTTCTATGAGAAATTTTGAAATTTCCACTTTTTTGGCCTTCTGAAATTTTTTTGGCTGCCTGTTTGCATGGAAGTATGAATAAAAATATATTTTTTTTCAATACTGAGGAAACATGGCATGCAAATGTTAAATGTTAACGTTTCAAATACAATTTCTCTATGGAGGTGACGAAACCTTCAAAACAAAATGTTGGTATTTTTTAGAGCACGGATGCTTATTGAAGTATAATACTCTTTTAAATTAATAATTTTAATTCTATTAATTATTTTCCAATTACTATTAATTTAAAGTTTCTTTAAATGATTAATAATTTTAATAAGGAATAAATGATTGATCTAATACGACATCAAAAGGATTTCTGGATAGCAAAGATTTTATCCCCGGAGCCCCGACTTGGCTCTCTGCGTCTCTGGGTAATGATAATCGTTGAAGGACAAGTGCGCATAAATCAAGTAACACTTAAAGCTCTATTTGTTTCAAAATAAGGATTGCGATGATAGTAGTATGTTTCAAGATCAGGAAGATCAAACATGATCTATCACATTTTTGGGATTGCAACACAAATTTCAATCGTGTGGGTACGGGGTGACTGCGGAGTCCGGCCAACGCTCAGAGGTCAGAACAATAACTGTGACCCTTGCTGGACAGGGCTCTTTATAAACTTATAAAACAATATATCAAAAAGTACCTCCCGACACTTTTCACTGTCAGACTTAAAATTCATGTTTTACGATTTGATGCTTTCAATCTGTGTTTTAAACAGTTCCCTATCCAAAATGTCCAACGGCTCCCATCGGCAACTGAGCGTTGCTGGTCGGCATGCGTCATCGCGTACGGTGCCCCGCCTCCCGGACTATTTACTTCAATTTTTTACAATTTAAATTTTTTAATTGGCGCACAAAAAATCATCCTGCCGGCTTTTTGAAGTGTCAGAAGTCTCTCAATTTTCGAGGTGCAGGCGTATTTACGCTTATGATACCAGGTGGGATGATAGGACATAACTCCGCCTCTCTCTCATCTCTAATCGAATCACTTACATTATTTTACATGACCTGCATCTGGGGTTACAAATGCGTGGGCATACGTGTACGCTGGAAAGAACCCAGAATCGGCGACCTGGTGTCTGCCAATTTACTAAAGAAGTAAAGCATAGCTCCAGAGCGCGCGTGGCAAGTATGACAGGAAAGCAAAACTTACAGTGAAAGTACCCGCTTAATGAACAATACCCAAACTATTTTTTATACATTACATATATATATATGTGTGTGTGTGTGTGTGTGTGCAGGCATGTATATATGCATAAAGTTTAAATTATTTTTAAAACAACAAAACATCACCAGTTTTTAAACGAGTTTCGAATATCACGTAAAAGCAAATCTCGTTGATAATTCACAAAACATCTATAATATTAGGTACACTGATTGGTTACATTTTTTCACTATAGAAAATGCCCTTTTTAATGCAAGAACCGTTGCATCTTTTGAAAAGAAATGAGGAGATGAAGTGTACAAAGTTGTCTATTTGAGTTTCATTTAGAAGGGATTTTATTTTTGTACATATTTCACACACGTCTTCTGCACTGTGTGATTACAAGGATGTCGAATCAACTCTCTCTCATCAGAGAAAGCTTTAGTACACATATCATATACATGAAGTTTCTTTCTGCCATGAATATATGTTAATTTTATAAGAAAACGCTCCGTTACATATGTCACACACACTATACTTATCTCCTGTGTGGGTATGAACATGGATATTCAAGGTTACTTTCTCAAGAAAAGCTTTATGGCATATCCCATACACATGAGATGTTTGCCTGCGTGAGTACGAAGATGAACATTTAAGTGTCCCTTATGAGAAAATGTTTTCTTACACATGTCACACACACTAGGTTTTTCGTCTGTGTGGGTACAAAGATGTGCACTGAAGCTTTCTTTATAAAAGAATCGCTTCTGACATATGTCATACATAAGATTTTTCTCCTGTGTGGGTACGAAGATGCCTATTGCAGTCTTTTTTATTAGAGAATCCTTTCTGACATACGTCACACACATAAGGTTTTCTTCCTATGTGGGTACGAAGATGAGCATTAAAACTTTGTGTATGAGCGAATTCCTTCTGACACATATCACAAACATAAGGTTTTTCCCCTGTGTGAATACGAAGATGAACATTTAAGTGTCCCTTTTCAGAAAATGTTTTCTTACAAAGGTCACACAGATAAGGTTTTTCTCCTGTGTGGGTACGAAGATGCCTATTACAGTCTTTTTTACGAGAGAATCCCTTCTGACATATGTCACACACATGAGGCACATGAGGTTTTTCTCTTGTGTGGGTACGAAGATGTGCTTCAAAGCTTTGTGCATGAGCGAATCCCTTCTGACATACATGACAAACATAAGGTTTTTCCCCTGTGTGAATACGAAGATGAACATTTAAGTGTCCCTTATTAGAAAATGTTTTCTTACACAAGTCACACACATAAGGTTTCTCTCCTGTGTGTATACGAAGATGAACCTTTAAGTGTCCCTTAAGAGGAAATGTTTTCTTACAAATGTCACACACATAAGGTTTCTCTCCTGTGTGAATATGAAGATGTGTCTTCAGTTGTCTCTTCTGAGAGAATCCCTTGTGACATATGTCACATACATAAGGTTTTTCCCCTGTGTGGGTATGAAGATGTAAATTACAAGCTTGTTTATGAGAGAATCTCTTCTGACATATGTCACATGCATACGGTTTCTCTCCTGTGTGAATACGAAGATGAACATTTAAGTGTCCCTTATTAGAAAATGTTTTCTTACAGATGTCACACGCATAAGGTTTCTCTCCTGTGTGAATACGAAGATGTGTCTTCAATTGTCTCTTCTGAGAGAATTCCTTGTGACATATGTCACATACATAAGGTTTTTCTCTTGTGTGGACACGACGATGCGAATTCAAATTTCCGATCTCAGAAAAAGCTTTATTACATATGTCACACACATAAGGTTTTTCTCCTGTGTGAATACGAAGATGAATATTCAAGTGTCCTTTCTGAGAGAATCCCTGGTGACATACGTCACATACATACGGTTTCTTTCCTGGGTGAATATGAAGATGTCTATTCAATTGCCCCTTCTGAGAGAATCCTTTGTGACATATGTCACATACATAAGGTTTTTCTCCAGTGTGAGTACGAAGATGTCTTTTTAATCTGGACTCTATAGGAAAGATTTTCTGACACAAATTGCACTCGAAAGTTTTCTTACCTGTATTAGTACAAGAATCAACTTTCGAAATAGGAAGCTGAGAAAATGTTTCTTGGCAAGTGCCACTGTTGCAAGTTTTCACATCCATTGGTGAATATTGTCAGTTAATGAAATGGACTTGGTACAGATGTTAAATTATCGAAATTTGATTGAGTTTTCAAGTTTTCTTTTCGTTTGTTTGTGTTGTGTACATACAAAGAATCTGTCGAGTAATGTTTCTATAAGTAAAAGTCATAGGTCCTGAATTCACTTCATCAGTTCATCCGCAGCAACATGATAAAAATTGAATGATTTGAGGACGGATATTTATTTTCAAGCGTTTGTCTTCATGATATGAGGTTTCCGTCCCATGATTGAAACGTCTAAAGTTATTTTATGTTTTCAATTTAAGTCGATAACTACAAAAATGAGCGTGTATCATGTAGTTTTAATTGTTGACTTCTCATCTCTATTGAAATGTGCAACACTCCATCACATCCAATGACGACTTCAAACACGAAATTCCACACAGCAAGAAGAAGTAATAAATGCACTGGATAGTTGTGAAATCTGCAAGAAAATGCATAAATATGTTAAAAAAATAATTAAGAAAAGGAAATTTACATATAAGATGCAGGGTACAGCGTAAATCAATATCCCAACTTTGCAGGAATATTAGAAGAAATGAAAGAAATACAACTTTGTTGTTTATCGAAAATGAAACATATAAAAAGATAGTTAAGATTGAACATAACTTTAAGTTGAATAAGTAATTTTTCACATTTATTGCAGCCATTTGGCACTATGTGGACTTCAGAAGCAGCCATAAAATGGACGATATCGATGTGACATCATTTTTCATCCAACACGTGACCTTCGACAAATCAAATGTAAAAGTCGCTTCCGTACTCAATACTTCAATCTGATTGACTGAAGGGTGGTCACAAGAAATCAATTTTCGAATTTTTTTCTTTTTTTGGGGAGGGGAGGGACACCCACCAAGAAGTTACCAATATTCTAGAAAATGAGATTGGTGAAGTTTCAGCTCATTTGCATAATATTAACCCGTGCCGCAATGAGGTTAAAGTGTGGAAAAAACGTGATTTTTCGCAAAAAAAAAGCAGCTTTTCCATCATAAAATTGAGCATAGAAACATAATGTTTGTCTCGTTTGATTAAAAAAACTTCTTACCGTGATGAACCACACATCACTTTTTTGTAAATATTCTGCTCATGTATACAACTGAATTATGTAATCGCTCAACTAGAATTCATTAATTTTCATTTTGTATATAATCAGTAAATTATGTGTTCGAGAAATGAAAATAGGTAAAAATATGAATGCTTAAATATTTTTTGCGACCGTTTGCAAAAACAAAATGTCTAAAAATTTTGCAGTTGCATCTGACGCAACTGATTTTGTACTCATTTTCTTCATATGGCAATACTTTTCCGAACTAACGAATACCTTAAATTATACGTGATATTAAATATTTCCCTTCACATTTTTAAGTACCAATAGATGAGCTAACCCCCCCCCCTCCCCAACGTATCAAGCTTAAATACTCTAAATCAGGTACGAGAAATCCTTGAAAAGTTGCAGGCAAAACTTTAGGATGTTATCGAAGTCGCGGGCCGTATAATTGTGATTCAAATTGTATTCTAAATGGTTTACATGAGTTTTATATTTGGTTTTTATATTTTCGGGGCCGGATCTAAAGCCGAGATGGGCCACATCCGGCCCGGGAGCTGTAGGTTGCCCACATGTGCTCTAAATAAAGAAATTTTCATAAAGTGTGTGTTCTCAAATATGTTAAAATACATGTATATGTTCTTAAATAATCTTAGTACACAGTAGAATCCCGCTTATCCAATGTAAAGCTAAACTTTCTGCTCAAAAATATACAATTTTGAATCCATTTTTTTTAAACATTAAATAAAGTGTGATGATGTTTAAAATACACTTTACAACAAGGTTGAAAAGTGTTTATGATTTGATTGTGCTTTTCTGAATTTTGTGGTTGTATTTGCAAACATAGTATTCCTAAAGAATAAAATGGCTGGAGCATCTAAGAACACAAATCTTTTCGAAGTAATTCGCCAAGCGCACATCTGATGGGCATTCCCAAAAACTAATGACCCAGACAGCACAGCAAACTTGTATCTAACTTGCAGCAAGCTTGATTTATCAAGTCAATAAACTTGAATTAAGCTTGAAAATTTCAAGCGTGTAAGCTTAATGCAAGCTTGAATCAAGTGCTCAAGTTTACACTTGCCCCACTTGCATTAAGCTTGACATAGCAAGCTTGAATCATGCTTGACATAGCAAGCTTAATTTCAAGCTTAAAAAATTTCCTAAATACACGGGGCGCCCGTCGGCGGATTCGCCCCACATATTTTATTTTTCCACGCATTTTCCCCTCTACGCTGAAATTTTAATTTGTTTCCATCAAGCGTCCGCGATCGAACTCGGGACCTAAGGTTTGGGAAGCCAGCGTGCTAACCATTCAGCCAATCTGACACGAGCTGATATGACTAAAGTTTGAAGTGACTGTTATGGTTGTCACGCCGTTTTCTGGCGAGATTGATCAGTGGCCGATGCCCTGTTTCTTTTATTTTTCCATGGGTTGAATCAAAATTAAAATGTTATGAGTGATTTATAGACTCTACTAATAGGGAAATAAGCATAATAAAAACTTAAAAGCAGCACACGTTTTAAAACTTTCAATATCGCGACACTCATGTTGGGCAACATTGGCCAAAATCGAGACCAACGACTTATTTTTGAAATCAATTTCGTAGTATAATTGTATTTCATTTTGAAGAATTTCCATATTTTGAAATATAGAATCTTTTTTTTTTTATTCTATGGTCAAGTACATTTATGACTGATGTTTGTGGATGTGGCTTTCCAAGTAAAATTTTACTGATTTGGCAGTAGAAAAATGGGTTTTCAGACAGGATAATGCCCCAATTCATAATAGTCGGCCTATGAAAACCTGGTTTAGATGCAAAAATATTAAAATTTTAGATTGACTATCAAGAAGTCGTGATCAAAACCCCACTAAGCTCCGCGGTAATCTTGATCGACGCTTTTATAGCCATGGAAGGCAGTATTCTTCATCCATCGAATTAAGATCTGCAATTAAAGATAAACGGCATAAAACTGATCCATTATTGTCCCAGAGCCCTCTCTATCCATGAAAATGAGAATATTCTAACTGATTAGAAATAATAGCGGCTCAAGAAAGTATAAATAATTGTTTTCGGTATCGTTAAAATACATTTTTGTTCTGTTCACAGGCCATTATGAATTAATTTATAATATTATGGACATTTTGCAACAAAATGTTTCCAAATAACAATTTTGTCTGCTTAATGTCTTGCTTATAATGCATACTAAGCATTCTAATTAAATTTTTCAGGAAGTGTTTTTTTCCTTTTTGAATATTCCCGCTAGCTTATACTAGCCTTAGAGTTCTTACATGCGCTGTAAATCTTTTGATAACCCATTTTAAATTGCCTAGATAAAGATTCCAGCTAGTGATATTTTAAGTACTCAAAATTTTCAACTTATATTTGGTCCTTAATTATTATTTTTTTTGAATTTTTGGTTGTGCTGCCAGATGTTAACATTTTTCATTTTTTATGCTTAATGAATGTTATTTTGCCGTTTTTTTTTATCGTTATGAGACCACTTTGCCTTTTAATAAAATTCTGTTCGATGATTTCACATGTCCGTGTGTTTTTTGCATACTCACAAAGAAAGCAAGAATTTTAAATGCATTTGCGCTAAAATTTAAGATTATTTTTTCTCTCACAACACAATCGTACTTAGCTTTAAATGTTGAGTTTTGTGGGCTTATCTGAATTAAAATTTCTTTTGCGTTTTTCTGATAAATTTTGCTTTTTACATCACCAGCCATAGTGGTACAACACTGCAGCACATTCCTTAAATATGCAAAATGCCTCCCATGTATACGCAAGATTATAAAAACAGAAGATGATCTCTTATACCATGTAACTAACAGAAAGAGTAATAAAACTGAAAATTTACTCTGCAAAGGTTTAAGTCTTAGTAATTTTTCTTCAGCTCTGTTTCACTTAGCTGAATCTAGCACTTAACAAAAAATAAATAAATAAATCTGAGGTGTTCATTCAGAAACAAGGGTGCGCAGATTTGCATTTTTCTTTTACAATTCTTAAAGACCTTTCCGTAAAAGCTGTTTCACTGCGGAAGACTCTTGTAAACCTCACTTAATATTTCTAAACAATTCTTCAATCTGTGGGTATGAAGTTACTGAACCAAAAGTATGGGATACCATGTCAAAAAATCTTACCTCATGTTTTAGTTTTTTCTTTTCTTTCCTTTTTTTTTTTAAGTAAGTGTATGATGTTTATCACAGTCTATTTTACAAGAGAATCCCTTCTGACATATGTCACATGCATAAGGTCTTCCCCTGTGTGGGTATGAAGGTGTGCATTAACGTTTCTTTTAAATGAGAATACTTTCTGACATACATCACATACATCCCACACAGCACAAAGATATCCATTGGTTATCTATAAGGAATCAGAATTGAATAATGGGTATATCTATTAGAAGTCCAAGATCCTCCAGATAACATAACATGGACCTCTATAAAAGATTTGGGGTGTGATCTCTCTAAGGACTAGACAACATCTATAATATCCAGGATGTCTATAAGAGATCTATATCCAAGTAGCATAGATATTAATTGGTCGGCCAAAATATCTAAGATTTCTCTGTGGAAAGTGAATTGTGACGTCATAACTCCGATTTTTTTTTAATCACTGCGAATTCTTCCTCCGTTCTGCGAATTTTGGTGCTGTCATCTATTGTCTATTATCATAGATAAGAATTTCAAGTTACTTTGAAACTGAAACCAATTTTCTTCGGCTGGTTTCGAACCATGGATCCAAGGCGTGAAAGGCGAGCGTCCTAACCAAAAGGCAGACTCGACTCGCGATGAGAAGACTAAAGTTTGAAGTGATTGTTGCTTCAATTTCGGAATGAAAACAATTTTATGTATCTAAATAAATAAAATTAGAATTCGCCGTACACAACTTGGTATCGCAAAATTTGGCGTTTTCTATAGGTTTTAAGCATTTGGGACCCCAGTACAAACGTAAAAAAAAAAAAGTTTGTCTGCACATCACGTAAAACTGACTGAAGCGAATGAAATAAAATTTGGTGACATGATAGGTGGTCACTCAACTTAAACTATAGGCGTCGAGTTTTTAAAAAGTTCATTAGATTTTGAGATTTTCTGAAAATTCTTTCAAACTGCGCAAATTTGTTTTCGCACATCACAAAGAAACGACTATGAAATTTGGTGACACGATAGATGATCACTGAACTCAAGCTTTAGGCATCGGATTTAAAAAAAAAATTCTTACTAGATTTTGCGATTTTTCTGAAAATCCTTTCAAACTGAGTAAATTTTTGTTTCAGCAGCCACATAACTAAGATGCCTACAAATGCATCTCTTAAGGATGTTATACACGCACATCCAATAGATTTGTAGCTTTGGATGGCAATTAAATATCTATGGGACACCTATTTCATTAGCTACATAAGATGTCTAGTCTACTGATGGATTTCTTATGGATGTCATAAATACATTTCCAATAGATATCCTTTTTCGGATGACTATTAGATATCTATAAGCCCTCTAAGGATATCTTATATAGGTAGCGATTTAGACGGCCTATAGATATATATTTTTCTCCGCATATAAATATCCTTTAAATGTCCTGGATGTTATAGATCAGTTTGGATATCTATTAGACCTGATTTGGACATAGTGTGGGATAAGGTTTTTCCCCTATGTGGATATGAAGATGTGTGGTCAAGGGGTCCTTTTGGGAAAATCTTTTCTCATATGTCACCCACATGAGGTTTTTCACCTGTGTGAATACGAAGATGTGCATTGAAGCTTTCTTTATAAAAGAATTTCTTCTGACATATGTCACATGCATAAGATTTTTCCCCTGTGAGGGTACGAAGATGTTTATTCAAATTTCCTTTCTTAGTAAAAGATTTCTTGCATATGTCAAACACATAAGGTTTTCCTCAGTGTTGGTACAAAGATGTCTATTCAAGACATCTCGCACCCAAAATCGTGACTTATTTGACCAAGCCATCTTAAAAGCTGTTAACCCTCTTTTTGTGACTGAGGTGGTTACTGCACTCACCGATTCAATTGGTTCCTGGAAGAATTCTATTTTTGACTTGCAAATTTGAACGTGTATGTTGCCTTCTGTTCTAACTGGACTTAACAGCTTATAGCTATTTTCTTTGTTGCAAGACTCCTAAAAGTTTTATGTATAAATAAAAATTTAATATTTTTTTTATAATTTATTTCATATACTTATATATTTAGGGAGATTTCCTACCTTTTCAATGCATTTAGGATTTTTCTTGTTATGAAAAAATTTCGTATGAATAAATATAGATCAGAAGTGAACTATTACAACAATACAGTAGTTTAATTTTAGAAGTTCCATTTGTTAGCTGTAGTTGGAAATTTTGAATATTTTCAGGCAAGTTCACAAAAACATCATAAAAAAGTGTTTTCTTCAGCTAAATATTGAACACTTTGGAATAAATGCATCAACAGTAAGACAAATTTTATGAACTGACTAAATTAATATCCATGACTTTACCTAAGTCTTAGCCATGGCATTTTGCAAAAAATACTGGCTTTATCACCATTTGGGCCCTCTCTGAATTTTTTTTTTTCTGGGTGTGGTTCTAGCCATTTCAGTCAATTGTAATTTTGTGAACAGGCAGCAAAAGGGACACAATTTTCGTCTGCATCGACCCCTGGTTTCTGACCTACTGTTGTTGTTTATTAAATTTTGTTAGTTCAATATGCACTTATTTCTTCTAGAACAGGGTTTCTTAAACTTTTTGGTGAGGGGACCCCATAATGTTTACGAAAATTTTGTGGGGCCCTTTAAGCGTTGTGCAAATCCAACAAATGCATGACTGAAACTATCAGTTCCTTCACTTGTACTGTAATATACTACTGCAATTTTTGGTCACTACCTTAAATTTTTAATTATAAAACAGAACAATATGAAAATTTTAAATATGTAACGAAATTAAAAATATAATACAATTATAAAAATAAGTTACTTGGGTGAATTTAAACATTAACTATAATCTGTCCATTAAGTGGATCCACTTGAAAGGTAAAGTCACTACTAAGAAAACCCACCAACTTCTAACAGAGCAAGTGTGAGGATTAAGTAGGGCCCGATTATGACCTACAAAGGGGCTGGGCATTGATGGATTTGGGGCCCCCATATATGAAATTTGCTTTATTTTTCACAAAATTTTGATATAAAAAAGAATTTAGTCCTGGGCAAAGTTCCGATTTGCCCATGCGATAACAGAGTGTCTATCAGGTTTCATAAACTGAATTTCATGACCTTTGCGCACAAATTTCATGACCTTAATTAATTGTAAAAATTATTGTTGCATATGTCATTGTAATGTATTAGGTTGTAACGAAAGTTTCCCGCCACCGCAAACTTCGTCAGCACACAGTTCTCGTTGGCGTATTTGCTCATATTTTGTCAAACGATTTTTGGCATTTGAAAGAAAGAGGCTTACTTTATAACACTGTGTTTTGAAATCTGTAAAAAATATAGTTATCATTAAGTAAAAGGTGTCTCAAATAGAACTATCACTCTAGAGGATTAGAACCATCATTTACTTCCAGTTGTGTTGCAAAAAGTCAGCTACATAATATCAACGAATTATGAGTACAGCTTTAAGTACTATTGTTGTATCATGTGACACAGTGCAGGTTTGGTACCGAAAGTTCAAAAACAGTTATCTAAGGAGTTAGAAGTTAGATTTTCAGGCAGATATGGCGGAAAACTTTCGTTACAACCTGATAGAATTTCGTATAATTAACAAATACATATAGTAATGCTACTCAGCTTGGCAGCGTGAATGCTTTGTTTATCTCCTCGGAAAGCTCAAATCTGGCATCGTGAACAACTTGGGTTTTTCTTGAGTTACTCAAAGGTGGCAGTCTGAACGCACCCAAAAACAAAAGAAAAACAAACTACGAAAAGTTCTGTTTTATTCACGATCGTCCCGCTTGTGGTTATGACAAAGACTTTCAGTCCAGTGATGTCAAGACCGTTTCAAGTGTCCATTTGATATCAAATGGCCTGGAAAGGAGATTTTTTTTTTTAAACAGAAAAATTCATGACTGAAAGGCAAAATTCATGACTTTCGTGACCATTTTCTGAAATTGTGACGCTTTCATGATTTTCATGACCGGTAGACGCGCTGGATAATAAGGCTCTGGAATTAATAGTATCAATGGGAAGCGTGTCTGATTATTTTAACTTGTATTATCAAATCTTGGCAAAATAATCGACACCGCAGGATGAACTTGAATATTCCTTAGAATTGATTCACACTTTGATTCTGTGGTGGCTAATGCAAAAAAGGTGTTAAAGATGGAAATTTAATAAAAGAATGTAAGAGAAATATCAAAATTTCTAGTTTTTGATGACCCCAGCTGCACGCCCTGCGATCCACAGTTTAAGAAACTCTGTTCTCGAACATTCGGCATTTTAAAATCTCCCTTCTACTGTCATCCTCCTTCTCGCTTAACCCTTTCCCAATGTCGAAAAGTGCAGCCGTTGTCATCGCACGATTTAACTACCAGCAAGATGGCGGTTGAGCTAATCACCATGTGTGTGCCACACAGACAAAGAACATTTTTGAGACAGCTGGCGGTGCAGCACCATTTATATATTTTTACTCTAGAAGAATTTTTTTTTTTAATTTTTAGCATGGTATATCATACAAATTAATGAAATGTCTCAAAGAAACTTTAAAATCAAAATTTCACTTGTTTATTCACTGTAATTTTTTGTTTGTTTGTTTACTGGTAAAAACTGTTTATTCACTTTACCAATTTATGCTTCAACTCACAAAAACCCAGACCCAATAAACTCCCCATTGCTTTTTTTTTAAACATAAATTACATACTTGTATAACAAAAATATTTGTTTACATAAGCTAATAACAAAAAATACATTAAAAATATAACTATGCTTGAGTGTTTATTAACCAATAGGTTTATTTTATAAACATTAAAATACTAAAATTTTGCTTAATTTTTGAAATCTTAAAAAAAAGAATTTTCAAAAATCTAAAATGTTACAGGAAGTATCATTTTTTCTTTAGTGCAGATGCATCACACACTTTATATAAGAGCAGACTCTTTTCCAAGCATTTACTGGTCAAATTGTAATGTTTTAACAAATGTATCTTTTTATATTAAAAAAAATTGCTATGATAAAATTTGTTAACATGGACTGAGTTACTGCATCCTTAATCCATGCATTCACAAACCCAACCAAAATTTTTCTTCTGCTACTAATTGGCAGAGAACATAAAGTTTAATATATGTGCCCCTGACAATTTCTTTTTCTCCTTAAGTTTCATACAGAACATTTTGTACTAAATAGTCCATTTTACAATTCTATGCACATTGTAGAATGAGGGGGAAAATACCTAAAAGTAGGTACAAGGAAAGTGCCTGTAAATTAAACGCTACTTGTGTAAAGAATCTAGTGGGATGCCAAGAAAATTGCCCTATCTCTTAACAGAAAGTGCCCTTTTTGATAATACTTCCTGCCCTTTTTAAAAATAAATATGAACACATAGAGAGTACAAAGATAACTACTATTCAATTTTTATTTATCAGGGACTTTACTTTGCTATGATAGAAAGTTCCTGTATGTTTATTACACACATCTTCTTTACTGTGTAGTTACAAAAATCTTGATCAACTCACCAGAAAAAGCTTTGTTACATGTGTCACACACGAGATTCCTTTCTGGCTTAAATATAAAGATGCTTGTTGAAATTTTCTAACTAAGAAGATGCTCTTCTACATACGTCACACACATTAGGCTTTTAGCCTGTATGGGTATGAATTCAAGTGTCCCTTCTGAAGGAATCCTTTTTGACATACGTCACACACAGTTTTTCTCCTGAGTGAGTACGAAGCTGCACATTCAAGTATTCTTTATGAGAGAATCCTTTCTGACAAATGTCACAGACATGTGTGGTTTTTCCCCTGTGTGTGTACGCAGATGTGTATTGTAGTCTTCCTTACGAGAGAACCCTTTCTGACATTTGTCACATACATAAAGCTTTTCTCTTCTATGACTACGAAGATGTTTATTCAATGATGTTTTTTGAGTAAAAGCTTTCTTACATTTGTCACAAGCATAAGGTTTTTCCCCTGTGTGGGTACGAAGATGCCTATTACAAGCTTCCTTACTAATGAATCCCTTGTGACATATGTCACATGCATAGGGTTTTTCCTCTCTGTGTGTGTGAAGATGTACATACAAATGTCCTTTCTGAGAGAATCTTTTCTGACATATGTCACACACATAAGGTTTTGACCCTGTGTGAATACGAAGATGTGAATTCAAGTTGCCCTTCTGAGAGAATCTTTTCTGACATATGTGACACACATAAAGTTTTTCTCCTGTATGAGTACGAAGATGCTTAATCAATGTAGATTTTAGAGAAAACGCTTTCTTACACATGTCACATACATGAGGTTTTTCCCCTGTGTGGGTATGAAGATGTGCAGTCAAGATGCCCTTCTGAGAGAATCCTTTCTGACATATGTCACAAACATAAGGTTTCTCTGTTGTGTGGCTAAGAATATTGCTATTGTACTCTTCCTCCTGAGAGAATCCTTTCCGACGTATGTCACCCTCATAAATTTTTTCTCTTGTGTGAGAACGAAGATGTTTAGTCAATGTACCTTTTTGAGAAAAAGCTTTCTTACACACCTCACATACATAAGGTCTTTCTCCTGAGTGGATAAGAATATGTCTATTGCAATCTGCCTTGCGAGTGAATCTCTTCTGACATATGTCACACTCATAAGGTTTTTCCTCCGAGTGGATAAGAATATGTCTATTGCAGTCTTCCTTGCGAGTGAATTTCTTCTCGCATATGTCACATGCGTAAGGTTTCTCTCCACTGTGAGTAAGAAGATGCTTACTCAATGTACCTTGTTGAGAGAATGCTTTCTCACACATGTAACATGTATAAGGTTTCTCCTCCGAGTGGATAAGAAGATGTCTATTGCAGTCTTCCTTGCGAGTGAATCTCTTCTGACATATGTCACACATGTAAGGTTTCTCTCCACTGTGAGTACGAAGATGCTTAGTTAACGTACCTTTTTGTGAAAAAGCTTTCTTACATACATCACATACATAAGGTCTTTCCCCTGAATGGTTAAGAAGATGCCTATTGCAGTCTTCCTTGCGAGCGAATCCCTTCTGACATATGTCACACACATACGGTCTATCTCCAGTATGGCCAAAAAGATGCCTCTTCAATCCGTACTGTGTAGGAAAGTTTTTCTGACACACATTGCACTCAAAACTTTTCTCACCACCATAGGCAGAAGAATCAAATTTCAAAAGAGGAAACTCAGAAAACATTTCTTGGCAAGTATCTTTGTCATAAGTTTGTACATCCATGGAGAGAAGAATGATAATTAATGAAATTGATTTAGTAACGATCAAAAACCAACTAATTTAGTAGGAAAACATTTTTGCATACTTCTTCCACCATGTGTGTGTAAAGAATTGTTTCAATAGTGTCTTGTTATGTAGAAGGTGCAGGTACTTTATTCACTCTATCACTTCATTCACATTAACACATTCCAAATGTTGAACAATTTCAACACTGGTTGGACAGTTTCACAAATTTCTTTGCTCTTTGTGTATATATTTTCAAGAGTTCACTTTAGTCAAATAAAGCAACAAGTCTTCATTAAGTAGGGTTTTCTCACATGGTATTTAATAGGAAGATACTTTATGCCTTGAATGAAAGTCAAGAATTGGGACTTCCAAAATTAACTTATCAATTTTTTTGATTGCCTAGTTTAATCAATAGTCTGAGACCGCTACACTTCAAAGTATTTGACAATCTCGAACATGGAAAGTTTTGTGGCAAGTAGAAAATATAAATGCAAAGGAAGTTTGTGAAACCTGTAATAAATGCATAAATAAGTTAATTTAAAAAAAAAGTAAGCAAACAAAATTTTCAGATAAATTACTGGGCTCAACAAAATGAAAATCTTCGCTATATAGGGACATTAAAAGAAATCAAAGGAGTATGATGTTATTACATCAATTTAAGTTGAAATTAATTAATAATTTTGTGAATAATTTCCATTTGCTTTCTTTTTACTAACTTAAAATGCACCATTTTCTTGCTAATTAAGTGTAGATTTTTATTCTTTACAAAAATTGTTTTAAGTTAGTACAGTATACAGTAGAGATCCAGAAATCCGCACAGCTTAGGACCAAGGCTTGTGTGGATTTTAGGATTTTGCAGATTTCAGGCCATAAAAGATAAATCATATTACATTTCTGATTTAAGAAAAGGAGAATACAATTACAATGAAATAAAAACACAGTCAGAAGTATTTCATTTATATTTTCACTTTAAATATAAAAGCATAGGAGAAAAAAGAAATTACACGAAGACTAGCAAAGTAAATGGTTTCAAAATTTCCTTTCTCTAATTTTGAAAACATGTTCTATGGTGATTTGCTTTAAAATATTTTTTTTCTACTTTCATATTCCTTCTTTCTTTTACTTATTTAATTTTGCAAATTGTATAACTGTGTAAACTGCATATTTTCATCAGAATATTTAAACAGAATTATCATTAATTCTTGTTTTGCTACAGAACTTAGCTGTTGTAAAAATTTAGGGTATTCTTCTCTTAACTTTAAACTTTTATCAAATGGATTTTATTATTACTATTACCACCAAAATTTTAGATCATCATCAGAATCATATTTATCTGGATTCAAGAAAATTTTCAACAATTTCATGGAATACTGCCATTTTCATTATTTATATCAGAGAAGGTGTGCGGATTTCTGGCATTCAACTGTATAACATAAAAACCATGAAAAAGCCTGAAAGAATTCTTTGAATCTCAATATTTCACTCCTTTATTCACTGGAATTTTTTTTTGTTTGTTCAATAGTAAGAACTGTTCTTTAACTCAGTTATTATAAGACTTTTCAACTCCTGAAAAACCCAGAGCCAATCATTTTCAAGCTCCTTCATTTTTTAAAAAAATAAATTACATGTATTAAAAAAAAAAAAAAAATGTGTCGACAGATAAATAACAAAAGTTACATTAAAAAATAATGCTATATTATGATTAAAAAAACTAATTGTGTTTATATGTTCATTAACTAATTGGTGTACCCTAAAATAAATAATTAATAGAAATTTTCTTTAGTTTTTGAAATTTTAAATCTTGACATGAAAGCCTAAAAATAATTTTCAAAAACTTAAAATCTTATTGGAATATTTTTTAAGGCATAGTACAAAATGGAAGGGTGACTTATAACAATTCCAAAAACTGATTTTTTAAAAGACCACCTTAAAACCCAGCATTTTAAAAGATCTTACATTTTCTTCCCTAAATATTGCAATTTAAAAGATTCTCTTTTACATCTTATTACAGAATGGCAATAAAAAATTTATTGATATATAAATCAAAGTCTGAAAGTGAAAAAAGAAAACATGACTCATGCTTTTTGCTGACTGTCAATTGACAAATTGACAGACAGTAGCTGACTGGCAATTTGCTAGAACAGGAATGGAAATGAAAATTAGTATATATTTTCAATCAGAGAAGTTAGCTAAATTTTGAAAAGCTTCAATTAAATGTGTTTGGGTGCTTTTTTATCAAATTCACAAAACAAAACTTTTGAGGAACAATTTGAGGACTATATGCTGTAAAATCAATAATGAGCATTAAAAAATACCCAAAACTTAGAACCACTATGTTGATAGTTTCGATTTAACCTAAATACAAGGGAGCAATCATATATATAAAGAAGACGAGAGTGTAATGTCATTTTTCCATTTACAACATTTTGCTTGTTAAAAATTAATGAAGTTACAGTTTCATAACTGATATGAAGCTATGTGGCTACCATATTTGATAAGGAACCTATAAACACATACTTGAGAGCTCATGTTATTGCAACAAATATTCTTGAATATGTTGTTTGTAAGACCATAATTTGAGACAACATTCAGTGGTCGCACATTTTTAAGGGACCCCTACAGCGATGGTCAGACCCACTGATGTTTTTTGGGTCTCGCAAAGGGCCAGAGCTAGCCTACTTTCGATGGGCCCCCTATAGCGATGCCCAGACCCAGTGTTGCATCTTTGGCTCGCGCAAAGGGCCAGCATTAGCATATTTTTGAAAGGCCCTCTATATTGATGCCCCAACCCAGTATTGGATCTTTGGGTCTCGCAAAGGACCAGCGTTAGCATATTTTTGAAGGGCCCCCTATTGTGATGCTGACCCAGTGTTGCGTCTTTGGGTTTTGCAAACGGCCAGCATTAGCATATTTTTGAGGGGGGGGGGGGGAGCAACTCACCCTTGTCCCTTTATATAATGGCCTTATCAGGACTATTTTTCATACTTCGCCTAAATAGCATTTGTCATTCTATAGAACGCCTAGGTATTATATACAATGTCTACGGAAAGTATATTATAATTCTCATATTTCATACTTTGCCTGAAAACGTCCGGCATTGTATACAATGCCTAGGCACTTTATAGAATGCCGGCATTCCATATTTTGCAGTAACAGATAACAAATTTCAATATTGCAGTTTTGAATTGCGTTATTATGATTTTGCCCAACCTCCCCCAAAAAAATGTAGATAGATGTTTTTTGAAAAAGCACACATAAAACAAAGCAAAGTTTTTTTTTTCAAAATACAGTGGTCGGCTGTATTCTGGCAACATCAGAACGGATTGAAATTGACCAGAATAAGCAAAATCCGAAATAAATGGTGGTACCAAAAGTAAAAGTGAGAAAATGTAAGAAAAAAAAAATCAACAAATTAAATCATAAATAAGAACTGTATAGTCAATAGTCTAACACATGCAAATATTTCTTTAAAAAAAGTGAACAAGTGAAAAAATTCATATGTGCATTTATATTTTTTTTAAATTACTTCTTGGGGAGAAAATTTGAAATTAAAGGCTATTATAGGGACATAGCAAGTTGAATCTCACTTAATGTTGAAAGGAGGTGATGCAGGGGCTATGGGGGCTAACGCCCCCCCAAGAAAAAAGGTGGAGTGTTAGAAGTGAAAAACTTTTTAAATTGAAAATTGAATGAATTAAACTAGTTTATTTTTAAAAATTGCCTTCAAATTATTTCTAAAATAATTTTTAACAAAAAAAAGATGCTGGTTTTTAAATAAATCTAACAGCTAGTGTATGAAACACAGTTTAACTCTTACAATGTCACTCAAAAGATCAGATAATTATTTATGATTCTATAAGGAGCTACACTGATAGTGAGCTTCTGTTCTATGGGCAAGTCAAGTGGTTCAGAATGTTTTAATTTTATAAGAGAGTTGTATGTATCATATAAGTCACTATAGAGGAGTATTTGTAGCCCAGCTCCCCCTAAACTAACGTCCTGGGTGTGACACTGGACGCAATCATTTACATTGTTCTACTCAAATGCTCTATGTAAAAAGTCTAGTGTTCAGCAAATCTATTCTTGTGACCGGTTCAGGTGCACATCATCATTAGGTGTCACACTAGTTACGGGGGTAGCATTGATAATTTTTATTAAAATTCTGTTAAGTGTATTAACAATTGTTTTGAATGAAATACAGTAATACTCCACACAAATAGGAGTCATCTTTGACAGGCTTTCACTACACCCTAAAAGCTATTTATGTCAAAATTTTCATTATCTCCAAAGATTATCTGACTGGATAAAGCGGCACTTACTGCTGAGGTAACCGGCGGCAAACCAGCGCAGTTTGGCTATTTTGTTCTGTTCATGTCGATTTTCAAAGGATAAACTACTGACTGAAATAAGCAGCAACCACTATATCAACTTCAATCACACAGCAAATACATTTCTTAATATCAGCACACCATTTGTAAAGCTTAAAAACAGACCCACAACACTACCTCAATTCAAGAAGAAAAAAAAATTCAGAACGACTTTTTCTAGAGAAAATTTTCATGCCTATCATTTGAATTAAAAATGAATAAAGATTTTTTTAACTGTAACACAAAACATTAGTTTAAAATCTCGAATTCAACACTAGTACAGTGTACTATAATTTCATTGTTAAAATTATTACCACCAATAATTAATTTATCTAAAAGTTAACTATCAGGGGTCAATGCAGATGAAAATTGGGTCTGTTTTGAAGCCGCTTCTCAAAATTACAATGGATTAAAGCGGCCCCTTCACAAAGATACAATCGATTAAAATGGCCTTTTCACAAAATTACAACTGCTTAGAATGGCCTCTACAGATAATTACAATTGATTACAACGGCCCTTTCATGAAAATATAATAGATTAAAACAGCCCTTCATTAGCATTTTGTAGTACATTTTAATCTGTTTTATCAATTGTTTTAACAAAGTATTAAAAATTGGTATGAAAGTTCACAAAAAGAAGCAATTTTCACAAAAATGTGACCCTATAAAAAATTCCTGGATCGACCTCTGATCAGGATCGTCTATCACTAATTTATACAATTTTTTATATATAACTGTGAGTAATTATTATTATAGCATTACTATTGTTCATCTTAAATTAATTTTCGTAATCAATTTGCAAAATATTTTCAAAAATTCTGAACTCCTATCCCTTCTCTTTAAAAAAACTGATAATTCCGCCCCCTCCCCCCTCCTAAAAAAAAAACAGCTGTTTTTGGATATCTGACTTCCCAAGTTTCCATAATCAAAAAGCACTCATTGTCACAATCATGAAAACAATTTGTTTCTTTTCTCAAATGCTGTGTTTGTCGAAGTAATCTTGGCACTAATCTCATTACCTGAGTTGTGAAATGTAAAAAAATTCCACTTAGAAAATTTGCCAAAAGAAATATCAGAGAGCATCAGCCAAAATATATACTGGCCCCGCCATGTAGAGTGGAGCCATGCAAACGAGTAAATGAGTAAGCCAAATGAACATAGTAGACGGCCAAAGTACTGGGTGTCCATCACTGTCAGGACACAAAAATAGTATCATTAGTAGCCTCGCTGGTATAAAAAAAGTCGCCATTTTCTTCATTTCAGTCACTAAAAGAGTAGCATTTTTGTATGATATTGTAGTTAAGAACTAAAAATACATCATTTAGCTTTGTACATTTCTTATAGTACAATTAAAAAAACAAACAAATTAGAATGTTTGATGAACAACCTCTCACAACTTAAAAAGAGAGAGAGAGAGAGAGTTGAGAAAAACCGAAATCTGATTTTCAAATGAGTGACCTGGAGTAAAACCAATAGGTTTATTTTATAAACATTAAATACTAGAAATTTGCTTGATTTTTGAAATCTTATACCTTGATATCAACTAAAAAGAATTTTCAAAAATCTAAAATGTCACAGGAAGTATTATTTTTTCTTTCGTGCAGATGCATCACACACTTTATATAAGCACAGACTCTTTTCCAAGCATTTACTGGTCAAATTGTAATAGTTTAACAAATGTATCTTTTTATAATTAAAAAAAAGTGCTATGATAGAATATGTTAACATGGACTGAGTTACTGCATCCTTAACTCGTGCATTCACAAACCCAACTAAAATTTTTCTTCTGCTACTAATTGCAGAACATAAAGTTTAATATATGTGTCCCTGACAATTTCTTTTTCTCCTTTAGTTTAGTACAAAACATTTTGTACTAAATTGTCCATTTTACAATTCTATGCACATTATAGAATGAGGGGAAAAATACCTAAAAGTAGGTACTAGGAAAGTGCCTGTAAATTAAATGCTACTTGTGTAAAGAATGTAGTGGGATACCAAGAAAATTGCCCTATCTCTTAACAGAAAGTGCCCTTTTTAAAAATAAATATGAACACAGAGAGAACAAAGATAACTACTATTCAATTTTTATTTATCAGGGACTTTACTTTGCTATGATAGAATGTTCCTGAATGTTTATTACACACATTTTCTTTACTGTGTAGTTACAAAAATCTTGATCCACTCTCTCTCATCAGAAAAAGCTTTGTTAAATGTGTCACACACGAGATTCCTTTCTGGCATAAATATAAAGATGCTTGTTGAAAATTTCTACATAAGAATATGCTCTTCTACATATGTCACACACATTAGGCTTTTCAGGGTTTCTACAGATTTCACAGCTTTTGCTTCCCTGACATCTATCATGCTCCTCCCTGACTTTATCTAGTGTGCTTTTCCGAATTTTGAGTTTCTATTTTTAACATTACATCCTCTAATTAATAACTTTTTATATATTTTGCCCCCTTTTTTTACAAATAATAATAATAAAATTAATATATACAAGAATCTTATTTGACATCAATGAATTCTAACAAAAACCATGTTTGTTAATAATTTAGGATAAAATTCAGCATATTTCAACTGCACAAGATGCTCATAAACAAAACATTATAAAATTATTTATAAGGTTAAATGAGAAAATGAAAATAAAACAATTTATACTTAGGTTCAAACAGTAAATATTTTCTTAATTTTACAGCAAAAATCAATTTTTCTTGGAATTTCCCTGACCTGTCTTCAATTTCTGCTAATTTCCCCGACTTCTTTTCCAAATCCCTGACCAAAACTCATTTCCCTGACTTTCCAGGTCTGTAGAAACCCTGCTTTTATCCTGTATGGGTATGAAGGTGTGAATTCAAGTGTCCCTTCTGGGAGAATCCTTTTTGACATATGTCACACACATACAGTTTTTCTCCTGAGTGAGTACACGGCTGCACATTCAAGTATTCTTTATGAGAGAATCCCTTCTGTCAAATGTCACAGACATGCCGTTTTCTCTCCTGTGTGTGTACGCAGATGTCTATTGTAGTCTTCCTTACGAGAAAACCCTTTCTGACATTTGTCACATACATAAAGCTTTTCTCTTCTATGACTACGAAGATGTTTATTCAATGATGTTTTTTGAGTAAAAGCTTTCTTACATTTGTCACAAGCATAAGGTTTTTCCCCTGTGTGGGTACGAAGATGCCTATTACAAGCTTCCTTACTAATGAATCCCTTGTGACATATGTCACATGCATAGGGTTTTTCCTCTCTGTGTGTGTGAAGATGTACATACAAATGTCCGTTCTGAGAGAATCTTTTCTCACATATGTCACACACATAAGGTTTTGACCCTGTGTGAATACGAAGATGTGCATTCAAGTTGCCCTTCTGAGAGAATCTTTTCTGACATATGTGACACACATAAAGTTTCTCTCCTGTATGAGTACGAAGATGCTTAATCAATGTAGATTTTAGAGAAAACGCTTTCTTACACATGTCACACACATGAGGTTTTTCCCCTGTGTGGGTATGAAGATGTGCAGTCAAGATGCCCTTCTGAGAGAATCCTTTCTGACATATGTCACAAACATAAGGTTTCTCTGTTGTGTGGCTAAGAATATTGCTATCGTACTCTTCCTCCTGAGCGAATCCTTTCCGACGTATGTCACCCTCATAAATTTTTTCTCTTGTGTGAGAACGAAGATGTTTAGTCAATGTACCTTTTTGAGAAAAAGCTTTCTTACACACCTCACATACATAAGGTCTTCCTCCTGAGTGGATAAGATTATGTCTATTGCAGTCTGACTTGCGAGTGAATCTCTTCTGACATATGTCACACGCGTAAGGTTTCTCTCCACTGTGAGTAAGAAGATGCTTACTCAATGTACCTTGTTGAGAGAATTCTTTCTTACACATGTAACATGTATAAGGTTTTTCCCCTGAGTGGATAAGAAGATGTCTATTGCAGTCTTCCTTGCGAGTAAATCTTTTCTGACATATGTCACACATGTAAGGTTTCTCTCCACTGTGAGTACGAAGATGCTTAGTTAACGTACCTTTTTGAGAAAAAGCTTTCTTACACACATCACATACATAAGGTCTATCCCCTGAATGGTTAAAAAGATGCCTCTTCAATCCATACTGTGTAGTAAAGTTTTTCTGACACACGTTGCACTCGAAACTTTTCTCACCACCATAGGCAGAAGAATCAAATTTCAAAAGAGGAAACTCAGAAAACATTTCTTGGCAAGTATCTTTGTCATAAGTTTGTACATCCATGGAGAGAAGAATGATAATTAATGAAATTGATTTAGTAACGATCAAAAACCAACTAATTTAGTAAGAAAATATTTTTGCACACTTTTTTCTCCGTGTGTGTGTGTAAAGAATTGTTTCAATAATGTCTTGTTATGTAGAAGGTGCAGGTACTTTATTCACTCTATCACCTCATTCACATTAACACATTCCAAATGTTCAACAATTTCAACACTGGTTGGATATGCAAATTTCTTTACTCTTTGTGTATTTATTTTCAAGAGTTCACTTTAGTCAAATAAAGCAACAAGTCTTCATTAAGTAGGGTTTTCTCACATGGCATCTAATATATGAAGATACTTTATGCCTTCAATGAAAGTCAATAACTGGGACTTCCAAAATTAACTTATCAATTTTTTTGATTGCCTAGTTTAATCAATAGTCTGAGACTGCTACACTCCAAAGTTTTTGACAATCTCGAACATGGAAAGTTTTGTGGCAAGTAGAAAATATAAATGCAAAGGAGGTTTGTGAAACCTGTAATAAACGCATAAATAAGTTAATTTAAAAAAAGTAAGCAAACAAAATTTTCAGATAAAATACTGGGCTCAACAAAATGAAAATCTTCGCTATGCAGGGACATTAAGAGAAATCAAAGGAGTATGATGTTATTACATCAATTTAAGTTGAAATTAATTAATAATTTTGTGAATAATTTCCATTTGCTTTCTTTTTACTAACTTAAAATGTATAATTTTCTTGCTAATTAAGTGTAGATTTTTATTCTTTACAAAAATTGTTTTTAGTTCTTAGTACAGTACAGTAGAGAGCCCAAAATCCACACAGCTAGGGCAGATTTTATGATTTTACGGATTTCAGGCCATAAAAGCATTGCATTTCTGATTTTTAAAAAGTAGAATACAATTACAATGAAATAAAAACACAATCAAAAGTATTTCACTTATATTTTCTCATTAAATACAAAGCATAGGCTTTTTCTAATTTTGAAAGCATGCTCTATGGTGATTTGTTTTAAAGTATTATTTTTTTCTACTTTAAGTTTCTTTCTTTCTTCTATTTTTCTTTTCTTTACTTATTTTTGCAAATGGTAAATTATCATTAATTCTTGTTTTGTAACCTAACTTTGCTGTTCTAAAAATTAAAAGTATTCTTTTCCTAACTTTAAACTTTTATTAAATGAATTTTATTATTATTATTATTACTATATAATTATTATAATTGTTACCATATAATAATAATAATTATTATAACTTTTCAAAATCATCATCAAAATCATATTTATCTAGATTCAAGACACTTTAACAATTTTATCGCTAGCAGATGACTACAAATTTCATTATTTACACCACTGAAGGTGTACGGATTTCGGACATTTGTGGATTTTAGGTTGGCGGATTTTTGGCACTCGACTGTATATAACATAAGTAAAACCATGAAAAAGCCTCAAAGAATCCTTTGAATCTCAATACTTCACTCCTTTATTCACTGGAAATTTTTTTTGTTTGTTCAATAATAAGAACTGTTCTTTAACTTGGTTATTATAAGACTTTTCAACCCCTGAAAAACCAGAGTCAATCATTTTCAAGCCCCTTCATTAAAAAAAAAAAAAAAAAAAAAAAAAAAAATTACATATATCCAAAAAATGTGTCTAAACAGATAAATAACAAAATTTACATTAAGAAATAATGCTATATTATGATTAAAAAAACTAATTGTGTTTATATGTTGTTTAACTAATTGGTGTACCCTAAAATAAATAATTAATGGAAATTTTCTTTGGTTTTTGAAATTTTAAATCTTGACATGAAAGCCTAAAAATAATTTTCAAAAACTTAAAATCTTATTGGAGTATTTTTTAAGGCATAGTACAAAATGGAAGGGTGACTTATAACAATTCCAAAAACTGATTTTTTAAAAGACCACCTTAAAACCCAGCATTTAAAAAGATCTTTCATTTCCTTCCCTAAATTTTGCAATTTAAAAGATCCTCTTTTACATCTTATTACAGAATGGCAATAAAAATTTATTGATATATAAATCAAAGTCTGAAAGTGAAAAAAGAAAACACGAGTCGCGCTTTTTGCTGACTGTCAATTTGCTAGAGCAGGAATGGAAATGAAAATTAGTTGATATTTTCAATCAGAGAAATTAGTTAAATTTTGAAAACTTTCAATTATATGTGTTTGGGTGGTTTTTTGTCAAATTCACAAAACAAAACTTTTGAGGAACAATTTGAGAAGTATCTGCTGTAAGTTCAATAATGAGCATTTAAAAAAATATAAAAAAATCACCCGAAACTTAGAACCACTATGTTGATAGTTTCGATTTAACCTAAATACAAGTGAGCAATCATATATAAAGAAGACAAGAGTGTAATGTCATTTTTTTTATATACAATATTTTGCTTGTTAAAAATTACTGTAGTTACAGTTTCATAACTGATATGAAGCTACCATATTTGGTAAGGAACCTATAAATACATAATTGAGATCTCATGTTATTGCAACAAATATTCTTGAATATGTTGTTTATAAGACTGTAACTTGAGACAACATACAGTGGTCGCACATTTTCGAGGGACCCCCTACAGCGATGGGCGGACCTAGCAATCGTTTTTTTTTTTGGGGTGGGGGGGGGGTTTCAAAGGGCCAGCGTTAGCATATTTTTGTGAGGGCTCCTATAGCGATGGCCAGACCCAGTGATGTTTTTTTTGTGTCTGACAAAAGGCCAGCGTTAGCATATTTTCGAAGTGCCCCCTATAGTGATGCCCAGACCCAGTGTTGCGTCTTAGGGCCATGCAAAGGGCCAGCGTTAGCATATTTTCGAAGGGCCTTCTATACTGATACCCAGACCCAGTGTTGCGTCTTTGGGTCTCGCAAAGTGCCAGTGTTAGCATATTTTTGAAAGGCTCCCTATAGCGATGGCCAGAGCCAGTGATGTTTTTTGGGTCTTGCAAAGGGTCGGATTTAGCCCATTTTCGATGGGCACCCTATAGCGATGGCCAGACCCAGTGTTGCATCTTTGGGTCGCGCAAAAGGCCAGCATTAGCATATTTTTGAAGACCCTCTATATTGATGCCCAGACCCAGTGTTGCGTCTTTGGGTCTCGCAAAGGGCCAGCGTTAGCATATTTTTGAAGGGCCCCCTATAGTGATGCCGACCCAGTGTTGCGTCTTTGGGTTTTGCAAACGGCCAGCATTAGCATATTTTTGAGGAGGAGCAACTCACCCTTGTCCCTTTATATAATGGCCTTATCAGGACCATTTTTCATACTTTGCCTAAATAGCATTTGTCATTCTATGGAACGCCTAGTTATTATATACAATGCCTAGGGAAAGTATATTATAATTCTCATATTTCATACTTTGCCTGAAAACGCCCGGCATTGTATACAATACGTAGGCACTTTATAGAATCCCGGGATTCCATATGCAGTAACAGATAACAAATTTCAATATTGAAGTTTTGAATTGTGTTATTATGATTTTGCCCAACACAAACAAAAAAACCGCGGATAGATTTTTTTTGAAATAGCACACATAAAGCAAAGGAATGATTGTTTTTCAAAATACAGTAGTTGGCATTTATTCTGGTCACATCAGAACAGATTGAAACTGACCAGAATAAGCAAAATCCGAAATAAATGGTGTTACCAAAAGTAAAAGTGATAAAATTTATGAAAAAATCAATAAATTAAACCATAAATATGAACTATATTATTCAATAGTCTAACACATGCAAATATTTCTTTAAAAAAGTGAACAAGTGAAAAAATGCATATGTACATTTATTTTTTTTTTAAATAACTTCTTGGAGAGAAAATTTGAATTTAACGGCTATTATAGGGGCATAGCAAATTGAACCTCATTGAAGGCATAGCAAATTGAATGTTATTTCTAACCCAGGTTTTGACGTTATAAGAGAGTTGTATGTATAATATAAGTCCTTATAGAGGAGTATTTGTAGCCCAGCCGCCCCCCCCCCCAAACTAAAATCCTGGGTGTGCCACCTAATGCAATAATTTACATTGTTCTACTCAAATGCTCTACGTAAAATGTCTATAGTGTTCAGCAAATCTATTCTTGCTACATGAAACCGGTTCAAGTGCACATCATCATCAGGTGTCTCACTAGTTACGGGGGTAGCATTGATTATTTTTATTAAAATTCTGTTAAGTGTATTAACAATTGTTTTGAATGAATTACAGTAATACTCCACACAAATAGGAGTCATCTTTCACTGGCTTTCACTACACCCTAAAAGCTAATTATGTCGAAATTTTAATAATCTCCAAAGATTATCTGACTGGATAAAGCAGCACTTACTACCCAGGTAACCGGCAAAAAACCAGTGCAGTTTGGCTATTTTGTTCTGTTCATGTCGATTTTCACTGGAATAAGCGGCTCACTGGATAAACTACTGACTGAAATAAGCAGCAACCACTATATCAACTTTAATACACAGCAAATACATTTCTTAATATCAGCACACCACTTGTAAAATTGAAATAAGCAGTGACCACTGTATCAACTTTAATTACACAGCAAATACATTTCTTAATATCAGCACACCACTTGTAAAGCTTAAAAACAGACCCACAACACTACCTCAATTCAAGAAGAAAAAAAATTCAGAACGACTTTTTCTAGAGAAAATTTTCATGCCTATCATTTGAATTAAAAATGAATAGATTTTTTTAACTGTAACACAAAACATTAGTTTAAAAGCTCTAATTCAACACTAGTACAGTGTACTTTAATTTCATTGTTAAAATTATTACCACCAATAATTAATTTATCTAAAAGTTAACTATCAGGGGTCGATGCAGATGAAAATTGGGTCTGTTTTGAAGCCCCTTCTCAAAATTACAATGGATTAAATCAGCCCCTTCACAAAAATATAATAGCCCTTCATTAGCATTTTATACAGTAGAACCTCGATGTATCGTTTTTCAAGGGGTGCGTAGAAAAAAACGATGCATGCGGGAAAACGACGAAAGCGGGTTAAAGTCAAAATACGAAGAAAATAATGTTTATGAACGCACACGATGTATACAGTTTACCAAAAATACTAAATTTGTAATCAAACTGAAAAAGAAACAAATTGGGGTTGTAGAAAATTAAGTGATATTTATTTCTAAAAAATCAGCAATTTTACACTGTGATTTTCCTTAATTTTTTTCATTAAACGAAAATTTTAAAGATTTACAATATTTTTCTTGTCTTTTCCGTGTTTTCATGTTTGTACATAAAAGTTCGCACAATTTCAAATACTGTAATTGCGTTCGACAAACTTGGCACTAGTGTAAGGCCGATATTACTCTCCGCCATTATTTTTATATTTAGCATCACCACACATTTCCTCCATCCTTAAGATACGTCGCTACATCTATATTGAAGGAAATATAATCCCTAAATTTCATACCACATGCTCTGTTTCATGTAATAACTCTTTATCTACGCCATCATCAACGCAAGAAATCATACCAGAAAATATTTAAGTTTGTATGCCACACGGATCCCCCTGAATTTCGATTTCACTTCGGTCAGGAGAAATATTTTACTATGATGAAAGCGGGAAAAGGATTTTTTGACGAACGATGAATGCGAGTTTTGTTGATGTTATTTAAATACAACTTGTGCAGGGACCGTAGAAATAAAACGATCAATACAGGAAAACGATGAATGCGGGAACGATAGATCGGGGTTCCACTGTAGTACATTTTAAACTGCTTTATCAATTGTTTTAACAAAGTATTAAACATTGGTATGAAAGTTCACAAAAAGAAGCAATTTTCACAAAAATGTGATCCTATAAAAAATTCCTGGATCGACCCCTGATTAGGATTGACTATCACTAATTTATACAATTTTTCATGTATAACTGTAAGTAATAATTATTAGTAATATTACTATTGATCATCTTAAATTAATTTTTATAATCAATTAGCTGCTTTAAGTTGCATTTAGAAATTAGCAAAATTTTTTCAAAAGTTCTGGACTCCTATCCCTTCTCTTTAAAAAACTGATAACTCCCCCCCCCCCCCTAAAACAAACAGCTGTTTTTTGAATATCTGACTTCCAAGTTTACACAAACAAAAAGCACTCATTGTCACAATCATGAAAACAATTTGTTTCTTTTCTCAAAAGCTGTGTTTGTCGAAGTAATCTCGGCACTAATCTCATTACCTGAGTTGTGAAATGTAAAAAAATTCCATTTAGAAAATTTGCCGAAAGAAAAATCAGAGAGCATCAGTCAAAATACATACTGGCCCCACCATGTATGAGTGGAGCCATGCAAACGAGTAAATGAGTGAGCCAAATGAACATGGTAGACGGCCAAAGTACTGGGTGTCCACCACTGTCAGGACACAAAAAGAGTATCAGTAGTAGTAGCCTCACTGGTATAAAAAAGGTTGCCATTTTCTTCATTTCAGTCGCCAAAAGAGTAGCATTTTTGTATGATATTGTAGTTAAGAAATAAAAATACATCATTTAGCTTTATTTGAGAGAGAATTAATAAAATAATAAAGTAAAATATTTCATGTGCTATATAACAGAGCCTATAGTACATTTTTCATAATACAATTAAAAAAAAAAAAAAATCAGAATATTTGATGAACGACCTCTCACAACTTTAAAAAATAAAAAGGAGAGTTGAGAAAAACTGAAATCTGATTTTCAAATGAGTTGCCTGGAGTAAAAGTAGCCAAAAGCTTGAAAATAGTATGAAAATGACTTTTTTATTTAAAAAAAAGGTCACCTTATCTTTAAATTAGTAGCAAAAGTCACCTTTTTAGTCGCTGGTTGATACCCTGGAAGTATGAATTAACATTTCAGGCCCGGTGACTTACTGGCAATGTAACGGTCTGGAGTTATGGCCAGTTTTCTCCAAATGTAATGTGAATATGCATTAGAACCCCTTAAAAAGTCCCCCAGCCAAGGCATCTCCCCACCCCATAGGCAGATGTCTCTTGAGGAGGATGACATAACCCCAGTGGCAGAATGTTGTCATGCTTTCTGGGACAAGCTGCAGAAATGCATAAATTTTTTAGCAGGGCTCACAAAAGCATTTCAAAGTCAATTCTGGGTAAAAAGGGAGCTATTTCACAACCATAAAAGGGACCAAACGGGAGCTGTTTTGTCTGAAAAAGAGACCAAAAGGGGACTTGTTTTGTTTGGGAAAAAAAAAAAAAACCTATACTCAAAAGTAAATTGTTTTCAAGCTGATGCACATGAAAACATGTATCTTATAGAATTTATGTTTTGAACAACAGAAACACTTCAGTCTAGTAACTAGAAACTAAACTAATTCATAGTAGTTTTAATTTGTGTACACATAAAATATCTACTTGTGTAATACAATTTTTACGTTCCAGGAATTGCTTATCGTAATTTTAATATTAAACAGGGGAAGGGGGGGGGGTGGATTTTCATGGCAATTTTGTAAAGTGACTTTTTTTTTCTTAAACTAATTTACAAGGCAAATTAAAATATACAGTAAGATGTCAAAGAAGGTTTTTTTTATTGATTGCAATTTTGTAAAGAGGTTGTTTAATCAATTGTAATTTTGTGAAGGGGCCTAACAGTTCATAAAAACTATATTTTAATCCTTTATGCTTCGACAACAGTTCAAAATCCATCAGTAAAACTACTTAATAGGACATAAATCTTAAATCTATCACCAACGAGGTTTTAATTTCATGTAGTTTAATATTTATTTTATTATGATATATTTGTAATACATAAAATGTTTACTTAATACTAGATATTTCTGATGCTACATAAAAAATTTCAAAACTTATTTTTCATAAGGTAAATTAATTTAGAACATAAAGAGCTACAAGATACAGTATAAAAATTTTATTTTTCAAATAGAAGTTTCAATAGAAACTAATTAATGTAATTATTCTGTAAAAAAAAAAAAGGAAGAGATAATTTTAGTAGCCATTTTTTAATTTTTTTTCGAAAAGGATGTAATTATCCAGTACCTTTTAAGGATCTTGAACAGAAAAAATGACTTTAAGGGAAGAAGGGGCCATTTGTGAGGCCTACTTCTGGAGCACAATATATATTTATGCATGCATGTACACACAAAGGTGTGGGGTGCATTTAAACATTGTTGATTGAAAGTTACAATTACATGAAAATGATCTTCAGTGCATTTTTCAACTCTGTTGAAGACAAATTGTCTGCACAGGATCATTTTGTTTCTGTGACAATGTTGCCCTGTGTCTGCCATGGGAATGTAACTAACGAACAAAATACATACCTGATAAACTATTCCTATCTAAAAATGCTACACTGATATCCTTATAGCACTATAACTTGAGACAGTATTTAACTTTGTAACAATATATACTTTTATTGATCACATACAGCTTTAAAACTTATCTAAATAAGTAAGAAGCGTAACACATTCATTTATGTAATTTAAATTTCTGGAGCAACTTCAGATACATTAATCCAAAATCAAATGCTGTTGGGTTGTGCGCCGGATCAAAATGAAAGGAATGCAAACTGATCTTATGAAGAAAGTTGTAATTCCCGAACAATCTCTTAAAAAGTCTCAATAAATAAATAAAAATACTTGGCCAAAAATAGAATTAAAATATCAGACACTCTAGAAAAAAATTCTGATACTTGGCACATTTAGAATATGGATCAAAATGAAAGGAATGCAAACTGATCTTATGAAGAAAGTTGTAATTCCTGAACAAGCTCTTAAAAAGTCTCAATAAATAAATAAATAAATAAATAAAAATATTTGGCCAAATATAGAATTAAAATATCAGACACTCTAGAAAAAAATTCTGATACTTGGCACATTTAGAATATGCATTCAAATAAAATGCCTTTTATAAATGTACAAACAACATATAATTCTCTAAACAAAACCGTCACAATGAAAGAAATGATCAATACTGGAAAAAATTTAGACATAACTTAAAAAATGTATAATTTCTTAACACGTATTAAAATGTAAGTAAAATTAAAACAATAGGACAATAACTGAAAAACTAAACGTTAATAAATTTTAATCTACCAAGTTCTTACAAAGAATTCTCTATTTGAATAAAACAATTTAATATACCTTATATTTTGGGTGATTAATTCTCCATTTTCTGAACAGAAAACTCACACTTCCACAAATGCTTATTACTTCAACGATGTTTGCTTAATGGTACTCTGGAAATAATGAAAAGGAAAATAAATTATAAAACTATTAAAGACAATAGAAATTAACTTTCAGACTGAATTTAGAAGCCGGTGCTGTTTACAGTTATCGATGTTTTTGTTTACATGTTTTACTTGGTGATACTTCTGGCATCATTGTGGCCGATGCATAATGGGAGTGAAGTACCCTGCGCAGTGGCGACTCGTCATTAACCCTTTAATGCGCAGTGATCCCGCTCTGGGAACACCAAACTCCGACGTTTTGACTGTTGATAGTCACGAAGAATAGATTTGATTTCTATAAAAATAGTTGCGGGTGACATAGCTCCATGAGAATCCTTTACTTTTTAGCATGTCATTTCCCGTAAACAAATAGTCACAATTATTTTTAACAACACCGACATCTGCTGAAAAAATAGAAGAATGCGAGAACAGCAGGATGGATTGCCCACTGTTGAAAAAAGGGCAGCTGTTGCCATTGCTCGACTTAACTACCAGCAAGATGGCGGACGATCGAAACGTTCATCGCGCGCCACAGATCTAGAGACCCTTTTTTGATGCAGCTAGCTGAGCGTGCACAGCCAGCTGCCGTCAAAAAAGGTTCTCTAGATCTGTGGCACGCGATGAACGTTTCGATCGTCCGCCATCTTGCTGGTAGTTAAGTCGAGCGATGGCAACGACTGCCGTTTTTTCAGCATTGGGAAAAGGTTGCGCCTCAAAGGGTTAAGGGCCAGAGGGGCCTGGCCCCACCGACTAAATCAAAGTGTCTTCCTATTACGCTAGACAGTTCTTTCAATAATTTACCTTCATTGGAAAAATGCTCAAATTTTACTCTATTTTAAGACTATCCATTAAAAAAAGCACTCAAAAAAGTGATAGTTACACAATTTCCTGCCTATCTAAACCATGCATGGGCCATGGGCTGGCTTGGCCTGAATTGGGCGTCTTTTCTCCATTCACCGGGTTGACATATTCAGCATTGAGCACAAAAGCCATATTGACCCGGCATTAGCTTGGCTTCCAAACGGCTTATTGGGCGCTGTCTTTGGGCCCAGATCTTCGGGGAAATTTCGGCAGTCGGTAGCTATTGGCGAAATTTCCACTTAGGAGGAAATTTTTTATGTGCGTGATTGTATTTTTGCAGTGCAGTCAGATATTTTTGTTTTGTTTTTCTTATTTATGAAAAGCGATGTACAAATGTCTTTTTATATATGTTGATATTGATTTTAAAATAAATAAATCATCTAAAATTTATGAACAAGCAAATATAAAGAACATAAATATTAAATAATTAAATGTGGCTTTTTGTTTAGTAATAAAGTAAACTTTTCAATTTAACATAATTAGGTAAAAAGTAGCAAAAGCTTTGCAATTCACAATTGCGTTCAGGCTCGGGCTCGAGAAAAATTTCTCCTTTATTGAACATGCTCCTTGAAACAGATTTTTAAAATGATTCATGGGGAAAATAAAAATACATATAAAAAAACTCTACTGTTCGAGCCTCGTCAGGGGGAGACCCCCTGAACCCCAAAATTTTTTAGTTTCATTATTGCCATATTTAAACGATATTAATGGACTAAGTCATTTTTTCTCTCATCTTTCGCGTATTTTGCCTGGTAACTCTATATTGAAATTTTTATGATTGTTACCTATTTATAGAAAAATACATATGATGACTATTCTACAGCTTACGAAATATTGTAACAATAGATTAAAGCTGTTGTGAACTAATATTATTTAAGTGTGTAAATTTATGTCGCTTTTTTAGGACACATTTCTGGGACAATTTTCAATAAAGGGGGGGGGGGTGAGATAAAATGACATAGTCATTAAAAATAGCGGCATGGGCCCCTGAAGGTGCGTGAAGCTCTTTGGGTATTTCAGAACGGCGTGGCTTATATTGCTTAGTCATGAGATCGGACATTATTCGATAAACATGGATATAAAGAATTAGAAAGTGCATTGAGAGTTTGCAACTATATTTGTCTTTAATTTGCACAAACGGCAAAATTTATTGTAATCTATCAATGAAGTAATTGAATTTTATTTATCTTTAGCTGAAATTTCGGGCTCCAACTTTAATAATATTGCTCGGGCTCAGACTTAAAAAAATGAGCCCGAACTCATCTCTAGTGCATGTGGGGATAGGTTGTTTTATGTATCTATATTTTCGCGATTTTAATGGGCACTATTTTTTTTCGGGCCCCACCACTGAAACAGGTCACAATCCACCACTGACCCTGCGGGTGGTATTTTGACTGGCAACCATTAAGAAACATGTATCGTCAGCTTGGTTTTGAAATTGTTTCATGCTATGGATGGAAAGGAATGAAATACATTATTGTATGAAAAGGAAGTGTGTGTGTTTGTTAGAAATGTGGTATGAATATGAAGCTAAATGAAAGGATGTTGGTGAATGATAAAAGGGGGAGATATACAAATAAATAAAGCCAGCCTGTGAAGCAGGAGGGGAAAGAATGTGACGTGATTGAAGTAAGTGACTGAAATAAAAAAAAAAATAAAGGTAAGTGCTTTTTAAAAAAAAATATTGAATTTTAAAGTTTTTTTAATCACTTTTAAAGTGATATTTGATGTTTTTATTAGTGCTATTTATCTGCTTTTCTAATCATGCTGACTTTATATTAGGTGTATAGCTAGGTTAAAGGGTTGGCAAGTTTTTGACGCATGACAGTTTTAACCATGGTTTAAACTGTCACGTCAAAAACATTTATCACAAACGTCAAATATTGCACTTGTAGTATTACAAATATGAATTGATGTCTTTAACATTGCATGCATTGTATAAGCTATGAATATGTGTGAAATGTTAGTACTAATTTTTAAGAAATATGGTCATCTTTTACATATTTTTTATAACATTGTCTAGAAAAAGGAAAAGAAAGTGGAAAGAAGTTTAATTATGTATCCAATATAGTCAAAACAATATTCTTGCTAAAGTATTAAAATTATGAACTATCTATTTCAATAAAAATTTAGTTATGCTTTATAGAATGCTTCGTGGAAAAAAAAAAATGATCGAAACTAATAAGTATTATTTTATTGTAAAATATTTTGTTCTTTGTATCTGTAATTAATTAATCAATCAATATTTAGAAAAACAAAATGTGTGATTTTTTACGAATTACATTTAAGTACTGAAATTTTTTACTAATTCTATTTTAAATGCGAAGCTTTAGTACACTGATAACGGGGTATTGATCTTTATTTTATTTAAATGACTGAAATTACTATGCTATTGCCTGATGCTTAAAACCCTTTCAATTTAGGTTTTTGGATTAAATAAAAAATAAACTTATTATTTGCTTTAAGGAAATGCTTAGCCGTACATTAATTTGAAAAGTTTAAAAAAATTGCAGACCATTATTTATCTAACTATATAGAGTACCCTATTGAAAATGATTTACATGTACCATTTATAGTTCTTTTACAGGAGAAAAAAAAATTCCAATACATTACACTCTATAGACAGTCATATTAACTAATTATTATTAATGAGCTCAATTTGTGTGTTAGCATAATTGATATTTTTAAATATAATTAATTTTAATTATGCATTTAGTTTCATGCAAAATGAAAATATACTGCATACTTCTTTGACATTTTGTTTTCTTTCTTTAATAGATTAGTTTTTGGGTGGGCACCGTCTTTGTCGATTTTACATAACTTTCTTGGGTACTTACGTATTATTTCGGCAGTCACTCCCGCCAAACTATTTTTACATTAAATATGCTAGAAATCTGTTGCCAATCTTATTCTGAACCATCAATAATTTCATATGTTCCAGCATTTATCTTGGCATAAAATCGCTCATCCAATGATTCTATGCAAAAAAGAGTATTACTGAAATTTGCACATTAACAGACATAATTAGGCATAAAAACATAGCAAACTACATATAAAACAGAACGAACTAAACATGCATTATCAAAGTTCCTAGAAAAAACAAAAATACAGCTTTTTTTTTTCCAAACATGAAATGCACTTTATTATACATTAATTTTACGTTTTAGTTTGAAAGAAAAAAATAATTATGCATTGGCACTTCAATAACCCCCTCTCTCATCAAAATATCAAGTTTTGGGAGTTTCTCACAGCAACAACAACACAACTCAACTAAGCAAGGCTGCTAAGTAATTCAACACAATTGGCACCGATACCACACCTGTTTAGATATTCTACCTATGCTACGCTTCGGCGATCGTATCAAGCTTCGCGACATGCCCCAGCTAAGACTTTTACCCTTAGTATTTGGGTATTTACTGAGACTGGGTAAATACCCATGGAACAGCTTTAGTATCACCCACCCGCCATTTTTGGTGCCTTTCGTTTTTCACCAAACTGGCACCAAGTACCCTGTTTTGTAAAAGGCTTACCTTCAACATTCATGACGCAACTCCGGAGTTCCAGAATAGTGGCCACCTTGTTTCTAGACACAAAAACATAGACAAGAACATATTACACTTTTATCTACAGTTACTACGCTATTACAGTATGGAACCTGTTATCCGGAATGGTTGGGACCGGGTGTATTCTGGATAACTGGTTGGGGATTAACATGGCATCTACTGATTTGATTGGTAGCATAAATGTTACTCTCTATTTTTGAATAGATAAAACTTAACTGTTAATATACTAGAAAAATAATATAAAAAAACTCTAATATTATCAAGATAAATAATAATCATTTAGATAGGAAGTAGTAAATAAATGATAACTTCTTGAAAACTTAGTCACACTAAAAAAATAAATAAAATACCTTACCAGATTGCTTACTTTATAAATTCTAGCTGTAGCACTCAAAATAAAAAAACAAAAACATAAGAAATATTAAAACAAAACTCATATTTTGCTTTTCTTTTGAAAAAAAAATAGGAATTTAATCAATTGAAAAATAATTCTGGATAACTGGTTTCCGGATAAGAGGTTCTATACTGTATTATCAAAGAGCACATAAAAGTAAACGCATTTCATTTGCCCTACCTTCTTAATTTTTTTTATATTTTCTCAGTTTTAAAATTAGAACTTTTTTCCCCTACAGAAACCTTTTTATAACAAGAATATGAACAAAAAATATCAGCAATCCCTAATCAACAGATAACTCCCTAAACAATATAATTAAAAATCTCCCAATTGATATTCCTTAACACCCCCAAAAAGTCATTGTACAGATAAATTTTACTGTCGTAAAAGGCGTATTCAAAAAACTTCACCACTTAAACTCAAAATGCAACTCCGGGCTTGAAAATAGTGGCCATCTTGTTGCTACCACAAAATCGTTGACAATAACATATTTAAACATAATTCCTCGTATACATGAAATATCTATTTGCAACGCCTCACTTTCCCAAAAACTTAAAATGCCTAAATCAAAAATGCTCACGTTTAACTTCTGGATGCAAGTCGCGATTACAAAACGGCAGCCATCTTGTTTCTAAACACAACATCTTCAACAATAGCAACATATTTAAACGTAATTCCATGTGAACTCATACATAAAATATCTATTAGTAACTCTTGGCTTTCCTAAATTTTTTCACGATTTGAAAAAACAAAACTCCTACTCTTTATATTCCCTTGAAATCCATTTACTTTACCATCACAACACTAGCTCATTTTCGATAAACCATTGTAAAGCACATATTTTACATGGCTCACCCGCACTCGAGATGCTACTTTCACCAATTTTTAAAGCATAAATGATTTGATTCCTGAAACTTCTACAGAAAACAGCGCTGTAATCGACGCTCGCTGATTGCTCAATTATATAACTTTTAGTTGGACCTGGCAGCGTAAACGAATTCATAAAACAGTTTGGTTTGCCACATTTGATAATTTATCACCAAGCTTGGTGACATCTTCTGCAGGGTTTCTACAGATTTCACAGCTTTTGCTTCCCTGACTTTTCCCTGACATCTATCACGCTCTGCCCTGACTTTATCTAGCATGCTTTCCCGAATTTTGCATTTCTATTTTAACATTACATCCGCTTAACATTACATCCCTACATTCGATTCCTGAAACTTCTACAGAAAACAGCGCTGTAATCGACGCTCGCTGATTGCTCAATTATATATCTTTTAGTTGGACCTGGCAGCGTAAACGAATTCATAAAACAGTTTGGTTTGCCACATTTGATAATTTATCACCAAGCTTGGAGACATCTTCTGCAGGGTTTCCACAGCTTTTGCTTCCCTGACTTTTCCCTGACATCTATCACGCTCTGCCCTGACTTTATCTAGCATGCTTTCCCGAATTTTGCGTTTCTATTTTAACATTACATCCGCTAATTAATAATTTTTTTATATATTTTGCCCTTTTTTTGAAATAATAATAATAATAAAATTAATATATACAAGAATCTTATTTGACATCACTGGATTTTAACAAAAAATTTAGGATAAAATTAAGCCTATTTCAACTGCACAAGATGTGCTCATAAAGAACACATTTAAAAATTATTTATATGGTTAGGTTGAATGAGAAAATGAAAATAAAACAATTTCTATACTTAGGTTCAAACAGCAAATATTTTCTTGATTTTACCACAAAATTCAATTTTTTTAGCATTTCCCTGACCTTTCTTCAACTTCTGCTGATTTACCTGACTTTTTTCCCAAATCCCTGACCAAAACCCATTTCCCTGACTTTCCAGGTCTATAGAAACCCTGCTGTATCCGTTGCTGTTTACACATTGATGTTTGTTTACATGCTTTATTTGTTAATCGTTCTGCTGCCATCATAGGCGATGCACAGCGGGAGTGAAGTACCCTGTCGATGGTAGTTTTGACTGGCAACCATAAAGAAACGTATATCGCCAGTTTGGGAATTTGAAATTGGTTCATATTATGGATGGAAGGGAATGAAATATGTTCTGGTATGGAAAGAAAATGTGTGTGTGTTTGTTAGAAATAGGGTGCGAATATAAAATTAAATAAAAGAAAGCATGTTGGTTTTACATCATAAGCCAGTGGGTGTTAGGGACATTTCTGCGTGATTAATTTTAAAAATAAACGTACGTGCTCTTTTGTTAACGAATCTTTGCGATGTTTGAGTTTTTTAATGTGAATTTTGAATTGATAAATGTTTTCATTAGTGCTATGCTAATCATACTGACATGGGCGCCCATAAGGGGGGGCAAGGTAGGGCACTTGCCCCCCCCTACAGTTTTAGGTTAATGTCTCATGATGTAAACAAATGGCAAAACCAGAACTAAATTTGTTCAAAGTTTTAAATTTGCCCCCCTCTAGAAGAAATTTTTGAAGTTTGCCCGGCCCCCCTAGAAAAATTTCCATGGGCGCCCATGCATACTGACTTTATATAAAGTCATTGATATAAAGTTTTATAAAGTCACCGATGTTTTTTTTTTGTTTTTGTTTTTTTTTTTTAGTTGAAAACGGGCCAGTGTTTGTCCAGTTTACATTTGCAATACAACTAAGTTGCTTAATCTGTAAATGTAGTTTTTTTTTTTTTTTTTGTTATTGTTGTTGTTGAGTTAAAAACAGTCCACTGCTTGCTCATTTTAAATCAGTGTTTTAAAAATCCCAGGTTTTTTTTTTTAAACCCAACCGGGGTGGGTTTTATTGGATTTTTTGGGGTTTTATTGGTATTTTTGGGTTTTATTAAGATTTTTTTATAGTATAACACTTTTTTGATTTAAATTTTATGGTTTTATTTCAAAACAGAATAATTTTAGTGTAAAAGAAAACTTTCATTACAAAATAATAATTAATTAATTAAATGTAAAAATAACTTCAACTTTAATGAAGTATTATCTTTTTCTGCTGATGTTTATAAAGGGCTCCTAATTTGTTTTATGACCATAGATAAAAGTATATTATTGTTCACATAGAAAAATATGTTTTTGATTGGCTGTTTTCTATTACTTTTAAATTTATGAACTTTTTAATTTTTTTTACCTTTATGTTTTTTAAGTCATAGTTATATTTTCTAGTTAGAATACAAGTCAGTAAAGCCTTTGCAGGCCAACTTACTGCAGAACTACTATTTATTTAATAATTTTCCTTATAGTTATTCATTTTTGCTTTGAATATATACTCCTTTTTACTTTAAAAAATTTATAATTAATATGTCTGATATTAAATCCCACATAAATAATGTACAATGAATCAGTTTTACATTTCTCAGTACTAAAGTAATGCAGCAATCAATAGAATACAGGATGGTTTCCTGAACCTGAATTCATTCTTGAGATGCATGTTTGTAAGCTGTAAGAGAGAGACATGTCCCATTTTTCTCTTATCTGGGAAAGGATTTTTTTTTTTTTTTTTTTTGTCACTATACTGATAATTACATATTTTATTCGTATTTAAAAACTTATTCATTAAAGAGATAAATTACTAAGTTATCCCTGCCTGCATTCTAGACCTGTTCATTTCAAAACAAATATTGCAGATAGAATTGGCTCAAGGTATTATTTTTAAAAAGGTTATTATTCTTTATGTTGAAGTTGGAAAGATAATTATAAAACAATTAAACTGGCATATTTATATTTATCTAATATAATGCACTAAGTTATGTAGGGAATATTATATGTATTTAATGTCAAATAGCAAATGATTTAAATGAAAGAAAGGAAAACTTTTGATAATTTTTAATAAAACCCAAAAAAACCCACTTCTGTGTGGGTTTTATTGGGTTTTTTTTTTTAAAAAAAACCCAACCAGGTTTTTTTGGGTTTGTGGGTGGGACGAAACCCTGTTTTAAATTACCTGTTACTGAATTTTTAGACGCTTTTTAGGTTAAATATGGACGGTGTACTTTGTCATAATGTTTTTGTTAGTAGAACTTATGAGCAATTTTAACGTGTTAAAATTCTTTGCTTTGCTGAGCGTGCAAAATGGTCGGCGACAGTCGCTGGGGCTTCACCGTGTTTACAGGGGGCACGCACAGTCTTGGTTGATTTTACCATTATTTTTATAAATAATGGCTAAATAATAAATAACCTAATAATAAACACAGATAAAAAAGGGTTCTCACTTAGGATATATTAATCAAAACTCAGTGCTTGACTGCTCGTCTTGTACGATTCTTCACGAACACATTAAATTTGATGCCAACAACAACAAAAAAACACATGTTGAATATTCATGGAAAGGACGGTTTTCCTCAGCATAACAGTAAAAATATGTGTGTTTCCTTTTCAAAAATAAAAATCTTAATTTGTTTATCCATTAAATTATTTAAAATCTTAACAATTAAAGCTCATTTTATTTTGAAATAATGTTTGTTAGGGCGTTTCCAGAAATATTTGAAATAGTTGGCAACGTAAGTTAAAGAGTTAATAAACGGAATGAATGAATCTTTAAAAAAGATGATTCTAAAAAAATAAACAATCTTGGATTAAGTAACCTCGAGATCTCTGAATGTACGGCACGTACGTTAGTTCAAATATTGTTCCGTACAATTGAAAATAAAAGATATGGACTCGCAATAAACAACAAGAGATCGAAGCCTAAAACATAATAACCCTATAAATATTAAATATCTGGATAAATTTATAAAATTTCCTTCCAAACTCAGTCATGGTAGAATAAGATTCATTCATTTGATTCATTCCTTATTCCATTGACATCGTTGCCAACTACGAGAAATATTTCTGAAGAAACCTTAAATAACTCCAATTTTTCATAAAATAAGCTGTGTTGAAATTTTTTTTAAATTCAAACGAAGGTTTTTCTTTTAGAAAAGAAAAAATATTGATTATTTTTAATGTTAAAGTGTTAACTGAGTGCAGTCGGTCATTCTTTTTATTATTTTATTTTTTGGCAACAAATTAAATGTGTTTGTGATGAATTTGTGTATTGTGTACAAACAAAGGAGTTCTTTCGACAAGGTTTGATATTAATATATATATTGGAAGTTTTCGGAACAGTCGAGACGACAACCTCCTGCCTAAGGGTCTCAATCAGCCGACCTCGGAAAATCATTGGAAGTAAGTAAATGTTTTATCCAGCATGTATAGTAGCGTAGCCAGGATTTTATTTCGGGGGGGGGGCTGGGTATCCAATTGGGACTATATTCCGTATACGGTGCCTTGTTTACATATCAATGGTTTGTTTACAAATCATTGGCGAACAATCTGACGCGAGAGTGAGCGATGCACCGCCAACTGCCGGTGGTAGTTGTGACTGGCAACCATAAAGAATACGTGTTTCGTCAGGTTTGGGAATTTGAAATTGTTTGCGTTATTGATGGAAGGGAATGAAATGTGTTATGTTAATATAAGAAAAGAATTTGTGTGTGTTTGTTAGAAATATAGTACGTTATAAGCCGGTGGGTGTTGGGGACATTTCTGAGCGGTTATTTAAAAAAAAAAAAAAATAGAGGTAAGTGCTCTTTTTTAACGAATCTTTGCAATGTTTAAGGTTTTTAATGTGAATTTTAAATTGATATTTGAAGTGTTTATGTTTTCGTAAGTGCTATTTACGTGCTATTCTAATCATACTGACTTTATAAGAGGTGTACAACTAGGTTGTTTAATCCACCGATGTTTTTTTGAGTTGAAAACGGGCCAGTGTTTGCCCAGTTTACATTAGCTGTACAACTAGGTTGCTTAGTTCACTGTTGTTTTTTTTTTAGTTAAAAACGGTCCACTGGTTGCATAGTTTACATAGCTGTACAACTAGGTTGCTGAATCCGCTGAGGTTTTTTTAGTTAAAAACGGTCCACTGGTTGCATAGTTTACATAGCTGTACAACTAGGTTGCTGAATCCACTGAGGTTTTTTTAGTAAAAAACGGTCCACTGGTTGCATAGTTTACATAGCTGTACAGCTAGGTTGCTGAATCCACTGAGGTTTTTTTAGTTAAAAACGGTCCACTGGTTGCATAGTTTACATAGCTGTACAGCTAGGTTGCTGAATCCACTGAGGTTTTTTTAGTTAAAAACGGGCCACTGGTTGCCTAGTTTAGATAGCTGTACAGCTAGGTTGCTGAATCCACTGAGGTTTTTTTAGTTAAAAACGGACCACTGGTTGCCTAGTTTAGATAGCTGTACAACTAGGTTGCTGAATCCACTGAGGTTTTTTTAGTTAAAAACAGACCACTGGTTGCCTAGTTTAGATAGCTGTACAACTAGGTTGCTGAATCCACTGGGGTTTTTTTAGTTAAAAACGGACCACTGGTTGCCTAGAATGACTAGTAAACATGGCGACAGTCGCTGGAGCTTGGCGACCGCCAAGCTCCAGCGACTGTCGCCATGTTTACATGGGGTGGGCACCGGCTTGTATGATTTTACCTCAAATTGTGAGCTTAAGTTCGATTGTAAGCTAAAATATAAAATTGTAAGCTAAGTCCCAGACAGCACATAAGCTTAAATAAAGCTTGACATTTCTCTGAATTTGACGTATTATACAAGCTTGACAGTTCAATACAAAAAAATAAGTCAGCAAATATTTTCCCGCCGAATTTAAGTCATTTGAACTGTCAAGCTTGAATAAAACTTGATTACTGCTTGATTTAGAAAGCCACATCCACATAACAAATAATTTATCATCGGTCATACATGTACTTGACCATAGAATTTTTTTAAAAAGATTCTATATTTCCAAATATTGAAATTCTTCAAAATAAAATACAAATATACTACAAAATTGATTTCAAAATCAGTCGTTTGTCTCGATTTTGGCCAATATTGCCAAACATGAGTGTTGTGATATTGAAAGTTTTAAAGCTTGTGCTGCTTTTAAGTTTATATTATGCTTATTTCCCTATTACTAGAGTCTATAAATCACACATAGCATCATTTTAATTTTGATTCATCCCGTGGAAAAATAAAGATAGCATCGGCCAATACTGATCAATCTCACCAAAAAAATGACGTGACAACCATAGCAGTCACTTCAAACTTTAGGCATGTCACCTTGAGTCAGATTGGCATGGTGGATAGGACGCTGGCTTCCCACACCTTAGGTCCCAAGATCGATCCCAGTCGCGGACGCTAGGCGGAAACTGATTAAAATAACTTTAGGTTTCAGCGTAAAGGCATAACCCGATTATGACCTTCGGGGGGCCCCCATCTATGAAATTTGTTTTCTTTTTCATAAAATTTTGACATAAAAAAGAATATTTCAGAACAATATTTGAAATTTTGGCCTCTTTCGAACCAGGGGCCCTGGGCAAAGTCCCGATTTGCCCACGCGATAATATGGCTCTGCATAAAGGGGAAAATGTGTGGAAAAATAAAATATATGGGGCGAGTTTGCCGACCGGTGCACCATGTATTTAGGAAAAATTTTTTTAGGAATATTTTTTAAGTTTGAATTAAGCTTGCTATGGGCGCATTCGAGAATTCATCGGTTGTGCGCCGGTGCACGACCAGAGCGTTGGGCGGAGCTCAGGAATTAACCGCGTTCGAAAACGTTTCGGTCATGTAGCGGTTGTCTGCTCAGCGTGACCAGAGCGCAACCAGAATGGCCCTGCTAGCGAGGTGGGTTATTCCGGTTATTAGCGCAGTGTTGCCAATGTTTATTTTTGTTTTCTTGGTTTGGAATTGGATGTGGTGAGGATGACCGAAACCGGTTGACAAACGTGACGTCACTTAACCGAAGAATGACCGCAACCGGTAGCACCGGTGCATAACCAACCGGTGAATTCTGGAATAGGCCCTATGTCAAGCTTAACCCTTTGAAGACGGGCGGTCGATTTATCAACCAAGCAGTAGAACACCTTAAAGGACGGGCTTGGTTCATATTTCGACCAACTAATGCTTTCCCCCTCTGTAATTGTTCACCTGTACTGGACCGGCGGGGAGAGATGTCAACATCCATCCATCAATTCAGTTGCACCCCAGTTCCTGAAAAGGAGAATATACGCGCAAAGGTAATCCCCTTGTTCAAGAAGTTCGTTTTACTTCGGGGGCGGGAAAGAGTAATCCATCAATGATTGTTGCACAAATAGCAGCTTCAGCTAAGAGTCACTGAAATGGGGGAAAGCATTTTTCAGATGCTCCCGTCCCTCTGAAAAAGCACGGCCAAAATTTCCCCGCCGGGAAAAGGTTAATGCAAGTTGGGCAAGTGTAAACGTGAACACTTGATTCAAGTTTGCATTAAGCTTACACACTTGAAATTTTCATGCTTAATTCAAGTTTATTGACTTGATAAATCAAGCTTATTGCAAGTTTGATGCAAATTTGCTGTGCTGTCTGGGGTAAAGGGTCGCATTTTCTTGAGGGGGGAGGCTCCAGGCCTCTGTCTATGCTCCTAAGCATGTAATGTATGATTTAAGTCGTCATTTATGAAAACAATTATTAGTATTCTTTATCTATACAAGGTTTCAGGAATTTTAATTGCTGAATTCAAGTGTGAAGTGAAGTACAAGGTACTTTTCTGTTATCTCGATGCCACTCAAATTTGGCGATTTTCTTTTTTTTTGTCACCAAGTATCTACGATGTTTTTTTTTTGGCTAAGCCAATAAAAAAGTATATTTATACCCCCTACATTTTTTTTGCGCCAATAAGCTCGACTCGTTTCCTTATTTTTCCAGTTTTTTGACTACTCGAGACTTTATGTGAGGGGTCCCTGCCCCCCCCCCCCTCACATAAAAGTCAAATTATTTTTTAAATTTACGTTTTTCAAATTTTTAACTCTAAATTCTTGTTAGAAAATGCGATTTCTGTGTCCATCAATTCTTAAATTGCCGTTAATTTATTCGTGTTTATATTCCTATAAATTATTTCTAGAATTTTTCTATTTCTAATAGCTTTTGTGTTTTCAGAAACGCATTTTTATAGCCTTAAATTCTTGTTCGAAAATACGAATTCTATGTTCATCAACTCTTAAAATTTTTTTATTTTATTGTTCTTTACATTCTTAACCCTAAATTTTTTGTAGAATTCTTCTAATTCTTATAGTTTTTCCAGTTTCGGAAACGTGGTTTCACGGCCATTTTTTACTTTTCGCACCATCGAAAACTTCCTTGGCACATAAAAAAAATAAATAAAAAAAAAAAAAAATAAATAGCCGAAAATCGTGGTAGGGGGTATATGGAAGGTGCGGCTTTTTTTTTGGGGGGGGGCCAAGTAACTATGAGCGTAATTATGAAAATAAACACTCAAAAAACTGGTGTTATAAGATAAAATAAATAAAAACTTTGTGAAAAAAAACACACATAAAAGGTTACTTCAAGGCGTAACGATCGTTTCGACCGAAAATTTGTTCCGTCTTCTTCAGACAAACCCTTCCGTCAGATATTTTTTAAAAAAAACATTGGTTCCTCCTTGGAATAAGAGCAAAAATATAATAGCTATGCCGCATAGCCAGCTATCATCAAAAAAGGGTCTCTAGATCAGTGACACGCGATGAACCTTTTCGATCGTCTGCCATCTTGCTGGTAGTTAAGTCGAGCAATGGCAACAGCTGCCCTATTTTCAACATTGGGCAATCTATCCAGTTGTTCTCGCATTCTTCCATTTTTCAGCAGATGTCTGGGCTGTTAAAAATAATCGTGACATTTTTTTTACAGGAAATGACGTGCTAGAAAGTAAAGGATTCTTGTGGAGCTATGACACCCGCAACTATTTTTATAGAAATCAAATCTATTCTTTGTGACTGGCAACAGTCAAAATGTCAGAGTTTGGTGTCCTCACAGCAAGGACACTGTGCGTTAAAGGGTTAAATGTAGGTTCACAAAATAAATTTCGAAAATTAAATATACAGATATGATGCAACTTACACATTTAAATATATTTGTGTTTCCAGCAGTAAAAAGAAAACAATGCTTGCAACTAAAAGAACACAAGCAATCTTTGGTCATTTCGTCACCAAGATAAGTTTCAGCAAACATGTTGTCTTGATTCATTTTATTTCAATTATTTTTCAAAGGATAATATTGAAAAATGGCATTGCTTTAGTTCTGGAATACTTATTTGACTCCCATCTTTATTATTTACCCTAGTTTGTAAGAAATATTGAAGTGAAAAATGATAAAAATAAAGAAAATAATAAGAAAATGAACCTGTAAAAACATAACAAAACAAGGGAGAATCTGGAAGAGATAACTACAAAATAATTCTCCCTGTGCACAATCAAAATGTGCGAACGGAATTTTATCAGCAGCCACCTTACGCCGCCAGCAGCCGGGACTGTCCACCTCTGATCTCGGAGACCGGTTCAGAAGGGAATTATTTCCGTTCGCACGTGCGAGCGGAGGAAATACTATGCTGTAGTAGCTTTCAAAACTGTGCGTTAGCTATAAGCGTGTTTAATAATAGTTTTTTTTGGGGGGGACGGGGGAATAAAACTCACGTTTTAAATTCACAAAATTTTGAAGTGGGTAGAATATTTTTTAATATTTAATAGTTTTTTTTTTTTTTAGTTTTTTCTTTGGGGTTTATGGGTGGATTTATTTTAACGCGATATTTAATGTCGCCGGCATTTTTTTCATGCTTTATTACACTTCAAAGACCCTAACCTCAAAAATGAAAAATTATCAGTATATTTTATTTTTTAAAAGAAACACTAACCCAAATTTTTGTTACAGTTTTTAAATACGGATATCCCGAAAGCAGAAAGTGGGTAAAAGTGCGCCGTATGTCGCAGAACATTTCATCTTTTAAAAGAAAGAATATGTAAAATGATACGTTCTGTAGAATAATTAAATTGATGTGCCCTTTATGCTATGCCTTCTCTCTTCACTTTTTGCACAATTTTTACACCAAATTTGCATTTTACTGTGGTCTGTCAGACTTGGACAAAATGCCTGCAGAACATTTGCAACTGTTCGAAGTTATGTTGCAGAACACTGAATATAATTCTGCTCCTAGGGTGGATATCATAAATCGTCAATCGAATGACGTGTTGCCGTAAGGAAAATTGATTTTTATACTGCTTGATTAAATATTGCCACTTTGTTTACATTTTTTAAATCGTGAAACTCAACTGTTGCTTCATTTAGTTCTGTATTAGATCAGACACCAGCAATAAATAAACACTTTAAGACATCCTTTTATTTCTAGACTCCCCTTGTTTATGAGGTGCTTTTATTTTATAATTATTCATCTCAAATATTCTTTGATATCATCCTCTTTTACTTTGTTTTTTCCGTACTTACATTTTATCCCGGCGGTCCGCCAAGACGAGTGATTTTTTTGCCTAGAGAAATGCATGGCATATGAAATTATTAATGGTTTTGAATACGATTGGCAACCGTTTAGCTACTCATTTGACGGAAAAATTGTTTGTCGGGAATGACCGCCGGGATAATATGTAAGTACCATTTTTTTCTTTAGAGAATAAATTTTAGTTATGAATTTTTTTTATAAATAGTAAACAAAATTGGATTTCTTTAATCCAAATCACTGGATCATATTTATTAATTCATATAGTTATTATAAAATGTAATCAGTATTCTAAAAATAGAATTAATTGAGCCAAGAACAAATAGAAAAGGTTAAACTAAACCTAATAACTTTGGGAGAAGTTTTGTTTGTTTATTATGAATATCACCCACCCCCCGCATAAAAACATGCATTTGAATTTTAAATTGATGATTATTTTAATAATATTAACCAGTCAGAGATAAGTTATTTAATTTAAGTGATCAGTCATTAAAATATTTTTCTTGTTTTAGTTAAGATCAGTTTACTGCCCAGCATTTAACAAATGAGAAAACGGATTAGCGTATTATATTAGTTTTTAAATAAATATAAAAAGCAAAATACTTTATGTTTTTAGGAAATCAGATGCTTACTGTTGAGAATTACCTCAAGAATGAATGATAAATGAAATAAGCTTGAAAATTCCCTAGATCATGGTAGTCATGAAAAAGACATTGCTCAAATTTCTAAAAGTACTTATCTGAAAAATGTTGCATCTAGTACCTCTCAAGCACAGAAAACCAAAAAGAAGCATAAAGTTACAGAGGAAAAGCGTCAGTCAGTTGCATATAAAAAATACAGGGAGAAGGCTAGCATAAGAAATAGAAAGTATTTAGCAAAAATGACCGATGCACAGCGAGAGGAAAGAAATAGGAAGAAAAGGGAGGCTTATCAAAGAAAGAAACATTTAAATTTAGTTAAAGGTATCAATGACCTAACACCGAGAGAGCAGCAACTGAAAAGAAAATACTGGCAAGAAGCATCTGCGAAATGTAGAAAGCAAAAGTAACAGTTAGGACATGAAGTCGTAACAGATACAAGTCAGATTAATTCAAAAGCATGTATTGCAATTGAAAATGTGCAGAGGAACAAGATGCAAAATGTTGCATCTAGTTCCTCTCAAGCACAGAAAACCAAAAAGAAGCATAAAGTTACAGAGGAAAAACATCAGTCAGTTGCACATAAAATATACAGGGAGAAGGCTAATGTAAGAAATAGGAGGTATTTAGCAAAAATGACCGATGCACAGCGAGAGGAAAGAAATAGGAAGAAAAGGGAGGCTTATCAAAGAAAGAAACGTTTAAATTTAGTTAAAGGTATAAATGACCTAACACCCAGAGAGCAGCGACTGAAAAGAAAATACTGGCAAGAAGCATCTGCAAAATGTAGAAAGCAAGAGAAACAGTTAGGAGATGAAGTCATAACAGATACAAGTCAGATTAATTCAAAAGCATGTATTGCAATTGAAAATGTACCAACTTCTCAAAAAAAGCGGGGTGAGAGAATCTGCGCAAAAAATCATGCTAGGATGGTAAGGGAGATAGAAACAAAAAACAGAATAATAGTTAAACTGCAACGTAAAGTGAAAACGCTGCAAAAGTCTTTATTGCGAAAAAAAACATCCACCAAGAATTCAACACTTACACCTTCACCTAGAAAAAAAGTTAAAGCTCTGACTCAGGGATGCAATGTACCAAAAATAATTCGTAAACAACTTTTACATGGAATATGTGTGCATTCACAATTGAAATCTAATGCTGAGACATTACCTTCAGGTTCTCGTCCAAAACAAATTTTTAATAAATGCACTAGTGGAAATATATTAAACAAATGCAAAGTGCAGCATCTAGCTAAAGAAATAATTTCTCCAAAACAAAATAAAAAATTTGCTAAAAATTCGAATATTCACTATGAAAAGAAATCCAAAATAGGTGTTGATGTACGAGCTATTAGGGCATATTTTGAAAGAGATAATGTTTCCCGTATGTGTCCTGGGAAAAAAGATTTCATTGTGAGAAACAAAGTTAAGAAACAGAAAAGAATACTGTTGGGGGACATCAAAAGATTATATAGAAAATTTGTCAGTGAGTTTGGAAATATTTCTTATTCAACTTTTTGGAAATACAAACCATTCTGGTTTGTACTTCCCAGACTATCAGATAGAAACACCTGTCTGTGTGTGAAGCATGAAAATATGAAGTTTCTTACTATAAAATTGAACAGTGCAAAAATAATTAATTTTTCAGATCCTGAAGCACTGGTTTGTAGCTTAACATGTGATAGTGAAAATCCTGACTGCATGTTAAACAAGTGTAAGGAGTGCAAAGATAGTCAAATAGTTTATGATGCTGATCAACATAATGGCATCATCAGTCATTTTAAATGGATAACAGAGACTGTTGAAAAGAATATTAAAAATTGTATGAAAAAAGTCAAAGTTACAAAAAAAGTGTTGCTTCATAAGAAGGTATCAGAAATTGTTACAAATGTCAATCATGAAATTCCATCTTTTAAGAGACATGTTTTTTCTGCTCATCATCAGACAGCTACTCTTCAAGATAGACGAGCAAACTTAAAAAGCACTGAAATTATATTAGGCAAGTTGGAGTGTTTAGGCTGATTAATTTTATTTTTTACCAACTAGGCAAAAGAATTCCAGAGCTGGGGATCGAACCCAGGACTGCCGCTTAACGTGCAGGTGCTCTACCACTGAGCTACTCTGGGGCGATTTCCAGATGAAATTAGAACCATTGGCATTTATCATCTTCCTCTGCAAACCACAGATGGAACAGGGGGAACACCCGCACATTAAGCAGCAGTCCTGGGTTTAATCCCCAGCTCTGGAATTTTTCGCCTAGTTGGTAAAAAATAAAATTAATCAGCCTAAACACTCCCACATGCCTAATATACTTGAAAGGTTGATAAAATCACTTTCTAAAATATATATAATTTCTGCGGCGTAACGGAGTTGTCACGAATTAATTGTTTCATCTATTCAATCTGTGATTTGCAGAGGAAGATGATAAATGCCAATGGTTCTAATGTGAGAAATTTCATCTGGAAATCATCTCAGAGTAGCTCAGTGGTAGAGCACCCGCACGTTAAGCGGCAGTCCTGGGTTCGATCCCCAGCTCTGGAATTTTTCGCCTAGTTGGTAAAAAATAAAATTAATCAGCCTAAACACTCCAACTTGCCTAATATACTTGAAAGGTTGATAAAATCTCTTTCTAAAATAAGCACTGAAATTTTTCTTCAAATTGATTTTTCTGAAAATTATGTTGCTAAAAGTTTTGAGGAAATTCAATCCATGCATTTTGGTGCTTCAAAGCGCCAAATATCAATCCACACTGTTGTAGCCTATTATAAAAAAAAATCAGTTTCATGTTTATCATTTGCAGAATATGTAATTAAATTCACTGAGATCATGGTGCTCACGCTGTATGGGCTCATTTATACCCTATATTGAAGATGCTTCTAAATCAAGTCCTAAAAATCAATACCATGCATTTCTTCTCTGATGGACCTACATCTCAATATCAAAATAGATCAAACATCTTTTTCATGATCATGCAGAATATCTTATTTTCAAACGTAAAGTTTTTATCTTGGAAGTTTTGTGAAAGCGGGCATGGAAAAGGACCTATGGACGGGGTAGGAGGTTCTCTGAAAAGAAGTGCAGATACTTGTGTGATGCGTGGTAATGATATTTCAGAAGCAGATATCTTCTGATATCAGAAGATTTTGTTGAAGTTTTTCAAGATAGTAAGGTGAAGGTTTTTCTTATTAACCCTTTGAGGCGCAACCCTTTCCCAATGCTGAAAAAAGGGCAGCTGGCTGTGCCGGCACAGCTGCCCTTTTTTCAGCATTGGGCAATCTATCCAGCTGCTCTCGCATTCTTCCATTTTAAGCAGATGTCAGTGCTGTTAAAAATAATCGTGACCGTTTTTTGACGGGAAATGACGTGCTAAAATGTAAAGGATTCTCGTGGAGCTATGTCACCCGCAACTATTTTTATTGAAATCAAATCTTTTCTTCGTGACTAGCAACAGTCAAAACGTCAGAGTTTGGTGTTCCCAGAGCGGGAACACTGTGCATTAAAGGGTTAATGAAGAAGACATTAAAGCCATGAAGTTATCGCTACCAGGCAAATTGCCAGCAATCCCAAATATGAAAATTCACCAAATTACATATTCAATTAAATTTTACCCTAAAATTTCTCTCAGAAACCTCAGTTGTTTCAGTTGCTGACTTGACTCTGTACCCACTTCCCATCTAACACTCCCAGCTTTGACTTTAGTGTGATGCCAGTTAAATCAACTTTATGTATCCTTTTTAAGTTATTTTTAATTGCAGTATATTGTTCATTATCAATGTTCAAAACAATCAGATATAAACATATTTTTCCTTCACTCTAATAAAAGTATGTCCACAATTGCCAAAAATTATAAATGTAAGTGTTTAGGTAGGAGTTGAATATTTGGGAAAAAGAAGCAAACAGCAGTTCACTGGGAAAATGATATGTATGAAGTAAAATATCTGAAGAAGTCAAAGATCGGAGAGTTTTACGTTTTTCCAGAAAATGATGACACAGACATTATTGGAAAAAAAAAAAAATATTGAACTTTTAAATGAGCCCAATTAATCGGGGCCATTATGTCTTCTAAGAGTGAATTTAACTACATATTATGTTTTGTAAATACTAATAAATTTTTGAATTAAATATAATTTTTTCCATTTAAATAAGTAGTACTAAAATCATAAGATTCTGATATTTATGTAATAACAGTGTTTCAAATGTGGATTAATGATGACCAAGTGTCATACTATTGAAAATTCTTCAATGGGATGACACATGGTCATTGGGTTGACAATAGCATCAATGGGATGACATCAATAAAATGCTAAACTCATTAATTATATAATACAATGTACTAGAATTAATTATGCATTTTTATCAAATGTGTAAACATTCACAAGATAGAATTGTTTAAAACGTGCTTTTCATTGTATTATTTTTTAAAAATGAAGTTTTATTCTTAAAATGATTAAAAAAAAATACATCTTTTCATGGTTTTAGTTAAATTTTTATTAAAAAAATCTTTATGTAATGCTTTTAGATTTTTTTAATAAATTGTTCAGCCTTTCTTTTATTATTGTTTAAACGTATCCTTTTTCATCAAATAGTTTTGTAAACAGCTCTTTTTAAAACGTTACCCTATTGACACTTTCACCCAGATTCTCTTACAAAATCCTCTAAATACTTAATTTATTTTTAATTAACTCAAATATTCATACTACATAAATCTGTATTCATAGAGGATAGTAAAAACAACTTCAAATATCCTTTAACAGGGTGTCTACTGCTCCGGAAAGTCTAGAAAAAGCCGGGAAATTGGAAAATGGGTCCGGAAATTCTGGAAAAAACCGGGAAATTGGATAATGGGTACGGAAAATTCACCAAAATAATCAATTTTTTTTTTGTTTTGTGTCCTTTTTTTTTCACACTTTCTCTCTAATTGTCAGACTGGAAACCAAAAGCAACTGTAACACATTTTTCGGACCGCGAAAGCATCTAGGAATGTGTTTGTATAGGGAGGGAAAAATGAGGGCTCATCAATCGTGACGGGAGGGTAAAAGACAAATTAGCTCACTTGGTAACTTATGGCTTAGGACCGTATTTCCAAGAACAGTTAGTTAATTCTATCAGAAAGTGAGACTACTTCTGTTTCTCAATTGATGAAAGCTTAATCCTGTATACTTCAGTTAAAATTGATTTCAAGAAGTTGTACAAAATATGGAAATATAACGACAAGGGAGTGGGCATTGTGCAATTTCACAAAGTAAAATGCACTGGTCAGGAATTTTTTCCCGGGACCTCCCAAAAATCCGGAAAATGACTTTCAGAAATTTGGTAGACACCCTGTTTAAGTCTGCTTTCAATTTTTGAAATTATGCATATCTGTTTTGACCCGTTAAAAAAAAAAAAAAAATCCATCCTTATGTGCTCAAATAGAGGAGCCACCACTGACCTCAGGTCTTATCAAGGTCTTATATAGATGTATTTTGGTTTTCATACTAATCAATTTAGATTTGAATTGATTTATAAGTCCTTAGAAACATCTATTGACCATAGATAACAGGTTTGTTATTTCAATTTTTATTTTGTTGTTGCATGTGCCCAGATATTTAAATTGCTTAAATGTATAAGTGTTTATCCTTAATAACCAAAACTACTAACACTAATAATTAAAAATTTGTATGCAAACTTTTTAATGTTTGCATGTTAAAATTTTTATTATTAAGTGCTTTGTGAGAAAGAATTTTCAATTCCAAATCCAAACTTCGAGCCCATTGGAGATAATGGTCGAAAATGTTCTTCTTGTATATGTTCCTCCCTCTCTCAATGTATATATATAACATACTAAATCAAAAACTCGCTAAAATCCCAAACTGCTAAATTGCTTGATAGCAAAGGAAATTCGCTTTCGAAAACCGCAACTGCAAGAATGAAACTGCAAGGGACTACTACGCAGTCCCTTGCAGTTTCATTCTAAATTTGTGGTCAGTTCCTGCTGTTTAGTCAGATTTGTATTTTCAAACCAAACCTATTGCTTCCCAGATGTCTTTCTAGTATGGTTTGCCAATCATTGCAGGTTGCAAGGTCACGTGACAAGACCTCTACAGAGTGATAAAAAGCTTGACTCATGTGAGGGGATGATTGCACGGCCTCTCTTGCTAGAACAATCTATAACAAATGGGACAGTAAAATAATGTAACCAAGCATCGTTTTATAATTATTGTCTTGACAGCCGTAGCATGCCCAAGGAATCAGGGCTGCCCCAGCACCCTGCGGACACCAGCAACGGTCCTCGGACTGCAGACCCCGATAGTGAAGTACTGTGCTACTCAACCCGGCGATGATACTATGCCGTTCCTGTCCAGCAATCATGGACCGTGAAGCCTTAACCATATCACCTCCTCTGGTAAATGACAACAACCTTCCCATAGCCGTGATATTTCTTATATATATATATATATATAACGAAATATATATATATATATAAGAAATATCACGGAATATTCAAAATTTCTATTTGCTTGTTTCAGATTCTTCAGGGCGTAGTAACTTTCGTTTTTCACAAAGTCTTTGTATCAGGATCTAAATTTAATTCAAACGCAAGTAATATATCTCCCCTCATTCCCACGGTCTGCTGTCGCCACACCTCACAAGAATTTCCTAAAGCTAGCAGACCTGGGCAGTTTAACAACCAATAATTGCATCTCTTTTAGCACATGTGATACTGTATAGAACCCTTCATTGGAAGGCTCAATATTTAAAAATTTATCTTTAAGATAACAAACGTACTGTTTTTGATAAATTCATGGCCCCCACAAGGGTGGTGCTGGGGAGATCCTGAGTCCAGCCTTGCGCAATTCCAATTTTTAATTACTATAACTTATGCAAACTAGAAAAAATATTTTGAATGTATTTTTTGTCCAATGAAATTTTACAAGAAGACAGCTAATTGTATCTTAAAATTTAAAATAACATTTATGATAAAGCGTTCATCATAAAAGTTTAGTAAAATTATCATTGCATGAGTTGTGTGAATTTCTGTGGGTATTATCTCCATCCTTTCTTTCTGCCCGGCCTGTCGAGAGAAAGGGACAGGAGGGGCAATTGCCCCCAGGCCCAGGCTTTAGGGGGCTCTAAACTGGATGGACATTTTATCTTGTATAAGGTTTTGTTTTAAATCAGAAAAGTAAAGTGCAGCTATTATTAGTAATCCTGCTATTACTAAGTTGAGATAGATAGCTTGATAATACTATTAGATCATTCACATAAACTAAGACTATAACATTGCAATTTAAATGGTACACACAATTCGTCTTTGCTAAAATTGGGGTATTCCCCATTTTCAGAGTAGTATCAGGCTCTGAATCCCACTGTGTGCCAGCTTGATGTAAGCTGTAGATGGTTTTATTTAATTTTAAAAACATGAGATTCTTGAGCAGTACCTTCGTGAAAAGTGAAGCCCTTGGGCATCTCCATAAAATGTTCATGATCTAACTAAGCATACTTTACAGCAACATGCTATGAAATTATTACTTAAATTCAACTTAAAATTACATTCAGCCAACTATCAATTTTTATATTTGATTTTGTGAAAAACAGCATTGTACTACTTTGATTTTTTTTTCTTTTTTTTTAAAATATCTTTGCAATAGGATACTCATTATGTCATACACCTGCATTTTATATGAAAATTTCCTTTTCTTAAATTATTTATTTAGGGATTCCTTACAGATTTCCTTTGCACATTTATTCTGTACTTACTACAAAATGTTTCATCTTCAAGATTACTAATACTTTGGAATGCAGCAGGCTCTGAATACTGATCGAAAGTGGACAGTTAAAACCATGATACGTTAACTTTCGAATTTCCAGTTATTGACTTCAATTGATATAAGACATAAAATATCTTCATACATTTGAAATTAGATGAGAAAACCCAACGTCATGAAGACAATTCCCCCCCTCCCTTCCATAAAAAATGAAGTTTTGAAAATAAATAATCTATAACAAGAATATTTCAATGTCCAACCAAAGTTTTAAAGTTGTTCTACATTTACAATTTGTTAATGTGATTGAAGTGCTTGAATGAACTAAGTACCTGTGTCTTCGTATCGTAGCCTATTTGTGTAAATACTATTTGTGTGCCTCATTTTTCGTAGACATCTAAAGAAGCATTAGTAAAAAGATTGTTTACACCCGCACTGTGTAAAAAAAAAAAAAAAAAAAAATTATACTAAAATTAGTTGGTTTATCATCTGTACTATATAAGTTCATTTCATTAATTATCATAGTTCTCCCTATGGATGCGAAACCTTGCTACAGTGGTTCACACCGAGAAATGTTTTCTGAGCTTTCTCTTTCAAAATTTGAGTGCAATGCGTGAAGGAATTCTCTCGTAAAGAACACTTGAATAAACATCTTCGTACCCATACAGGCAAAAAACCTCACGTGTGTAACATGCATCAGAAAAGATTTTCTGATCAAGATAACATGTAAAAACATCTTAGTATTTACATAGGAGGTTAAACCTTGTGAGTATGATATGTTCAATAAAAGATTTTCTGTAAAGGGATACTTGGATACACATCTTCTTCACACCGGATCAATATTTTCTGTGTGTGGCATGTTCTATCTACTTCTTTATTCAAACTAGTGATAATGAGGAAAGCTGCTTATTTGAGCCAAGTTGCTTTTGCCCTGGTGTGTCCTAAACAACCAGAATTCATTGTATGTATGGAGAGAGAGAGAGAGAGCGAATTTGTTTTACATTTTCATCAAGTAATTGCGATTTAAAACAAACTCGTGTAAACAAGAAACAATTCAAAATCTGAAGAATTTTAAATAAATCTATATTTGCTCATTTTCCTACTTTTTTTCTTATTTTTGAGCAAAAAATTCCTATTTTCCTTTCTAATAAAAATTTTATATGAGCCCCGAGTTATATATATAAAAAAATCATTATTAAATTTCTTTAACCTTTTACAGACCGCATTAAGATCCAGGCATATTTCACATTAGTATTTCTTTTTTTGCATATTTTTTCTTCTAATGCTTAGTTAAAGGATATTAGTCATTTAAATTAGGGGAAAAAAATTATAAAATTTCACTTAAGTCCATCTGCTGATTTCTTTAAGTAAATATAGTTAAATTTTCATTTTTTAATAAATTTTTAGTTCGATGTTTCCAGTTGGAAACATTGTCCTGTAAAAGGTTAATATCGAGTTGCTGTGCATAATTTATATTATTTCAATTTGCTTGCCTCATATAAAATGGCATAGATTAAGTTACATATTCTCTCTGAAGTGAATGCGAAGCTCAAGCTATTAGTTATTTGTTTTTCAAGTTTTAACTAGCTTTTTTCATTAATGAAATTATTTTGTTTTTGATTTGAGTTGATTTTTTTATTGCACTAAATGAAAAATATATCAAACTATTGTTCATTTAGCCTTTGAGATTAATTCACATACGTTAACACGTAGTGTTGACTCTAGAAAAAAAGGGTCCCAGGGAAAAAGTTTTAAAAAAGGGCAGCCTGCTCTTAAAAAGGGTATTTTTGAGTTCCACCAGAAAGTACAGGTAGATAACATAATATAGAAATTAGTTTTAAACAATCTCAAAATGATTAGGGTTATCTCCAAAACTTTGCCACTCAGGGTTGTAATGTGCATTCTGACTTACAATGCATAGTTAGTCCCCCCCCCCCCCCCTCCCAGCAGCATACCTTAGTTTTTTTCTCTTGGAGAAAATTTGTTTGAAATAATTTCTTTTGGGATAGTTACTTCTTGTTCCTCAATTTTATCACACTATCGCTGGGCCACAAGTTTTCACACTGGGTCACATTCATATCCGATTTGCACCTATATTAATACAAATTCTAAAACAATAAAGGATATACAGTGTGTGTGTGTGTGTGGTGTGAATTAAGGTAGATGTGGTCACCATACAATCAAAATTAAAATTTCTGTCATGCAAGATGTATAAAAATCATCAAAACTAATAAAATAAATCAGGGTTTTATTTACCTCATATCCCGGCATATAACATGCATCAGTAAATTTAGGACATGTCAAACAATCTATTTTATATATTAATATTGTGCAGTGTATAACACACACACATACAAAAAGAAGTAATTTTTCGAAGTTGAAAGTGTTATATGCCGAGATACACAGTAAATTCGTTTGTTTGCAATAATTATTGAATGAGTACCAAGCAAAGATTTTCAAAGTTATTGCATAAACCCTTATTAAACCTCATTTAGAAGCATAATAAACAATTAAACTCACCCATAAATTGATAATTATAGAAATTAGAAAACTTTAATTCAGAGCACAGAATATTCCGTGGAATAAATGACAGATTTATACAAATTTTGTAATCAACTGTTGGATGCAGAACACCATTTAAAATCAAGTTACTGAAATGCATTTCTTCCTCTTTCACACACACACTTCAAATTTAATTTTTACACATTCATTGAAAATGCGTAAGTTTTTTAAAAAGCACTATTCTTTTGTTCTTAAAATAAATCAATAAAAGTAATTATTATAGATAAGGTATGAAATTTTTAGCAGATGTAATAAAAAATAATAATTAATAAAATTAAACGCGCAGAACTCTCAAAAGGTGAAAAATAATGTTTAAAATATTTTAAATAATGTACTTTTTTTAAAAAGCTTCTTTTTATTTATTTTTTATGACATACTAAAAAAGTCCATTTAAAAGCACTGAACTTTTTTTCTTTAATTTTTTCAACGTAAAAAAAAGTACATGGTTGAAGTTCCGACATTCGGGCCCGGCCGCGACTGTCGGTCTGGAGTTTGAGTCGGTTTCATTCAGATGTATCGTCAATACCCGTTAGAACTCCTTAAAAAGTCATCCAACGTAGGTACCCTCCTTAGGAGATATCCCTTGTCTAGGCTTGACAAAACAAACAAACAAATCCCGCAGAATTTCCGAATTGGAAAACGTCTCGTTTTGCTAAGGTATACTTTCTGTATCATCTGTATTTATATATGGCTAGTAAATAACTGTTATACATTAAGAATAACACATATTAAAAAGCCGATCAGAAAGATCAAATCATTCCTGAAGAAAATTTAAAAAAAAAAAAAACTTGCTAGTGTGCAAAACTATTAAAAACATCGAGAAGATCAATAACTATATACAGCTGGCAACGAACTCTGGAGTAATGATTGTTTGATAATTCGCAACTACATATTTATCAAACGTAGCTACCGATGTTAGGGGATTGACAGATGGAATCATGTGAATTTAATGAAATTTTACGTATGCCCTTTTTAGCTTAAGTGCATGTGATTCATCTTGTTGTTGCTAATGCCCTCTGACAACGGCGTGGTGGTGCCAGATCCTCCATATAGGCAGGCGATGGGCGGAAAGGACGGCTTCCAGTTTAATAAACCCCAGTGGGAGGAAGTCCGACTCAGCTCGGTTCCCCTCATTTTGAACCAATTCCAGAGGAGGGACCAACCCCATGAAATTGGCACCCCCAGAGGTATCCTTTAACAACTTGGAGGACATTGGAGCCACGACGGATTTTAAGTGCCCCAGCTCCCATTAGCGTACACGGTCCTACAGCAGTCGAGCCGAGAGGAAGTTGACCCTCCCAAGCATTGTCCAAATCGGATGCTGCTTCACTTGCCGTGTTCTTATGCGAAGAGTTTAGCGCCCACACCAGTGAGGTACGCATGTGATTCATAAAACTATAATAAAGTTAACAACATAAACACCGCAATAAAAGATAAACACGAAAAAACACTCAAAATACTGGTGTTAAATGATAAAATAAATAAAAACTTTGTGGAAAAAAAAAACACACATAAAAGGCTACTTATAAGGCGTAACGATCATTTCCACCAAAAAATTCTTTCGGTCTTCATCAGACAAGTTCCTCAGTTCCCTCTGCTCTGTAAGACGAAAGGGCTTGTCTGATGAAGACCGAAAGAATTTTTTGGTCGAAACGATCGTTACGTCTTATAAGTAACCTTTTATGTGTGTTATTTTTTTTCACAAAGTTTTTATTTATTTTAAAAGATAATCACATTTAAACAATAAACATAAAAGCTTAATTAACCTTTTTAGATTTGTGTACAAATAAATATTTCATTTCCTACTGAAGAAACTATATAGTCATTCTGATGGGATTTTTCTCTCATTTTCAGCAAAGATCAGTGAAAGAAAATTAAAATTCCATCTCTTTTATGTGAGAGTTGTATTTTTCAAATGTATTATATGCTTCTCATGTAAAGGAATGAAGCTAAGGAGTGCAGAAAAAAAATTGGGAGACATAGAAAAAGAGTGATATAACGAGGGGGTTCTGCATCAGTATTTTTGACTTCCTTGCAAAAAGTACAAGGAAGTAATTAGATTGTGAAAAGTTTGGTATCCAGATTTGGACTACCTCTAAATTAAATCTTAACAGTTTCTGCGAGACATCTCATTATATGCATGTATGTATGTTTACAAATTGCATGTATAGTCCATTTTCACTAGTTTTTCTCTGACATCTATGCCTGTACGTACCTACATATGTAACTCGCATATCTCAAAAACTTAGTCGTAGAATGTTGAAATTTTATGTTTATGATTGCTGTAACATCTAGTACCTCCTTTTTTGGTTTCAGTCAACTGGATAGTTTATTTACAGGGCCACCCAAAAGATTTTCCATGCATTATGCTCTATGGGCAGAAATTCATTAAACTCATATATCTCAAAAACTATTGGTCGTATCGTATGTTGAAACTATATATTTAGGATTGATTCAACATCTAGCTGTGCACGTCCTCTTTTGGTCCCAATCGACTGGATAGTTTATCTAGAATAGTTATCAGGGTCGCCCAAAAGATTTTAAATACATTACGCTCCCAGAGCAGAAATTCATTAAAGTTTATTTTAGAAGTATTAGGCTATTTCAAACGACTCGGAAGTGATATGTGTTGTTAAAGGTTACAAAATGAATTTCTCCATCGAAAACAGTGTCTTTATAATTTTGCTACAGGAACACTCAAAAGATTTCCAACACATTACGCTCAATGGCAGTTTTAGAGACATTCATCCATTTCAAGCACAATACCGACCTACCATATAGTTAGGTAACGGTCTGACCACGGTCACGTGTCCCCCTCAAAAATTATACCAAAAGTCGCCAATCTTGGAAACTTTTGGTGTACTTGTGTATGTATTAAACTCTCATATCTCAAAAAATATTAGTCGTAGAATGTTGAAATTTCATATATAAGATTGCTGTAACTTCTAGTTGTGCACTAGAGATGAGACGGGCTCAGCCCGAACCGGGCTCGGGCTCGTGAAAAATTTCTCATTTATTGAACATACTCCTTGAAATAGATTTTAAAAAGTTTTTCGTGAGGAAGATAGAAGTACTTATATATATATATATATATATATATATATATATATAAAGAATTAGCCGCACGGGCGCCTAGAAGGTGCGTGAAGCTCTTTGGTATTTCAGAAAGGCGGCTTATATTGCTTAGTTAGTCATTAGATCGGAACATTATTTGATAAACATGGATATAAAGAATTACTAGTAGAAAGTGCATTGAGCGTTTGCAACTATATTTGTCGTTAATTTGCATGAACAGCAAAATTTATTGTATTCTATCATGAAGTAATTGAATTTTTTTATCTTTAACTGAAATTGCGGGCTCGGGCTCCGACTTAAATAATATTGCTCGGGTTCGGATTAAAAGTTCTCGGGCTTCAAAAAATGAGCCCGAACTCATCTCTATTGTGCACCTCCCCTTTTGGTCCCAATCCACTGGATAGTTTATCTACAGAGGCGCCCAAAACAAAGACGAGTAGCACTAAAAACAACAAAGCCATGTATCATATGGCTTTGTCATTTTATCGAAAATTTGAAAATTGTCCAAAAAATGCGACATAAAAGTATGCGACATAATTTTACATATATTTAACTACTATTAGCTCACAACAGCTTTAATCTATTGTTACAATATTTCATAAGCTGTAGAATAGGCATCCCATGTATTTTTCTATAAATAGGTTACAACCATAAAAATTTCAACATAGGGTTACCAGGCGAAATACATCAAAGATATAATGACATAGTCAATTAATATCGTTTTAATATGGCAATCATGAAACTGAAAAATTAGGGGGGTACAGGGGTCTCCCCCTGGCGAGGCTCGAACAGCCGAGTTTATATATATATATAACGTAAGTTTAGCTATTATATATATATATATGTATGTAATGTATAAAAAGGTAATTTGGGTTTTACTAGTTTGGGTATTGTTCAAGCGGTACTTTCACTGTAAGTTTTGCTTTCCTGTCAAACTTGCCACGCGCGCTCTGGAGCTATATTTTCTTTCCTTAGTTAGTTGCCAGATACAAGATCCTTGAATCTGTGTTCTTTTTAGTGTACACGTGTCCCCACGCCTTTGAGCCCCGGATGCGGGTCATGTTGGTAAATGTGTGTGGTTCGATCAGAGATAAGAGAGAGGCGGAGTTATGTCTTCGCAAACCACGTGGTGTGGTAATCTTAAATACTCCCGCACATCGAAAATCGAGAGACTTCTGCCACTGGGACTGCTTAATTAGTCCACGCTGATTTTTGTACCCGTCTCCCCTCTCCCCTTCTCACCCTATTTTGTAACTTAAAGATGATGTTTAATAAACCGTTTTACCTGCCTTAACTGTGGAACTTTACTGAAATATCTGACGTCTCATATATATATATACATATGTAATATAATTAGCAATGCAAAAATGGCATATAAAGTCAAATCAAGCATCCATAATTAATTATTTAGAAGATATCCTATTTGTAACGCGCAACTGCAGCTATGACAAACAGAATAGAATATAACTAATAAGTAAAATACAAAACATACTGAAAATAAGACATACCTCGCATAAAAATATAACAGCTATAAGCAAGAATTAGAAACCACATTTTGAACACATAATAAATAAAAATTAATAAGAGCTAAGCCAAATAAAGTGCAAGAATTATTGTGAAAATAGAATGGAACGGAAATTATAACCACTGTCACCATGTTCAGGGGCCACTAACAGTGGATTATAATTAAAAGCAAACCAAATAGTAGGGTTTCGGTTGTGTGGCATATCAAAAGAGATATTGACTCCACACGTTCTGGGCCCTACCCTACTATATAAAAAGGAAAAAAGAAAGAAAACAAAAAATAGAAATAGCAATTATAATCTACATACCAGATTTGAGCACATGGTAATCTTAGTGAAAACAGGTAATATGTGTTGCCAATGTTAAGAAATGTAAAAAATGAAAAATGGTGTTGCCACAAAATAAAAGTGGAAAGAAGGAAGTATAGGTGTTCCTAAATACTAAAAGGTAATATTATTATGCTTTAATAGTATCCAGGTACATTAATATAATTAAATATATATAGAATAATAATAAATTAAAATTATTGAATAACCAATTAAATATAACATATTGTTTTAAAAAATATAATGATTATTATTAGTGACAGAGTAATAAGTTATTGTATGACAGAAGATTAATCTAATAAATTTAAAAAATGTTTAGGACAGAATAATCACAATATAGGAAACTTTTTTTTTTTATTAATCCCTCCAGATATATATATGGATGCATATACACATCCAGATTGTTTTTATACATATAACTCTTTTTTTTTTTTTTTTTAATATGAGAAAAACTTCCTCCGCACGACCCAACCATCCAATTACAACCTTAAAACCAAAACCCCACCCAACCTCAGGTAAATTAACAAAGACATTAGACACATCATTATCAAGAATTGTATATAATATATTTTAGGAACTTAGTAGGAAAGTTGTATTGTCTAGCTGACAGAAAAAGTGATTTAAAATTGGAGACTTTAAAATCTTCAGAACGTAGAAACTTGATTCTACAGCAGTGATTATAGATGATATTGCGGAATACAGATTTATGTAAGCAGGAGGAAAAATGAGTAAAGCTATTTACTTTAAAGCTAAAATCTTTTCTCTTATCATATATATTGAAACTAAGGTCATTTCTAGGAGTGATGGAGATACTTAGATCTAGAAAACTAACAGAATTGTTAAGCATATCATTTTAATTTATATATACATATATATGTATATATACAAAGGGCATTCCATAAAAACTCAGAGTAAAACCAAGAAATATATTTACAGTTAAAAATACATCATTCTTTTTCAAAATACCTTCCGTCAGATGATATGCAACGGTCCCATCGTTCAACCCACTTTTCAAAATAAGTAGAGAAGCCCTTTTCTGAAAGCTGCTTCAAAGAACCCTCCACTGCTGAAACAACTTCAGAATCTGTGTTCAATTTTCTGCCACGGAGCTTCTTCTTCAACGTCGGAAACAGCCAGAAATTGCATGGTGCGCGATCTGGACTGTAAGGGGGGATGTGGCATGATTTTAATATTGCATTTATTAAGATATTGCTGAACAGAAGTAGCGACATGCGGGCAAGCATTATCGTGATGTAATGTCCAATTCCCTACCAGTCCATCTCCATTTCTGTTGGGCAAATAAAACAGTTCTTTAAAAAAGCCCGGAACTAGGAAAATAAAATCCTCTGCTTTGTTTAGAATTTTGTATAAACGCAGTAGTGTAGTCGTAGGGGGATGCCGTCCCCCTACTTTTTCACTTCATCCCATACGTCCCCCCACTTTTTGTTCTCAGGGGGGACGCTCATTTATAAGGTTTTTTAGCAAGTACATCGGTATAAAAATCAAAAGGAAACTTTTGACTGTTTGAATCGACTTTAGAAATGGGATTGTAAGGGTTTCTTAAACACTTCAGTAGTGAAAACATATCCATAAGAATGGAACACATTATAATCTTTCCGAATGGCCGAAAAAGTGTCAAAATTCGGGGTAGCGAATAGTCGAGTACCAATCCAAAAGAAAATCTGTCACTTTGACATTGGATTGTTGTCTGACTATGACACAGTTGTTATGTAACTGGAAATGGTAGATGGGCGAAGTGTGTGAAGGTCCCGGGTTCGGGTCCCATTTCGCGCCCGTCGACCTAACCCTTCGGAGTTTTCCATGGTTCTCTCCGAAACGTTGCGTAAATAGGGGGTTAGGAACCCTTAGAAAGACCCCCACAGAGGGCACCCCGCTCTTGTGTTGTCTTTCTGACGAGGATTTATAAGCGGAATTCGAGCTAAGCACACAAATCCGATTACATGTTCGCAACAACAAACTAAGTAGCTTACACGGTTCATCAAAAAGACTTAGCTTAGATTATTAACAAGTAATCAATAATTTAACAATGAGTTCATTTTAATTAATTAATAAACAAATGATGGTTAAATTAATTTTATTGGTTGTTTAAGGAATAATTACAATTAATGAATCCGATAACTTTAGGTTAAATTTCGTCAAAAATGAGCGTCCCCCCCACTTTTTTTTCTTAGGACTACAACACTGTATAAACGTACAGTTTGAAAAAATCGCCTGCACTTCTATTTTTTAGTTTCGTGGTGTTGCCACTACGTAAAAAAATAACTCTCAGTTTTTATGGAATGCCCTTTGTATATATAATATTACATCACCGTTACAGGAAGGGTGTTGTTTTGGACCGTAAAGGTTAGTCCGGGTGGAAGTAGACTTCACAGACAGGGTTTCTTTGCGACGGGCAGGAGCTGCTTGGTCGGAACGGAACTCAGGCTTTTAGCGCCAAGCTGGGCATCTTGGAGTATTATATATGTGTGTGTGTGTTACCGTGAAAGTCCAAAATCTGGAAAATATCGACCTTCATCGGTGAATGATAATCGCTTGATGTATGTCCGAAACATTTGCTAAATATTCTTATTTCTCACACCGTTAATTGTTGACATTCGCCGTGCACTAATGGTGAATATTAAATATGTCGAAGATTTTCGTTGTATACTCCGTATTTCAGGTGCGATGAAACAGCGAAAGGGTGCACGAAAAATTTTCTGCTCTAGTTGAGTTGAGTTGAGTGGAGTCGGAGTGACCAGTGACGGTGAGGAGTGGGGACAGAGTTAGATACTGTAGAGGAGTTTTCGCTGTAGGACTAACCACGGAAAATTTAAATGCTGTGGTAGATTTAAAGGGCAGCCAAGAATTGAGTTTTTTTTTTTTTGTACATGTAGTTTTAGATTCTAGCATGTTAAGAAGAAAAGATGCTCAATATTACACTTGCTTTCTTAATAATGATAGATGTACTTATCCAGCATTCAAGGGAGCTTTGGATATCCATTAAAATAAATATCCGGTGCATCCCTAGTTTACTCTTAAATTTCAACTTTTATTTTTGATTTTCAATGAACAACAAGCTTGTACTTTATTTTCTTTTAATATTCCTGCAAGTTGGGATATTCATTTATGCTACACCTTGCACTTTGATTGAAAATTTACTTTTCTTATAATTATTTTTATTAAACTATTTATGCATTTTCTTTCAGATTTCACGATTCTGTTGTGCATTTACAATTGCTTCCTGCCGTGAAAAATTTCCATTCCAGATAGTTAGATGTTTTGGAGTATAGCATGATTTGAATATAGATGATAAGTGGCTAATTCAAACCACATGTGATACGCTCATTTTGAAGTTCCAGTTATTCAATTTAAGGGAAAATGTAATATATTTTCAGCCATTTCATACAACCAGAAAAAACTTTACATCAAAAAGACATTGAGAAAAAAAAAAACTCTGCAAGAATAGTGTCTTACTAAGATTAGTTGGTTTATCTTTTGTACCAAGTCAGTTTTGTCAGTTTCCGTTCTTCTCCCATGGATGTAAAAGCTAGCAACAGTGGTCCTTGCCAAGAAACAATTTGTCAGCTTCCTTCTTCGAAGGTTGATTCTTGTACTGATGCAGACGAGAGAACTTTCAACTGCAATGCGTGTCAGAAAAACTTTCCTACGCGGTTCAAATTAAAGAAACATCTTCGCGTTCACTCAGGACCTTATGCATGTGACATATGTCACAAGGAATTCTCTCTTAAACACCATTTGAATGGACATCTTCGTACGCACACAGGCGAAAAACCTTATGTCTGTGACATATGTAATAAAGGCTATTCTGAGCAAGGAACATTGACTAAACATCTTCGTAGTCACACAGGTGACAGACCTCATGTGTGTGATGTATGTCAGAAGAGATTCTTCCTGAAACAAGACTGTGATAGGCATCTTCGTACACACACAGGGGAAAAACCTTACGTGTGTGTCATATGTCTGAAGGGATTCTCTCTGAAACAAGACTGTACTAGGCACCTTCGTACACACACAGGGGAAAAACCTTATGTGTGTGACATATGCCAGAAAGGGTTCTCCCGGAAGGGACACTTGAATAAGCATTTCCATACCCATACACAGCAAACCTAATGTGTGTGTGTGTCAGAAGGGATACTGTGATAAACATCTCTTTCATGCACAGCTTTGTACTCACACTGCAAAAAAACGCATGTGTGTGACATGTGTACCCTTTGTGAAGGAGAAACGAAGAGACATTTTTATATTCATGTGAGAAAGAAATTTCATGTATGTGATATATGCAGCAAAATTTTCTTTGACAAATTAAATTTGTTTCGGCTTTGTGTAACTATAGAGAATATGTGTGCAAAATTTACATTAAAAAAATCCGTACTAAAAGCAAATTAAATAGACATATTTGTACTCTGTTTTCAGATTTCTTTTCATAATTTGGGCAAAAAGACAATTTTCCATACATTGCACTGTGTTCTTTCTGTTCTTTTAAAAATCTACTTTGCACATATGTTCCAGTAGGTATTACTTTCTGTACTGTATATTGTACAACAAAAAATATATTACATCAGACTTTTAGGGAGGGGAGACTGGGAGATGCAGTATATTTTCTGCGGTAAATTCAAACCAGTTGGATGCAGATAAAAGACTTTTGCATGAGTTTGTGTGAATGCAAATAATGAGGGTAAAGCAGCCATGTTATTCCATGTTAAAAAAGAACTTTTGTAGAACTATGTTTTTCTTAAAAAAATAATGATGTATTTTTATAAAACATTCCAATTTGATAAGTAAATGCTTTACAAAGAGTCCAGACTTATTTTTTCATTCTTTTAAGAGCAGAACACATGGACACTCTAGAAAAAAGGGGCAAGGTGCACATTGACACTAAGAAAATTCGAGCAGGGCGTGTCTCTCTTTGAAAAATGTCGAACATAGAGCATTTCGAAGGGCCTAGCTTCTCTGCCATCGGTCGCCATCTTGTGTGACAGCTTCGGGTTCTCCTAATGTATTTCAGTGGGAAAAAAACTCGATTTTCAACATTAAAACAAAAAGTATTAAACTCAATTTTTTGGACGATTACAATGGATGGAATTTGTTAAGCAGACCTTCCACTTTTGAGTACCAGGTGGCGTTTAATGTTTTAAAAAGCTTAACATATACTACAGGGTTTCTACAGACAGGGGAATTAGCAGAAATTGAAGAAAGGGCAGGGAAATGCAAGAAAAAATTGAATTTTGCGGTAAAATCAAGAAAATATTTGCTATTTTAACTTAAATATTGAAATTGTTTTATTTTCATTTTCTCATTCAACCTAACCATATATAAATAATTTTAAAATGTTTTCTTTATGAGCATATCTTGTGCAGTTGAAATATGCTTAATTTTATCCTAAATAAGATTCTTGTAATTAATTTTATTATTAATATCATTTGTAAAAAAGGGGGCAAAATATATAAAAAATTATTAATTAAAGGATGTAATGTTAAAAATAGAAACAAGAAATTCGGGTGATAGATGTCAGGGAAGCAAAATCTGTGAAATCTGTAGAAACCCTGTAATATTTTAGTCATATTTTATTACTAATATCGTTGTACATGCAAAATTTTCTTACATTGTTGTGAGATTCATGGCGGGAATAAAATTTTATTTTGAATTATAATCTATCGGATTTTCTGTTTGTCCTATAAAACATCAAATAACATTAATATTTATATTAAAAAAGTTTTTTTAAATTCTATTATTATATATTCAGATTTTTTTTATAGAAAATGAAATACACTGCTTCTTATTATTTATCATAGTGATCTTTTAAATATGTAAATCCATTCAAATAAGACCAGTTATCAGGTTAATAATAAAAAAGTGCAATTAAAAAATAATCCAATAAATCAAATAAAGGAAAGACATTGACCAATTAATGTAATCTGTAATTTGCTGCATAATTGTTTAAATTTAACAGTAAATATGAGTGCAAAATGTAAATTTACAATAATTCCATTATGTTACACAAAGCTTCTGCATTTTTATTATAAGATGGAAAACATTCCTGTTTAACAATGTTAACTCATAAAACTGTACTAAAAAATTCTACAATTACATTTTTGAATTTTGCTTCAAGTTCGAATCAGGATAGAACAGGGGCGGATACAGAAATTACTCAAGGAGGGGGCGATTTTGTACCTGAAACAGGGGGGTAGAATACGCAAAATCATTTTATAATTAATTAATATAATCAATTATACCAATTAATGTAATTAATTATTGTATTGATAACATCTATATATGAACGATGATTAAAAAGGACGGGAGTAGTACCCACAATACACCCCTTAGAAAAAGGCTACATAATTTTCATTATACTTTCATAATATATTTTAACAGATTTTAGGACTTCGCCCAGGAGGGTGCGATCGCCCCCTCCCCTTGGATTCGCGCCTGGAATAGAAATCAAAAACTAAAACAATGGTTAGCATCTAAACCAAAACTAAAAATCCATTTTAAAACTTACTTTGCTTCATCTATGTTTTAGAACTGAGCCTATCTACATATACATTTTGTTTCACTGTTCAGAGAAATAATAAAACTAAGTCAAATAATTATTATATGGGAAAATCGTTAAATTATCGTTATTTTAATTAAATGTACCACCAACCCCCATATTGCAGGGGTTTACAGTTTGCTACTGAGTATAAACATAAGAATATTAGAGCTCCGGCACCTTTTTTTGCTAGAAATTAAACCCTGGAGCAATTAAACGTTTTCTTATTAAAATAATTTCTTGCGTTAATTTCCAAAAAGATACATTTTTTGCATATGGCCCACATACAAAAATACTCCCAATCAGTAAAATGTGCTCCATATGCTAATGAGGTGTTGTGCAAAATTTGAGAATTATATCCTGATAAGTGTCAAAGGTATGAAGATAAATAGGTACAGACAAAACCACTTTTCAATAGCATGTGAAGGGAAAAAAAACATGTTGAACAATCATATTTTAAGGGTTGTACAGATATTATGAAAGAATATATTTTTTTTCCTCATTCTAACAATGAACATTTACATTCAACTTCAAGGATAGGCCACAATTATCTTTTTTTATAGATATCTCTTATAATGCGGAAATAGGGTCGTTTTATAATAAAAGGCGGAAATTTTGTACATCACCTCATTCGTGTAGGAAGTACATAAAAAGGCTGGTTAACTAAGTTTAGTGATTTTGAGAAAGTTGATTTAGTTTTTTTTTTTTTTTTTTTTTTTTTTTAAGGATAAGCAACAATAAGTAAATGTACATTAACACATCACATGACAGTTTCAACATAAGAAACTCCCTGATTTTTTTTTTTTTTTAAATAAACAACCGCTGGTACAAAACTAGTTCTGTAAACAATGCATAAATTAATTTTTTAATGAAAATATGTTTTTAAAAAATAATTTACAAACCAATTCTTTCATATTTATTTGTTCTAATGAATTTTATATGCACATTTAACAATAAAAACTACCACCAGAAAGTGTTATCCATAGAAAGCATGCACTAAAACTCATGTCAGTCTAAGGATAAACCCATCTGTCATACCATAAGACCATGGCCGATCCCACGGGGTGGGGAGATACCCCCCCCCATTTAAAATGCAGTTGGCAAAATTGCTATTCTGGACTTCCAAAACCCTCATCCCAGTATTCAAGTATTTTTAATCGACACTTTTCCTAACTTTTGTCCCTTTGACGTCTTACTTCCAGTGCATACAAATCCAAGTGAGAAATCCCTTTCTTCGCATGAGTCAAAAGAAAGAAGTGGGAATGAATAATAGAACACTCGGCACTGAGTGGACAGATATAGAAAACGGGGAGTCGGAGAATTAGCTCTCTGCAATTAACACCACATACAGTGTTGTACAGTGTAATTTACAAACCAATTCTTTCATATTTTTTTATTTATTCTAATGATTTTTATATGCACATTTAACAATAAAAACCACCACCAGAAAGTGTTATCCATAGAAAGCATGCCCTAAAACTCATGTCAATCTAAGGATAAACCCATACCATAAGACCATGGCCGATCCCACGGGGAGTGACTTCCAAAACTCCCCATCCTAGTATTCAAAAGAGTTTTTAATCGACACTTTTCCTAACTTTTGTCCCTTTGACGTCTTACTTCCAGTGCATACAAATCCAAGTGAGAAATCCCTTTCTTCTTCGCATCAGTCAAAAGAAAGAAGTGGGAATGAATAATAGAACACTCGGCACTGAGTGGACAGATATAGAAAACGGGGAGTCGGAGAATTAGCTCTCTGCAATTAACACCACATACAGCGTTGTAGTCCTAAGGAAAAAAAGTGGGGGGACGCTCATTTTTGACGAAATTTAACCTAAACTTATCGGATTCGTTAAATGTAATTATTCCTTAAAAAACTAATTTAATTATTAATTAATTAAAATGAACTCATTGTTAAATTATTGATTACTTGGTAATAATCTAAACTAAGTCTATTTGGCCAACCGCTTAAGCTACTTAATTTGTTGTTGCGAACATGTATATTGGATTTGTGTGCTTGCTCGAAGCCCTCTTATAAATCCTCGTCAGAAGAACAGCACAAGGGGTGGGGGTGCCGTCCATAGGGTCTTTCTAAGGGGTCCTAACTCCTATTTACGCAAAGTTTCGGAGAGAACCAAGGAAAACTCCGAACGCTTAGGTCGACGGACACGCAATAGGACCCGAACCCTTGACCTTCACACTTCGCCCGTCTACTATTTCCAGTAACTTAGCCACTGTTCCATGGTGAGGCAACAATCCAATGTCAAAGTGACAGATTTTCTTTTGGGTTGGTACGTGACTATTCGCTACCCCGATTTTTGTCACTTTTCCGGCCATTCGGAAAGGCATTTTTTACTAAGAGTGCGTTCGGGAAGATTATAATCTGTTCTATCGGGGGGGGGGGCAGGACAAGGAGACCATGAAGTCCAACTGCTCCTCCCCCCGGTTTGTCAAAATCAGACCCTATGACTAGCTCACTTTAGGGGGGGGCAGTTGCCCCCGCTGGCCTTAACATGGCACAGTGGTTATGTCACTGAAAATAGTGGACAACCGAAGTGTGAAGGTTCGGGTTCGGAGCCCATCACGTGGCTGTCGATCTAACGATATGTTGTTTTGGTAGGTTTTCTCCAGATGTAACGTGAATACGCGTTAAAACCCCTTAAATGTCTTCTTACCAAGGCATCCTTGGCAGATCGCCCTAGTGTAGCGTTGCCATAATCACACACAAAAATAAGTAAAATTTCATAAATGGAGTCCTCTTAAATTCATCAATACCCGGGGGCCCCTGTTATACTCCCCAGATTTTTGAACAAAGAATTGGGGACAAGTCAGCGTAATGTTCCCAATTTTTACGGAAAACTTGGGGATATTTCGTAAATTCAATACTATCATCAAATTTTTCTATTTATTCACCTAAAGTATTATTAGCAATCATAAAATGAAGTTATTTAAAAAAAAGTGGGAAGAAAGTATAATAATTAAAATTTTGTCCCCAGTTTTTGTTTCAGCAGACTTTAAAGTAAGGCGACCATATTTCTAATTTTCTAAACAAGAATTTGGGGGCAAATCAAGCGTTGTCCTCGAATCCAAGGAAAACTTGAGGACACTAGAAAATATTTTTGGGGACTTAATCGAGGACACAACATATTACTATGTATACCCATACTTTAAATCTTGACTGACTTTGATACTTAAAAATGAACTCTAATAGCTCTTGTGTATCAGTTGTGTATTCTTATTTCTAATAAATTAGTGGAAGCATTTCATTTTTTTTATAAATATTTATTTAAATCAGAAATATGAGAGGAACATCATGTTGAAATATTGCAATTTATTCAAAATTTAACTCTTGGAATAGTATTTGTATTTTTCATAAGACATTTACATTTTCATAAGACATTTACATAAGACATTTGGATCATTTTGTGATAATTTTTCATGAAACTTTGTACACTAGGGTTGAGTGAAAATGGCAAAAATATATATCTTTTTTAAATTTTAATATTTCCTGACTCAAAAAATGGTGCTGTTTGGCAAAAAAGTCACACACAAAAAAAAAAAAAAAAATCTAGTCCATTCACTGATTGTCTTCAGGTTCCACACTGGGCTCAAAGAAAGGAATGTTAATGTAAAAAGTAAACAAATCAATTTTTTTTAAATTTAATTTTAATGTTTACAATAACATTATTTTCTTACTCAAATACAGTTCTAACTATTAAAAAGAAACAGTACGGCAATGTTTTATTGCCGTTAACAAACAAAAAGAAAAAAAAAAGTCACTAACTTGCAAACGAGCGTCATAAGTTTTGGGGTATATTTTGAATACATAGCTATTAAATATTTACATATTACTTCATTTTTAAAGACAATTAATATTTAGAAAGCACACTAATACAAAAAAGGAAATTATGCCAAATTTACCTTTCGGGTATTATTGACTAATAAAACACTTTACTTTAAATCGTCTTCAATTTTGAAGTCCACATGCCAGGCAAAATAATTAATTTTGATGATTATTTTAACCTTTCGTGATTTGATTCCACAACGAATGTATCCGTCTCTGGCTTTTGCTCCACATGGTACCAATGATGCTTGAGTTAGTAGTCTTACACACCTTTCTATTGCTCGAGAATGGCAAGGGAGCTTCTCTGTTTCAAATTCTGAACCGTTTCTGATCATACTTGCTACGTCTTCGTCACTGAGGTTCATGGTAGCTGGTGGTTCCAAGGGATTGTCCCAGTGAATCATCTGAAAATACTCCTCTGCTTTTAAATTTATATTTAGAAAATCAAATTGGCATTTCCCCCCCCCCCCTTCCAGTCAGTTTTTCTTGCTTTCAATATTCTTCTTAGGTCAAGTTCTCAAATATGTGATCATTCATCAAGCAGCATTGCCAACAGAATATTTTCAGAATGAGCAAAATAAGAGTTCCTCTGAATAACTTCAGGAATGATTGACTTAAAATCTTCTGGGAAGAAGAACTTCTTTTCATCATTCCGTGTTCCATGAGTAGCTCCTGGGATTTTCTTTATTTCAAACCAGGATGGCACGTAAACTTTCATCACATAGTCTACTAGGAGTTTAAAGCATTTTGTTGGTTCGGCAGTCGACACGGAGAGGCAAAGTATTCTGCTCGCTGTAGTAAGTCAGCTTGAATGAGACATCCTTCCTGGACTTCTGTTTCCCAAATCTGGATGGCCCTGTCCCGAGCATACTGCCCTAGAAATATCGAAAAGGTACTTTTGGTCTGTACTGAGGTCTTTCTTATAAATTTCAGGCACAGCAAGAGGAATAGAAACAAAATTTGACACAGCAAATCTTTCATGCGTTTTCAGAGATTTTCTTATTGTTCCAGAAAACTGGTGTGGCCCAGATGTCTTTCTGTCAATCTTATGAAAAAGGTGGCGAAGAAGCAGTTCATTAGTATGCATTAAGCATACAAACCTGTGCAATTTATGGCCAAAAAATATTTCGTTTCAGCAGGACTATAGGGTTATACTATTACAACAAAATTTGCAAAAAGTGGAATTATTCCCCAGTATGGTAATACGCCAATGGCTAAAATGTGCTTGGCGCCTTTTTTTATACGGCGGCAATCATTCAAAAGCCGTCTTACTACCAAGGGCGGCTCCAGTGAGGGGGCCATAGGGGCCATGGCCCCCTCCGAAATTTTGCTTTACAACTTTAGATTCGCATACTTCACGATTTCACACGTTCAATTTGCATTTTGAACAATTTATAGACCTAAGTAAAAAGTTCGATGGCCCCCTCCGAGAATTCAGTCTGGATCCGCCCTTGCTAACTACGCCATTTTTCTTCCCAATGTTGACTTTCGGTGCATCTCACCCAACGGCAACAAGATCCGAAAGTTTCTCTTTCTGTGTAATAAAGTTGATGATGCTGCAAGTAATATCAGTACTAGAGCCTGAATGCGGAGTCACATGTCCTATGTGAGCAGAACCAGGTTCTGACAACATAACAATATGCTCTTCCACAGATACAGTTGTATATAAAGGGCTTCCCTTCTTACATAATAAATGTGTCCTTTCTTCCGTCGAAGTATATGGTGTACAAAGACTGTGTTACTTGTATAGAATTAAGTTGTGATCGTATTTTTCATTATAAGTTTTAAAAAGGGGAATTACTTCTTGGTGACTTACCACCAGCAAGGAGGCTTTCTTCCAATTTTTTTTAACGTCCAAAGAAATAATTTCGATTGATCTCTTTTACTAAAGGATTCTTTTTGTTCCCCTGCTTCCACAGTATATCATTTTTTGTGATTAAGAAATGCTTCACTAAATCAGAATACGTTGGTGGTAACACTGTCTCTTTCAATTGTACTGGAATTCCGAAAACACTACAAAACGTTTCACTTCTAGTTGTGGTCATATTTAAATTCAAAACTCCGTATTATTTTGTCAAATATAAATCAAAATTAATAAAACATATTGCTTCAACCTTACAAAGTAGAAACAAGGGCAATTGCAAAAACGAATCATTCCACAGAATAAAAGTGACGTCAGTGGCGCAGAGAGGGAGGGGGAACAGGGGAAAAATCTCCAGGGCCTCAGCTTGTGGAGGGCCCCCCGCTTTTGCTGTTTATATGATACTTAATTGTGTGTTGTCAATTTTGTTAAAAAAAATAATAATTCAGATTATGTTCCCGGATGTTTCAAATTAATTTTTGAATGGAATTACAAAAAGCCAGCTACAGCATAACCACCAACTTGACAAAACGAGGAATGTTAGTGATTGAGTCTTTTTTTGTAAGAAAAGTAGACATTGACGGTGTTAGTCAACGGTTTGCCATGACTAAAAGTAGAAAAAAATTATTTAACAAGAAATCATTTTCATTCCCGACCAGGGGCGTAGCCAGAAAATTTTCATGGGGGGGGGGGTTACGACTACTACAACTCATATATATGTATACGTGTGTGTGATAATGTAGTGAAGTATATACATTTTGTATGGCAAAAAATTAATAGTGGGGGGTTATGACCCCCCTAACCCCCCCCCCTTGGCTACGCCCCTGCCCGAGACACATTGTTAAATAGTGGAAGAAAGGGTATAGCCAGAGGAGAGACTATGGGCTAACCCAACCTCTGAAATTTTCCTTAACAAATGTTAAAGATCAAGACTTTCAATGAGAAATTTTGAAATTTCCACTCTCTTGGCCTTCTGAAATTATTTTGGCTTCCTGCTTGCATGGATGTATGAATAAAAATATTAATTTTTTCAATACTGTGGAAAATGCCATGCAAAAATGTCAATGTTTCCAATACAGTTTCTCTATGGAGGTGACGAAACCTTCAAAACAAAATGTTGGTATTTTTTAGAGCATGGATGTTTATTAAAGTATAATACTCTTTTAAATTAATAGTTTTAATTGTATTAATTATTTTCCAATTACTATTCTTTTAAAGTTTCTTTAAATGATTAATAATTTTAATAAGGTATAAATGATTGAACTAATACGACATCAAAAGGATTTCAGGTTAGCAAAGGGACTCCAAAGATTTTATCCCCGGGGCCCCGACTTGGCTCTCTGCGCCCCTGAGTGACGTACCTTATTAGGTTATGATATAATAGTTAGATTAGAACACGCGCTGCTGTCTAGTAGATTTTAGAGTATAATTTGCTTTTTTTATGTACAAAAAGCCATTTCTGGATCTGATATCTGGCAGTAACATTTCAATAAAACAATTTATTGATGAGAAAGTAATTCATTAATATTATTTTACAAATTAATGAATTATTTAGTAAAATATTGAATTTAAAAAAATACTTTTTTACATAAAAATCATTAAAAACTTGAAAAAAAGCCAATATAAACATTCACCTGAGGTGTGGAACCTGAAGATGCCAACATTTTAAGCTGAAATTTGGAGACAATTGGTTTCAGCTAGTTTGGCACCATATAATGACTCAGGCAATGTGAGTTTCGAAAAAAAGTTTTTTCGATCCACCCTATTGTACACCCTCTAAAAAAAGTATTCGAGTGCAAGAAAATTTTCGTACGTCAATTTCATATTTAAAGCATGGTTCTTCATGAAAAGTGATTAATCATTAACAAAACTGAAATGGGAAATTTGGCTCATAGTCGGATACTTCAGAATGTCTGTACACGCTACACACACAATGACAACAAACGTTTTCAGAGATCGAATTTCATTGTTTCTCTGAGTAAATGGCGCTTTTAGTCGGTTTATTTTTCTTCAGTTTTTTCTGAAAGAAATAAACTAAACGGAAACTTTTAGGGAAAAAAGGTACAAATCTTTAAATTTGGGGACAAAGTATTTTTGGGGTCAAAATGAAAAAAAGATCTATATTTGGGGACTGCCCTCGAATTTCGAGGACGTATGGTCACCTTAGTTTAAAGGGAACGTTTAAGGTGGATTTATACCTGCCGCACCGCACCGCAACCATGCCGTACTGTTTCGCCGTTTTGGACCGTTGGCTGTCCGCACGACGAGCTTGCGGTGCCGCAAGTAAATGCACGACATTTTTATTTGTTGTTCTTCGGCGTACTTCTCTTTCGTTTCTTCTGTTGTGCTTTTAAAAGATTGTTTTATAATGGATAATCGATTACTGTTAAGGAGAAATCAACTTATTATAACATATTTATCTTTAAAACAATCGAACATCAGCCATCGTTCTGTCAGAAGCAGAGCGATATTCGAAGAGCGCGAATTTTACGGAGCGTATCACACGCTCGTCCCTAGAAAAGCTCTTCTGTAATTGGCTGTAGCTTTGCGGTCGCTGCGGAATATCTGTTCTTGCCAGATATTGCGCAAACCCTGGGCGCTCGCCGCGCGGGGGCCGTGTTGCTCCGCCACGTGACGTCATTGCGGCGTCTTAGTGGTGCGGTAGGGCCAGTATGAATCCGGCTTTACTTCCATATAGCGACACTGGCCTATCCGTGATAGCGTATGTTGTAGTTTGGTTTCGCAGGTACTGGGAGAGGTGTTAGGGAGTTGTCGGTGGTCGATCATGGAACTTTCCCTCGGCCGTTTTTTACGTAACGTGTATTAAAAATATCCATGAGTTACGCTGAAGACTTAGAAAACAGACAAACGACTAGAATTCTGAAAAGCAAAACAGTTTTTAAACGAAACAAGTTCAATCTCATACAGTACATTGCTTTAGTAGAAAATAACACCAGTCAGTGATCTAATCGTTCCGGCCACACGATGTGCCGGAGTCCCATAAAATACAGAACACAACTCCTCTGACGGAGAGCTATCAAGAAGTGTTTTCAAAAACTTTTAACAAAATTGCCAGCTTTTTACAGGTTGGCGAGTAAAATATGAGCACTCATAAGCCACAGACAACAACTGTCCGGTAAGCGTAATAAACATAAAAATTTAAAATTAACGGAACAGCATATCGCCAAGGCAGCAGTGCCAGAATTTGGCGAACGCCAAAACAAAGCCTACAAACCCCGTGAGAAAGCAAAGACGGACGACTGGGAGGCACCAAGAACCTATACAGCGTATGCTAAAGCGAAATTAATTTAGAATAAAAACCGCAAACACGAACAAAAAACAAAACGCGCCCTTATCAATCAGAAAAGCAAAGTGGAGAGAGAAATTAATACGGAATATTTGATTTTGAAATACGAAACATAGGAACATTATCTTAGACACGAAAAATATGTGAGCTTCGTCACAAGAGGTATGGGAGCAATACAAAAGGAATGTAGTCGTCCGGCATAGCTGCCAATCTTCCCGATTTCTTCGGGTGATTTCCCACCACTAATTTTTACTTAGCAATTCATGCTTAAAATAACGGCAGAAATATGATACAAAATAAAACTGTTTAAAAATTGTGGTGGGAAACCGCCCGAAGAAATCGGGAAGGTTGGCAGCTATGGTCCGGGCATAGAACCCGGGATCATAGGATAAAAGTAAGGCCATCTTATGATTTTCTTTTTTTTTTTAATATGGCCTCTTAAGTGCATTTTAAGGAGTGTAGTCTAACACTGATTACAAGTTTCCAATGATTAAATTATTATCTGAAGTCTCCATAGCTACTATTTGAACACTTCAATTGATATTTACTCTGAAAGTAAAGTTGTCATGCGTGGTGAAATGCAGCAAAACCTCCAATGTTGACCATCTCTCTACACTGACCCCCTCTCTATGTTGGCCAAAATTTATTAGTTTGAATGGTCACAACGCATTTTCAACGGAGATTTACCTCTCTATGTTGACCACCTCCGTAAGTTGTATGTTGACCACTTTTTACTAGGTTTTAATCTCTGTAACTTGACCTCTGATACTTGAATTTGCTTTTCCCTTCGTTTGTTCTCCAGTTTCAGTTCGAGTTTGTTCCAGAATGTCTCGTGGCTATTAGCAACCACGAAACTGGCACCCAAAAATGGAGCTGAGATTATGATGGTCGAAATCCGTGGGCGTGTGCCTTAAGCTTTTAGTTAATCATGTATCTCTCGCATGTGCAACATATTTTGTTCTTTTTTTTTTTTCTAGACGTAGCGTTGTGACAGGACCAGTCAAATTGCATATTTGCCAATTGTCATTGAAAATGGCGCAAAGAAAAGCTCTAAAAGAACTTAAATTAAAGGAGAAAGTGAATCTTATTAATTTTCTGGAAAGCAGCAGCCAAAGAAAGACATCGGAAAAATTTAGTGTGAGTAAGACAACTGTGAGCAACATTTTAAAACGCAAGGAAGAATATCTGGAGAGATAATCTTCCGAAAACGGGGGGACTCCAAAGAAAACGCAGAAAAACATGTCTCGACGCTGTGAACAAAGCTATATTTCGTTGGTTTAAAGAGATGAGATCATTCAATACAAGAATGTCAGCACCTATGCTTGAGGAAGTAGTAAAAAAAATTGCAAAAGAATTCGAAATAGAGGACTTCCAAGCGTCAGCAGGTTGGCTGGAAAAATTCAAAATACGATACGAGAAAAAACTTTTGTGTGGGGAATCGACTGAGATTTCAGCTGAAGTGGTGGAGAATTTTATTGAAAATTTCCCACAGTTTACTCTAAAGGTTTTAAGGATGAGGACATCTTTAATGCTGATGAGTGCTGTCTCTTCTTTAAAACAATTCTTGATAGAAGTCTAGTAATGAACGGTGACACTTGCAAAAGAGGAAAACTTTCAAAACAGCATTTTACTGTTCTTCCATGTACAGTACACACCAGGTTATAACGTACTCTCACGGGACCTAAAAAAGTTGTACGTTATAAGCAGTATCGCCGGTAAGATTCAATATTACACGAAAAAAGAAAGTGGGCTCATAAATTCATCATAATATGTGTTTTAAACAGGTCTCATTTAAAAAAAATTAAATTAAACAAAGAAAATTCTTTATTACTATGGGGAAAAGGCTACGACCATATTAACAAACAAGGTACTTTATTAAACAACAATTAGACACGGACAATTAATTACAAACACTTAGACTGAGCGACGGAGACGTCTTCTCTCGTCGGCTGCAGTTAACGTCTCTCTCGATTACGCAGTAGGAAAGGAACATGTTATGCTTGCTAGGCGACTGCCGCGCCACACATGATGTAACGGCGTTAGCTAAGGAGTTTGCATTGAACTTCCTACATTCGGCCATCATGACCGGTAAGGCGACCTCGCCTGAAGTTACACAACAGTTGATTTTTATTTATTTATTTTTTAAACAAATCAATAGCTTATCACTACAACAACAAAACAATCACTAGCTTATGTATTTAAAAAAAAAGTAGCTTAACAATGAGCAGTACCTCCTAATAAAATAAACAATATAGAGAATACAGTTATACATTACCACAGGAAGAATAATATAATGCAAAACTTGAATACTGGAATAATGCTGCAATTAAGAAGTGCTAAAATAAAGAAAAGAAAATGAATTATAATAATTAAATTTTAAAGTCATTCGAAGGGTAAAGGGAAAAAAAGGTTTCTCAATATAGTCTTAAGTCCTTCGGTGAAGAAGAAAAAAAATATTGAACACAGTTCAAGTTATGTGTTCGACAGTGCTGGTCCAAGGTTTCATAAACTGTGCGCAGGTGGAGGTTTTGGATGGACCGTCGAAGAAAGCACATTTTTCGACATTATATGTGTCATTGTTTTTCACTTTTGTGACTTTATAGGGTCCAAGGAATTTTCGCTTCAGTTTTAATCCAGGACCAAATTGGGTTCGTTTGATTGCAACTAGATCATGCAACTGGAATTGTGGAGCTTGCCTGCGTCGAAGGTTGTACGTTCGGCGATTTTCTTCTTGAACCTTTGAGATCTGTTGTTTAGCATCTTTACGAAGGTCGTCGCGGTGTTGTTCAAATGCAGCTTTTACCTCGTCGTTGATGAGTTCGAGAATTTTTAAGTCGTGTTCAGATTTCATTTTTGTGCCAAAAAGGAGTTCAAATGGAGTGGTGTTTATACTCCTTTGGAATGTCGAGTTTATGATTTGCTGTAAGGCGGGTACATGGGAATACCATTTTTCTGGATTGTCAACAGACAATTTGGAAAGAACAGCTATAATGGTAGTATTCTGGCGTTCAACCTGGCCATTAGATCTCGGTAGGCCTGCCGTGATGGAGATATGAACGATGTTTTGTTTGGCGCAGTATTCTTCAAAAGCGGTTGAGGTGAAAGCTGGTCCTCTGTCCGATATGATACGCGATGGATTTCCGAAGACCGATCTTTGATTTTCTAACCGATTGATTACTTCTGCGGCGTCCGTTGATTTAGTTGGATAGAGCCATGTAAATTTTGTAAAGGCATCTATTACCACGAAAATATGTTTATAACGCTTGGAAGTGGTGGCAAGAGGTCCTAAATGGTCGACATGGTAGGTATGTAGAGGTGTATCGTCCTTGTCAATCGGGTGTAGCAGTCCGTCTTGCTTTCCACGTTTACGGTTGTTGAGAATACATGTAACACAATTTTGGATGCACTGTTTAATTTTGTCTTTTAAGTGTGGAATGAAATAGTCCTTGTTTAGGATCTCTTCTGTGCGGACAACAGCGAAATGACCACGTTCATGTGCTGCTTTGATGATGTTGGCTTGCATGCTCTCGGGAACTACCAGGAGGTCTTTGCCATTCACTGTTTTATACAGAAGATCATTTTTCACGATGTAGTTGTCATGAGCTGCGGTTTGAAGAAGCGTTTTTATCGCTGTGATATGTTCATCAGTCTGCTGTGCTTTAAGGAACTGAATATGAACACTGTTCTGAATGGTCATGCAACAGGGATTACGACTAAGTGCGTCGACATGAGCCATTTTTGAGCCGTTGCGATGTTCTATAGTAAAGTTAAAGTCCTGAAGGTATAAGGCCCATCTAGCGATACGGGTGTTGAGATCTTTTTTATTTAAGGTTTTGACGAAGGCATCACAGTCCGTGATAATTTTGAAGTGAGTACCTAAAACGTAAATCCGAAACTTCTTTAGGGCTTCAACAACGGCAAGGACTTCCAGCTCAAAACTTGTATACTTTCGTTCACTATCAGAGGTCTTTTTGGACATATAAAATACAGGATGAAAAGAGTTATCTTGCATGGATTTTTGCATTAGGACTGCCCCCAAGCCATCTATTGACGCGTCAGAGTGAATTTCAGTGGGAGAGTTCTGATTAAAAATACTTAAAACAGGTTGTTGTGAAAGTAAATATTTTAATTTTTCAAATGCGGCTTTTTGTTCAGCCTGGAATTGAAAGGGGGTGTCCTTACGCAAAAGGTCGCTAAGAGGTTTTGCTATGGCAGAATATGAAGGAATAAACTTTCTGAAATATCCGGTGAGACCTAAAAATCGGCGTACATCTTTAATATTTTTCAAATCCGGATAATTTAGGACAGCTTTAGTTTTCGAGGGGGAAGGAGACAGTTTACCGCCTTCTACTACATGGCCTAAAAATTCTATTTTAGTGTGTAAAAACTGGCATTTGCGGAAATTTATGTCTAATCCATAATCACGGGCTACATCAAGGACAATTTTTAAGCGTTCGAGAGCCTCAGACTCACTAGTAGCTGGGATGACAACATCATCCATGTACGGGAGTACAATGCCCTTAGCAATAAGTTCACGAAAAACGGCGTTTATATAACGCATAAAGGTAGATGGACATGTACTAAGGCCAAACGGCATAAATCGGAAGAGATATTGGCCTTTGTGTGTCACAAAACTAGTATAAGGACGGCTTTTTTCGTTTACGGGAACGTGGAAAAATGCATTTCGTAAATCGAGTGTAGAAAATATTGTGGCATTTTGAAGACTATCTAAAATGTCTTCGATCAACGGAAGGGGAAAGTGATCTTTGACTATTTTGCGATTTAATCGTCTGTAATCTATGCATACTCTAGGTTTTCCGTCTTTTTTTGTTACAACTAACACTTGGCTTGCGTAGGGAGATGAACATGGCTCAATAATTCCATTTTCGACCCATTCGTCAATTTGTGCATCTACTATATCACGCTCAGCAAATGGCAAACGTCGGGGTGCGTGGAAAATTGGCTCGTCGTCAGTGAGCACGATGTCAAGTTCAACGTTAGCAGTTTTCGTTTTATTGGGTGCATAAGCCAACAACAGCTTCTCAACGTCAGCGCGTGTTTGACTGGTGACATTCGGGCCGATGTCAAAGATGGGAGAATCGTCAGAAATTGACATAATAGAATTTTGAGGTTCTACAGGATCAGATGCCGTTGGAAGTTTTGAAAATATTACGCCTGCAGGGGAAATGGTTAAATTTGTTTGCTGTATTATGTCACACCCGATTATGAGGTCATAATTTGTGCAAGCATTCGGCACTACAGAAATAGTAACCGGAAAAATTTGGTCGTCAATAGTAACATCACAGTCAAAAGTACCAATGACGTTTGTTCGCGAAAAACCGAAACCCGTCAATACTTTAGTGTTATTCAATAATGGTGGTGAACCTATTTGTACCCATGCAGAATGTCGAAGCAACGTCAAATTGCTACCTGTGTCCACTAATCCGGGAATTTATTGTCAAAAATAATAACTTCCTTACACATGTTTACAGAAGGAAATTCACGTACGGTATTTACTTTTGCTGGTGAAGTAGAACTATCGTTTCGAATAGCTCGGACACATTCAGTCGACTTGTGACCAAAAAGATTGCATGCTAGGCACTTCGGGCCTCGAGAGCGATTAGGACACCATTTAGACTTGTGTCCGACGTCATTGCAGTTAAAACAACGTTGCAGGGTGTTAGCTGTGTCAGAAACATTAAATTTTGAGGGTTTTCGTTGTTGGTTTGGTCGTTCTGTACCGCGGTTTGAGCTGTCAGGTGAGTGACGAAAATTCGACGAATTTGATCTATTAGCTCGCATGTTATTAACAAAAGTTTCGTAAGTTCTTAATTTTGTCTTAAATTCGGAAAATGATGTTGTCCCATAAAGGATAATTTTGTCTGAGCGGGAACCTTCAATACCGTTTATGACGTACTGAATAACAGAACACTCGTCAATAGCGCAATCGCATCTATTTGCCAATTCGCGCATGGAATTAAAATATTGAGTAAATGTTTCGTTAGGGCGCATTTTTCTTTTTTCAAGCTGCCGATGAATTTCTATTGACGTGACTGTGTCTGAAAACTCGTTAATTAACGCAGATTTAAACGTATCGTATGCATTTAGATTTCTTTGCGACGACAGAAATGACTTCGCGGAACCGGTAATCAATCTTTTTGCAAACACTAATTTTTGTTGATCACTTATGCAAGGGAATAATTGGAAATTTTCCTCCAAGTCTATAAAAAAACTTTTAATTGAATACAAATCATCTCCTGAAAACTTTCTACTATTTGCAGATATATCTCTTAAAAGATACCAGAATTGATTAGTCATATCCGAAACTGCGCTGGGGCCTAGAATGGGGAACTGTGCATTACTCGGTTGGGTAAGGTAAACAGAGCTTGGGTTTTGCATCGCAGGAACACTGTTTATATCAGAGGCACCATTAGGGGAAAATTGACCTACATTCGTGCTACTCGCTTCTGCCGATGTGTTAATAAGTGGATGGTCATGTTCTAAATCAGAGAGATAACTGGTGTCGAGAGAATTTTGAAAGTCTTGCAAATTTGTTAGGGCATTAAAAATGCTGTTGCAAATATCTTTTTCGTTTGCATTTGATTCCAAATGTAATAAATTTGCCACGGAAATAAACTCATTTAAGGAGAAATCTTTTAATATCTGTTCTTTATGTTTTTCTAGATCTAATTCGATTGGGAAGGAAGAGAAATTACGTATTTTGGTACGGGAAGAACGATCAAATTCTTTAAAACCAAGTATGGTGTTTAATGCTTTAACAGTTTGAGTTTTGCCAAATTTCAATGAGTTTGCTATTAAATGTATGTCTCCTAGTTTTAACGACATTTTGAAAAAGAATACAGTTTCTGAATGTAAACAAAAACTAGAGAAATTCTGCCGAATTGTTTAAAAGGATAATAACGATCTAAATTAAAAGAAAAATCTAGCCTACTTGAAATGGGGAGCAGTCCAGCAGTTAATCCACACCTCAAACCATGTATTTAAATTCGTCAAATTGCGTTCGTCCATAAGAGAGCTTCTGAAGCTTATCGTCTATTCGGGAATACACTGGCTTGTTGATGTCTAGAGGAATTCTCTGGAGTGTGAGAGGACGGTCGAGCCCCCAAAATATGGGGAAAAGGCTACGACCATATTAACAAACAAGGTACTTTATTAAACAACAATTACACACGGACAATTAATTACAAACACTTAGATAGACTGAGCGACGGAGACGTCTTCTCTCGTCGGCTGCAGTTAACGTCTCTCTCGATTACGCAGTAGGAAAGGAACATGTTATGCTTGCTAGGCGACTGCCGCGCCACACATGATGTAACGGCGTTAGCTAAGGAGTTTGCATTGAACTTCCTACATTACTTACAATTTTTAGAGATAAATAATCTGTAATTTTCTTTGGTTTTAAATGGGCAGATGCTATTTTAAAATTGCCGTTTTGGATATCCATAATAAACTTTTGTAGAGTCTCTTCATCATCACTGCGGCATTCAAGAAATCGTGATAATGTTTTTGCAGCATTTAAGGTATCGGGTATGCTTGGTATAGACTCCTCTGTTTCTTCACTGTCATCAGAATCATTATAGAAAGGGCTTTTCAGTAGGCATTTACACTGATGAATGACAAATTAAAAACATGTTCTTGTTTTTAGGCTTACCTAGCAGGCGAAAAAGATCGCTCCCTTCATTCATACACAATTCATCTCGCTCGAGAATCTGAAAACGGACGACGAGTATTTTTGAAAGTACTGAAATTTCCGAGAAGGAAATAAAATTCTTAAGAAAATCAAAATTTTATTTTTGGTATAAAAAGTACGTTATAGCCGAAGTACGTACTTTTGTTAAGTACGTTTTAACCGAAGTTAAATAACATTATAAATATAGGACTTCAATCGGGACCTAGCTTCTAGGTACGTTATAACCGATAGTACGTTATATCGCAGGTCCATTATAACCTGTGCGCACTGTACTAGTATGACTGGGGAAATATTGAAGCCTATGGTGATCGTCAAATCCGCAAAACCTCATGCATATAAAAATGTAAAACCTGAAGATGTTCCTGTTTTTTATAAAGCGAATTAATCTGTTTGGATGACCAGTGCTTTGTTCGGAGAGTGGGCTGGAGAAATTGATGCAGAAATGAGGAAAAAGAAGTGGTCTATTCTACTTACCGTGGACAACTGCCCGAGCCACCCAAAAATGAACAATCTCACAAATGTGAAGCTAAACTTTCTGCCTCCAAACACTACTTCGAAAACCCAACCTTTAGATCAAGGCATTATTCAGTTCTCAAAGTGCACTACAGAGCTCAACTTCTGGAATGGGTAATCCTGAAAGCACAGACCTATGGTCCTTCTGCGTTGGCATCGTCAACAGCTGCGTCAGTAAATGCTCTGAATGCTGTTCCTTGGATTGATTCTGCTTGGAATCTGCGAAAGCTGGATTTGTTACAGGTAGAGAAGTCATGCTTTTGCACCAATGTTCTATCTCCCTTGCCAGTTTTTGACGGAGTTGATTCTGATGATTATGTTACCATGGACAATGAGTTAGTAGCATCTGTTGAACCAGACACAGAGGCAATCTTCAGTGAGATACTCTCTGCAACTAAGCACAGCGAGGACTCTACACGCTTAAACCCAAAGTGCGAAAAAAAAAGATACATCGCGGAGAGACCAGTTTCCATGGAAACCGACCGGTTTTTCCGCGAAAGTGCTCTTTAAGTAGTCTTTTAAAGAGAACTTCTTTCTTCCCTTCCTGAATTTTCCGAGAAATTCCGACCTCGCTTAGTGTTATATTTCGTTCTGCTCTTGTGATCGGAAAACGCTCCTAAAGGCAGGCGCGTAGCCAGGAAAATTTTTCGGGGGGAGGGGGGGGGAGATATGAACTTACATCTGCATAAACAGACGGAATTTCATCACTAATCCAAAAATTTCGGGGGGAGATATATCCCGATATCCCCCCCCCCTGCCTAAGGGAGAAGTTCACTTTTGAAAACTGGCTCACTTTTCGCTCCGACTGATCGAATATCGCTCGTTTAGTTTAAGCGTGTAAAGCCACACTCTGACTCACGTCCGTTTCAGTACGCTAGAGTGGGAACTCAAATCTATTTTTCAGTATCTGGAAGACGAATTGGGGAGAAAAGTGCCCCATTGTGTGTGGGGCGTGCTTTTGTGGTTTCACGCAGGGGCGTAGCCATGGGGGGATATCGGGATATATCCCCCCCCCCCGAAATTTTTGGATAAGCGATGAACTTCCGTCTATTTATATACATATAAGTTCATATCCCCCCCCCCGAAAAATTTTCCTGGCAACGCGCCTGGTTTCACGGGTTATCCTTTGGCGGCAAATCCTGACTGTCATTAAAAGCCAATAAATTCTTCGCCCCTGCACTGCTGGAGCCCTTTTACAATGCCTTGATCATTAAAAAAAAAACCCTGCAGCGTCCGGCAATCGCACGCGAGTCTGATTCGGCCTTAACCCTCCGGTCACCGAATTATGAAAAATCAGAGAAAACAAATCTGTCTAGCATTTAATGCATCTGAAATACTATTATAAATCATGCAAAAATATTTTTTTCTAATGTCGATTAATATTAGATTTTTCTAATATAATTTTTGCATTTTCGAAGCATTTTGTTATGCTAAAATTAATTTAAAAGGATGCACATATTAGGTAAAGGTTGAGGAATAAGAAAAAAACTATACTTACCTTAAAAAGAAAAAAAAACGGTAAAAAAGCAGCGTCCATATTTTCTTAATTTTTCTCCTGAAACAATGAAGCGAAAACTGTAAAAAATGATCTAAATTGACTCGTACTGCAATCTACGCACGATTTATGCATCTAGTTAAGAGCCTCGTATACTTTCTACATGAATGAATGATATTGATATCACTGAAAGAAAAAAAATACTCAATCCAATTGTTTTCTCTCTAAATATTGCTATTTGAAATAGGAGCCTCACATGAGGTTCAGGGTGACGAGAGGGTTAAGGTACAAGAAATGGACGGCGAAGAGGATGAAGATCCAGGTGACGATGGAACTGAAAAGTACCCAACTCTGAGCGAAAAACGGTGTAAAGCGCACGATGGAGCAACTTAAAAGCTTTTGCTGCAGAAAATTGCCCAAGCTCAAGCATGCTTAGTGGACTTATAAACCGTCTAACGGCATGAATTGTAAAAAGCGTTCTTGAATAACGTATCCTTTTGTTGTTTCATAATTTGCATATCGCAAACAGATTGCCAGCTGTTCAGAGCTTGAAACATCCGTTGTTTCGTCCGCTAAAACAGAAAAGAATTTCGCTCTGTTTACTTCTTGTACAATTTTTTTTTGTTATTATTACATCACAGGCCTCAATTACTTGGTTCTGAATGTTCCAACTTATATAAGTTGCATTTCGCCCGCATGATTCAAAATGTTTCCTCAAATTTTCATTGCCATTGTTTATTTGTTGTCTGAACAAGGCTCGAAAATTTCCCTCATTTTCAGCTGGTTGTTCGTTGATATCAAACTGTCCATAGACCACATGACCTCTAAGTGGAATATTTTGCCTTCCACACAAAATCACAATATCTATAATGCGCTTCAAAATTAATCTGTTTTGTGCTGCTTGATTTGCTTAGATATGAACTTACATCTGCATAAACAGACGGAATTTCATCACTAATCCAAAAATTTCGGGGGGGAGATATATCCCGATATCTCCCCCCCCTGCCTAAGGGAGAAGTTCACTTTTGAAAACTGGCTCACTTTTCGCTCCGACTGATCGAATATCGCTCGTTTAGTTTAAGCGTGTAAAGCCACACTCTGACTCACGTCCGTTTCAGTACGCTAGAGTGGGAACTCAAATCTATTTTTCAGTATCTGGAAGACGAATTGGGGAGAAAAGTGCCCCATTGTGTGCGGGGCGTGCTTTTGTGGTTTCACGCAGGGGCGTAGCCATGGGGGGATATCGGGATATATCCCCCCCCCCCCCGAAATTTTTGGATAAGCGATGAACTTCCGTCTATTTATATACATATAAGTTCATATCCCCCCCCCCCCGAAAAATTTTCCTGGCAACGCGCCTGGTTTCACGGGTTATCCTTTGGCGGCAAATCCTGACTGTCATTAAAAGCCAATAAATTCTTCGCCCCTGCACTGCTGGAGCCCTTTTACAATGCCTTGATCATTAAAAAAAAAACCCTGCAGCGTCCGGCAATCGCACGCGAGTCTGATTCGGCCTTAACCCTCCGGTCACCGAATTATGAAAAATCAGAGAAAACAAATCTGTCTAGCATTTAATGCATCTGAAATACTATTATAAATCATGCAAAAATATTTTTTTCTAATGTCGATTAATATTAGATTTTTCTAATAATAATTTTCTGCATTTTCGAAGCATTTTGTTATGCTAAAATTAATTTAAAAGGATGCACATATTAGGTAAAGGTTGAGGAATAAGAAAAAAACTATACTTACCTTAAAAAGAAAAAAAAAACGGTAAAAAAGCAGCGTCAATATTTTCTTAATTTTTCTCCTGAAACAATGAAGCGAAAACTGTAAAAAATGATCTAAATGGACTAGTACTGCAATCTAGGCACGATTTATGCATCTAGTTAAGAGCCTCCTATACTTTCTACATGAATGAATGATATTGATATCACTGAAAGAAAAAAAATACTCAATTCAATTGTTTTCTCTCTAAATATTGCTATTTGAAATAGGAGCCTCATATGAGGTTCAGGGTGACGAGAGGGTTAAGGTACAAGAAATGGACGGCGAAGAGGATGAAGATCCAGGTGACGATGGAACTGAAAAGTACCCAACTCTGAGCGAAAACGATGTAAAGCGCACGATGGAGCAACTTAAAAGCTTTTGCTGCAGAAAATTGCCCAAGCTCAAGCATGCTTAGTGGACTTATAAACCGTCTAACGGCATGAATTGTAAAAAGCGTTCTTGAATAACGTATCCTTTTGTTGTTTCATAATTTGCATATCGCAAACAGATTGCCAGCTGTTCAGAGCTTGAAACATCCGTTGTTTCGTCCGCTAAAACAGAAAAGAATTTCGCTCTGTTTACTTCTTGTACAATTTTTTTTTTGTTATTATTACATCACAGGCCTCAATTACTTGGTTCTGAATGTTCCAACTTATATAAGTTGCATTTCGCCCGCATGATTCAAAATGTTTCCTCAAATTTTCATTGCCATTGTTTATTTGTTGTCTGAACAAGGCTCGAAAATTTCCCTCATTTTCAGCTGGTTGTTCGTTGATATCAAACTGTCCATAGACCACATGACCTCTAAGTGGAATATTTTGCCTTCCACACAAAATCACAATATCTATAATGCGCTTCAAAATTAATCTGTTTTGTGCTGCTTGATTTGCACGTGAAATATTGATAGAATTATCAATAAATTCTTTTTTAATTTTTCATAATCTTTAGGAAATTGTCGGCTTTTAGCATCGCATTGCGATGATATGTTGTAGTTTGATGGCTTTCAAACCTTTCAATAGCCTTTTTCCAAGCACAAAACCCTTCTGTGACCAGTTGACCAGTATGCGTTTAACTTGACATACCTACTCTCTTAGGAGCAAACACCCATAAGCGTAAAGTTTTCAAAATTATTGGGGGGGCCGGGCCCCACAACCACATATATTCACGTCAGTGGAGTAGCCAAGGGGGGGGGTTATACCCCCCATGAGGAATTTTTTGCCATACAAAATGTATATGCCTCACTCCCTTATCATACACCCGTACCGTATACATATATGTGAGTCGCAGAAGTCGTACCCCCCCCCTTCCCCTTAAAAAATTTCTGGCTACGCCACTGATTTATGTACATATAACTTACTCTTAACTGCCAACTAGTACGGAATAGAATTAACCACTTTTTCTACATGATTTTTCGGCTTAAAATATAGCAAAATTTTTGTGCTGCGCGCTCGAGCTGGTTACTATTTTGAAAAAAATAATTTTAAAATATACTGTTTACAAAAAGTGGTTAATTATATTCCGTAGTAGTTGGCAGCTATGACTTACTATGTGTAAGTGTAAATTATTGGAGGCGCTCGAGCTCTATGGGTCCATAGAATTCTACACCTATGTAAGGTAAGTATCCATGTTAGTATCTTTCTACCATGTTATAAGTTAAAAATAGAAGCAAAGAAAACGTTTTTTAAACGTTTGTAAATGGCGTGAAATACTTTTTTTTATGTTAGTATAAATTAGTTTTCTGTATTTAGTGGTAAATTATTGGGTGTGCTCAGCCCCTATTCACAATTTATTGGGGGGGCTCGAGCCCCACGGGCCCATATAACTCTACGCCTATGCAAACACCATGCAAACCTTACAATATGAACTGTCCTCATATGACGAATATGCAAGCCATTTATATTTTTTTTAGCCACGAATAATAAAATCTCCTATTTTGACAACCAATTTTTCGAGAAGGAAAATCAAACTTTTCATCTGGAACCCAAATGTTAGTCAAAACCTCATGTTTTTCATAATCTTTTAATGCTTCTCCTGAGCGTCTTTTATAAGATGATATATCTTTAATGTGCCTTTCATCTCTTGTAAAATTCGGAACTTCTGAAACGGTGGAAACATTGGCATCATCCGATTTAATAAAAGGGATATCAATTTCATTTGAAGGTTCCGCAGTTGTAATTCCTGCTTCATTTTCTTCATTACAGACTTTTTTGCTCTTTACGTCAAAGAAGCTTGTTATTTTGTTTAATTTACGTTTTCCACTCATGGCGGAGTGGAAAACGTAATAGTGACAGCTAATGAGTATAGTGAAAGCTAATAATTTACGCTTTCACTAGAAACTTACATTTAAAAAATCTTAAAATATCAAAAATAAAACATTTCAACTAATAATAACTAAATAACTAATAAAGATCCAAAAATAACTATCTAATAATAATAACTAAAAATAATATAGCTGCGATAACGAAATGAAAAAGACGGAATACAAATGACAATTTTTGCTCGTGCTCTCTGAGATTAATGTCGCTCTGATTTCAAGACAACTATCTTAGGGCGAATCTATTTCAACCACGGATTTCAACTGACCAGTGACAACGTAAAGATCACCCTTTGTACGCAATACCCCCCCTCACACACACACACACTGGTGGGAGTATAGATGGTAATGAGATATCCGGAAGCCCCCTGCGCTAACCCCAAAACCCTCAGGGGTTCCAAGTTTTTTCCCATTGGAGTGGACAAGGTCAATGTTTTTCTCCTATAGGAATAGGAGTAAAACATTGCTGTTTGAGACCCCATCCGCTTACTTAAAAAGGAAACTATAAAAAGATAACAGAAAAAGACATTCTCTGAAAATAATTCACAGACAATTGATAAAACCTTTTAGCTCTTAAATGTAGTACCAATTTTCTAATTTATAGTTTTTTTTTCATTTTATTACTTGCTCTTGGGGGGGGGCTTTAGCCCCCATAGCCCCCCCCCCCCCCCCCGTGGATGTGCCAATGCCCAACTGAATGATGCAATCGGCTAGAAAAGATGGAAAAGCTTCAAAATATTGATGAATTACATAGAAATTTGAGAGGGAAGAGCCTGACAACAGTAAACAAACGCTGTTAAAATTTTAAAGGGATGGGAAAACGGGACATCGGCTAATTAATAAAAAAATCAGAATGCACTTCTATCAAAAAGGAGATAATGGTGTGTGGCAATTAAAATAAAATCCCAAATTAAAGCCCATGATTTACATATGTTAAAAGAAAATATTAATCCTGATGATGTAATGTGAAGAAAAGTGCAGAAAAAAAATACGAAAAGAAAAATTTATTACATAAGTCAAAAATAAACTGATTAATAAGTAGCACAAAAGAAAATTAGATTTTACATAGTTAAATTTTATCCAGGTGGAAGGCAGAATAAAAAAAAAATGTCCTTAGACAAGAATGTACACATAATTAAAAAAAAAAAAAAGAAAGAAAAAAAAAAAAAAAAACTTAAGTGAGCACATTACATTAGTTCCAGGTGGACACCCTGTATTTATATATATATATATAAAAAAAACACTAAATCTAGAAAAAACAGCTTTATATTTTAAATGATCTGATCTCCTTAATAAATTACAATGCGATTCGAGTTCATTATTTCTTGTTGTGGAAATTTGGAAACACCTTCTAGAATATGAAGAACTTAAATTTCACATGAAGGTTAGAAAAAAAATAACAGTGACAATATGGGGAAAAAAAAAAAAAAAAAAAAAAAGCATTTATTGGCAAATGTGATGATGGATGCATGATTTCAAAGACAACTGATTCACTCCAGATAAAGAAAATAAAGCAGAGCAGTGATTTTCAGAAAAACATACTGATTGGTTACCTGCCATTATATCTTTTTACAGTTAAATGATTAAGAATTTTCCCCCCAATCACTTTTATTATTACCTGTCGTAGTTCAGTTTTCTGCAGGCAAATTTTGAAAGGAAAAGTAAAAAACGGGCAACAGTTGAATGTAGACTTCTGTGATTTTCCCCAATCTTTACATTCGCTACCTCAAAGTTCTGCATCCATTGAGTGCATCTTTTCTTTGAGGTTTTTCTCCTGTGTGGATACGAAGATGTATATTTAAGTTTCCTTTTTGAGAGAATCCCTTCTGACATATGTCACACACATAAGGTTTTTCACCTGTGTGAGTACGAAGATGCCTATCGCAGTCTTCCTTACGAGTGAATCCCTTCTGACATATGTCACACACGTATGGTTTTTCTCCTGTGTGAGTACGAAGATGCCTATCGCAGTCATCCTTACGAGAGAATCCTTTCTGACATATGTCACACATATATGGTTTTTCTCCTGTATGAGTACGAAGATGTGTATAGCAGCTTTTTTTTTGAGAGAATCTTTTCTGACATATGTCACACACATAAGGTTTTTCACCTGTGTGAGTACGAAGATGCCTATCGCAGCCTTCCTTACGAGAGAATCCTTTCTGGCATATGTCACACGCGTAAGGTTTTTCCCCTGTGTGGGTAAGAATATGGCGATTTAAATAAGACTGTTTAGAAAAGTTTTTCTGACATGCATTGCACTGAAAAGTTTTCTTGTCTGCACCAGTACAAGAATCAAGCTTCGAAGGAGGAAGTTGAGGAACCATTTCTTGGCAAGGACCACTATTGCAAGTTTTTACATCCATGGGTGAATGGTAACTGATAAAAGTGACTTACTATAATGATAAACCAACAAATTTTAACAATACTCTTGCACGGTTTTTCAATATACAAGTGAACAACCTTTTTACTAATGTTTTTTAAGTTGAAGGCACAGGTTCTGCCTTCAACTTAAGGCAACATATATATTAACTCCCTCTGTCAGTTGATCCAGAGTAACATCTGAGAAATGTTGAACTATTTCATGACTGGAGCAAGCAATAGGAATTTTTCTTTAGTGATGATGTATTTTTTTAAACAGTTCAATTTTTCTTAAAATGCTAAATCTTCACGGTGTAAGGTTTGTACGAAATATCTGAAGACATTCTACATTTTGAATTAAAGTTAATAAGCAGGACTTTCAAAATGTACCTATCATGTGGTTTTAATTGTCCAATTTCTCATCTACATTCAAATCCTGCTGCACTCCAAAACATCCAACAATCTTGAACAGGAAACTTTTCAGGCAAGAAGAAATTATAACTCACTGGAGAATCATAAAAATCTGTAAGAACATGCATAAGTTAATAAAAATTAATTATGAGAAAATGAAATGGTTCATTTTGAATTCAGGGTGCAACATAAATGAAAATCTCTGCATGACTATTAAAAGAAAATAAAGAAGTACAACATTGTTGTTCATTGAAAATCAAATATCACAGTTCATTACAAATGCACATTAAATGTTTTGCACATCATTAAAACAGTTTAAATGTGTTGAAAGCTAATTTACAAAAATTATCTCTTGAAATATACATATATTAATAATGTTGTATAAAAAGTGTAATTTAAACAATAAAATATGTTGTTTATTTGTACAAAAAAAGGCAGAAGTAAAAAATGTTAACCACATCATAGGCACCCATAGAAATTTTTTTAAGGGAGGGGGCAAACTTCAAAAAGATTTTCTTGAAGGAGCAAATTTCAAACTTGCAAAAATTTGAATTCCGATTTTGCTTTGTGATGCAGTTTTATTTGCATCATAAGACAATACACAAATCTCTGGAAGGAAGGGGTGCCCTATCTTCTCCCGCCCTTATAGGTGCCGATGCACAACATATATATTAATAATAAAACTAATTTTAGGGTATTTAAAAAATATATACTTTTTTTAATAAAAAATAACATGGTGGCCACTGAAATGGAATTAATTATCAGGGAATTTAGTAAAAGATTATTTCAAAATACTGAAATTGAACAGATGACATTTTAAAATTATTTGTAGGAGAAGATTTTGTTCTCTTGACATTAAAAAAAAAAAAAGAAAGAAAAATGCTGTAGTAAATCTTTTTAGTCATATACTGAATTCCTTGTACCTTGAAATTTGTTTTTGATGTGCTCAAGTCTATAATATGTGACGGCATGGTGCAAAACTTTGATGTTTGAAGGAAATTTACTTTTTTTTTTTTTTTATAATAAGGATGTATCGGATATTGATTCTGCCGGATACCGGATATCCAAAGCTCCTTTGGTTGCCGCATACGGATATCTGACCAGATACGACCAGACCAGCACTAAACATGTATTTAGTTATTGTGTTTTTTCATTTTTTTTATATAATATGACCCCAAAACAATAAATTGTAAACATGCTTCCCACATCATTAAAGTATTTTTTAATAATTGACTTATAATTTAAAAAAACTAAATATCTTTACATATATGTACTTATAAAAAGTAACTTACAATGTAAAAAGTTAAAATATTCTTTTTATGTGTACACTACTGGCAGAAGCAAATAAATTTTAATCATGACACATTTATTAATGTATCTATAATTGCAGATTTTTTCACAAAGAAATGCATAATTTTTTATTTATTTAAGAATAAGATATCTAGTTTGATTAAGATACCTATGATATGAAAAGACCCTCAAAATACTGGTGTTAAATGATAAAATAAATAAAAACTTTGTGGAAAACACACACACACACACACACACTTCGGATGAAGACCAAAAGGATTTTTTGGTCGAAACGATCGTTATGTCTTACAAGTAACCTTTTATGTGTGTGTTTTTTTTTCACAAACTTTTTATTTATTTTATACCTATGATATATCAGTTAATTTTTCTAAATATAGGTTTTTAATGCCGTTTTTCTGTTTTAATCATTTAATATTAATTTACATTAAGTTATGTTTAGTTTTATTTCCAGTAAAATTACTTTTAGAGATCGATAAATAAAAAGTAAATCTCTTAAATATTTATAATGAAATTGTAATGTTTTGTTTTGTAGTTTTATACAGGTATGAAACTAAAATTTTCAGGTTATGCATTAAATGTCTTTAATCAAAAATAATATTTTTTTTAACTACAAGTTAAACAACAAAAATAGATCTGTTACTTGTTTAGCTTCTAAAATATAGGAGCATTCTTTTACAGTACAAAAATTTATATGGCACAATAAGTGGAAAAAAATAGGGAGGGAGGGGGCAAATTCCTATATATATATATATATATATATATATATATATTAAAAAAAAAAAATATTTCAAATTTTAGGACAATTTCACTTTTTTTTCTCTTGATCTCGACATGTTACACACAAAAAAAAAAAAAAGAAAGAAAGAAAGAAAGAAAAAGATTAGTCAAAGTACTTTATGTATGGAGTGATAATCATACACATCACTGTAGTAGTAACTAAAACAACTATTTTAAACTAGTAAAATACTATGTTAACAGCATGGAGGTCTGCACAAGCAGCCATGTTATAATTTTCATTAATAAATATTTCACAAACACATTTTAAATGGACATATTTTAAGTACGCTTAACTTTAAAAATCAATTGAAACTTGCAGAAAATCATAAGTGAATTTAAGTAACTAAATTCAATTAAAATTATGCAAAATGAAGGTTAATTTTTAATCATTAGGTATTGGAGACTTCAATAAAGGAATGATCAGTTAAAGATTGTCATTTACAAAAGGAATGAAGATTGAGAACTTCTCCCTGCCTCTATAAATAAATTTTGAAGATAGAATAACCGAAGTTTTTTGTTAATTATCGGATTTTCTCAGAAAATTAAAAGTATCCGAGGAACACCATGGGGAAAGAGTGTAAAATTACATTATTTGTGAGATTAGCATGAGAGAAATCGCATGTAGTGAGTGCACATATTTTTAAAATGATACTGCACGGTGATTATAATTAAGCTTCTCCTGTGAACAGCAGTCTACAGCTGAAAAGGATGAGATCGCCTTCAAATTTGCACATGAACACTACATGAGATGCGCTTAAGTTTTTTTTTTTTTTTTTTTAAGTTTAGATCAGAAAATTTTCAGTAAGCGCATTTTGCAGCATGAAATTAACTCTAAACAGAAGTTAATGTTATTTAAAACAAGAAGGATGGAGAAAAGTTGAAAAATTTCCCCCGTCACTATTAATAAATTTTGAACACCAAAAAGTCAAAATTTCTATAATTATCAGATATTCACAGAAAATTTATAATAACAGAGAAACTCTGGCAAAACTGAAGCATCTGGCAGCTATGCGCAGTGCTGGAATTGCTTCTCTGGTATGCAAAGTTTTTCTTCAGTGTGTAAGGAGATGTCTGTTCAAACTGCACTTCACAGAGAACGTTTTCTTACATAAGTCACACACGTAAGGTTTTTCCCCTGTGTGGGTACGAACATGTTTATTCAAGTATTCTTTACAAGAGAATCCCTTCTGACATATGTCACACACATAAGGTTTTTCCCCTGTGTGGGTACGAAGATGTACATTGAAGTATTCTTTACAAGAGAATCCCTTCTGACATATGTCACACACATAAGGTTTTTCCCCTGTGTGGGTACGAAGATGTACATTGAAGTATTCTTTACAAGAGAATCCCTTCTGACATATGTCACACGTGTAAGGTTTTTCCCCTGTGTGGGTACGAAGATGTACATTGAAGGATTCTTTCTGAGAGAATCCCTTCTGACATATCTCACACACATAAGGTTTTTCTATCGTGTGAGTATGAAGATGTCTATTGCAGTCTTCCTTACGAGAGAATCCTTTCTGGCATAAACCACAAACATAAGGTTTCTCCCCTGTGTGAGTACGAAGATGTGAATTTAATTCTTCTTTCCGAGAAAAAGCTTTATTACATATGTCACACACATAACGTTTTTCTCCTGTGTGGGTACGGAAATGTACATTCAAGTTCCCTCTCTGAGTAAAAGCTTTATTACATCGGTCACACACATAAGGTTTTACCCTTGTGTGTGTACAACGATGTCTATTGCAGTCTTCCTTACGGGAGAATCTCTTCTGACATTTGTCACACACATAAGGTTTTTTCCCTGTGTGGGTACGAAGATGTTTATTTAATACTCCTTTCTGAGAAAAACCTTCATTACACATGTCACACACATAAGGTTTTCCTCCTGTATGGGTACGGAGATGTAGAAGTGTACCTTCTGAGAGAATCCCTGCTGACAAATGTCACACATATAAGGTTTTTCTCCTGTGTGAAAACAAATATGTCTATTGCAGCCTGTCTTACGAGAGAATCCTTTCTGACATATGTCACACACATATGGTTTTTCCCTTGTGTGGGAATGAAGATGGCTGTTTAAACTGAACAGGGTAGAAAAGTTTTCCTGATACTCATTGCACCTAAAAGTTTTCTTGACTGCATCAGTGCAAGAATCAATTCTCGAAAGAGGAAGCTGAGAAACTGTTTCTTGGTCTGTTACAAGTTTTCACATCCATAAGAGAAGACTGAAAATTGATGAAAGTATAATGATGAACCAATAAATTTTAACAAGACAGTACTCTTGCACAGTGTTTTCCTCAATATACAATTGCACAATCTTTTTACTAATGTTTTTGAAGTTGAAGGCACAGGCACTAAACTTACTCTGTCAGTTCAACCACAGCAACATCGGAGAAATGTTGAAAGATTTCATGACTGGGACAAGCAAAGAAGTGTTTTCTTAATGTTGATGAATTTATTTTCAACATTTCAATTTCCGTAAAAGAAAATGTTATATCTTCGCAATGTGAGGTTTTCTTCTTTTGTACGAAATGCCTGAAGACATTCTACTTTATAAATAAAACTTAATATAATAACTGAGACTTACAAAATGTAACATGTGGTTTTAATTGTCCAATTTCTCATCTACATTCAAATCCTGTTGCACTCTAAAACATCCTACAATTTTGAACAGGAAACTTTTCAGGCAAGATGAAATTATAAGCCACTGGAGAGTTGTGGAAATCTGTAAGAACATGCATGAGTAAGTTAATAAGAATTAATTACGAGAAAATGAAATGTTAATTTTAAATTCAGGGTGCAACATGAATGAAAATCCCAACTTTGAATGACTATTAAAAGGAAACAAAGCAGTATAACATTTCTTTTTTTTTTTTTTCCAATGCAGCAGGCGATTACAGACTTTATCCTTACGCCGTACAGAGATCAGAGAAACACAAAACAAACTAAGAATATTTAAAACATTAACAGCACTAAAAACATAAAATCAGGTAACTAAACTGTTCAAAGAATCTTTAGCCTCCCAATAATGCACCAAATTGAAGCAGTAAAGATGGGGATATAAACAGTCGTGTCCAGATGCCAGTCGAAAGGCAGCCACTGCATTACTTCTTGGACAGTCGGGGAGATTGAGGACGGCATTTCTCCATGATTTTTCTTTCTTCATGCATCTTTAGGAATGCATACATGCAATCAAAATACATGAGAAGTGTGAAGCATTTTCATGTTTTTCATGCACAAAGAAATTATTTCAAAAGGTTTTATACAAAAAATACGCTACATTTTTTTCCTCATTTTGCTCAGTTATGGCCTCGTGTCCTGTTACAGTAAAAGAACCAAAACCAGCACAGCTCGATTCTAGACCTTTTGCAGACTTTAGAATTTTGCGGATTTTGGGTCATAATAGAATTTATAAATTTATTCTATTTCCCTCCACCCCGCTCAGAAAATAACAGAGAAAAAAATACAATAAAGATCAAGGGAAACAAATCATGTTACTTATAATCAGAATCATGATATAAAAATAGAGAGGACTAATACAATATACAAAAATATGAGATAATAGTACAACTTTTTTAAACATTCATATTAAATAGTAATTTAGGTCTTAAGAAAGTTCTAATTATAGTTTTTTAAAAATTATTTCTGTTCTGTAACACAGCTTTGCTGCTCTACAAATCTGAGATATTTCTTTCTCAGAGCCAAACCTTCATTAAATGTTATTTTATCACCTTTTTGAGCATCTTCACTTGTTACAGTGTCAGAGTAGAGGTCAAAATTCAGAAAATTGGCAAGTGGCCAGTGGCCATTGTGCTTTAAACTTTGAGTGGCCACTCACATTTTTTTTTTAAATTTTATGCAATTTATTTATGCTGCAAAGTTTAATAAACATGAACAGCTTAAATAAATAATAAGGAAAGATTTCTTAAAATATGCATCTAAGAAATTGTTCTTTCAGCTATTATTTGCTACAAAAAATAATAAATTATCTGTCAGTATATACAGGGTGTCCCAAAAACACTGACTTAAGCTTTTATTTCTTAAATATTGACCATAGATATGTACAGTAAGTAATAAAGTTATGTAAAGAAAGTACAGAATTTTATGGTTTTGATTAAAAATTTCTGAAGTTAAAAAAGAAAAAAGTACAAAATTTAAATTTTTATACGGTCCCCATATAAAAAAAATTTCCTCTTAGTACCCTGAGGCCCATACATTAATTCGGTGACAAACAAAATTTCAGCCTTTCATCACTTTTTCCTGGGTACGGCCCAGCCTTCTAATTTCTGCGTAATGTGCCCCCTATTACTGCTTTTTGAAAAGCTATTAAAGCCCAATAAAACCACTCCTATGCTTTGTTGTTTACTCTCGAAAATGGTAATAAAAAATAGGGAACTTGCTGAGAGAACCTTTTTTTTTTTTAATGCATACAGTTTTACTTCCAAAAATGCAGTCTCTACATGGCGAGTGGTGACCGTTAATTTTGACCTTTTAAGTCAGAGTCTGTGTCATGTGACCATAAATCAGTGCCAATTATGTCTCTCCATCGTGTGAAGGTTATCAATGTTACCATCAGAACTGACAAACTCTTAAAATAATTTTTTTTTAATGTGGGAATAGCTTATTTACTTTCACTTTGTGGTTATACTATAGTTTTCTGAACTTGCAGCTGGCAGGGCAAATTTCATTGCTTAAATTGAACAGACAATGCGGATTTTAGAGCCTTGTGGATTTCGGATCCTCTACTGTATTAGAACATTTTTTAATGAGTTTGTTAATTGGATCGGTGTCATAATATTTCGATAGAGTGCAGCACATCTAACCACTCAGAGAATTTTTATCTGCCCTATACAAAATTCAGGGCCGAAGGGGTTAAATATCAAGATAATTTGAAGTATGTGAAATCATATTATGAAAAATTCACTGTTGATACAAAGCTATCGACGCAAGCTCAAAGCAATTTTTATCTACCTGGTAGTATTGGCCGGAAGATACACATACACATCCATTTTATGGAAGTAAAACAGGATCTTTTACACTGATTTCTTTTTTTTTTTGGGAGGGACGGTCGCCCCCTACCCCTTTAATCCGGCCTTCTCTACTTATTCTGATAATAACTAGAAAGTTGTAATTATTATTAAATATAATTGGAAACATTGTACGAATTTATTAGAAAATTACCATATCTTAACCCTTTCTAAGGTCATGGTAAGAATACTTACCACCTACGGTCTGTTGGCTTACAGAAGTCAATTATCAAGAGTGAATTTTCTGATTTTTGTTCAGGGATAATAGACAAGTAGTTTTTTTCATACAAATAGATTATAAATTATATTTGGGTTATAAACTTTAATTTGGTACGTAAAGAATGTTCACATAATTATTCGAAAATTGAGAGCATGAATTATCACTTTTAATTATATATATTTTTGTTCAATTGCATGTGCCAGTGGCAGTTAGTTTTCCGACTTTGATTCATTAATAATGAATTTATTTTCCGGCAAATTTGTATGTTTGTCTATCTCGTTTCTTCAATTTTCAGATCCAATATTAAAATAGAGGAAAAAATGTGAATTAGTCCTAAAAAATAGGGCAGAAAATACTTGACTACTTTTGATTCTCGGCAAATAAACTCGTCCATGAAAACGTTAAAGAACGTATCCAAGACAAAAATACCGTTATTATTCACCGTAAACCATTTCATTTCTAAGCGAGAGCAGGGGTGCAGTGGGGCCAGGGCAGAGTCCCGATAGTTTTTTTCGAGGCGGGCCGGCACCCTGGTTAATAAAAATATCAGGTGTTAAAAAAATGTCTGAATTATCAGGTTTCTGTGATGAATTTAATCAGTTCGTTTGCATTCAAACATTCTAATAAGACACCTTCAGAGTTTTTTAAACTTAATAGTCCTCCATTTCAGCAATACCTTATGTCAAAGCATCGTTGCTTCGACTCGGAAATGCTGAAGATAGCCAATCTCGTCATGTCAATCATGAGCATTCCGCAAGTCATGCTGAAGGAAAGGAGGAACTATGATCATCACTAGCGGATTCAGGGGAGGGGGCTTCAGCCCCCGCAAAAGAGATTGCTAAAGAGTAACATTCTGTTTCATTATGCACTTTGAATATGTAAAGTGATCTTTTTTAATCACTTAGCCCCTCCCAAAAGATTTTACTTTGGTTTAGACTAAAATTTTGCTTTATTGTACATTTTCAGGTAGAGGTCAAAATTTAGAAAAATTGTCGGTGGCCAGTGGCCACTCATCTTGAAATTTTGAGTGGCCACTCGCAAGTTTTTTAATATTACACAACTTAATACAAGTTTAATAAACATGCACAGCTTATATGAATACTAGAGGCATGAAAGCACGAAACAGCTAAAAAGACTGAACTTTGCTGCAGATCATACAGAAAAAATAAATTATTATGCATTTAACACATTACCTGTAATTCTTTTATATGTATTCATTATTAAATTAACTAATATTCATTATATCACTGTATTCAATATAACTACATTCAGTAAATTAATTTAAATACTAAATCTTAAAATTCATCAGTGATATTAGGCAAGTTGGAGTGTATAGGCTGATTATTTTACCAACTATGCGAAAAATTCCAGAGCTGGGGCTCGAACCCAGGACTACCGCTTAACGTGCGGGTGCTCTACCACTGAGCTACTCTGGGACGATTCCCAGATGAAATTTCTCGCTTTTGAACCGTTGGCATTTATCATCTTCCTCTGCAAACCACAGATGGAACAGATGAAACAATTAGTTTGCGACAACTCCATTACGCCGCGGAAGTTTTATAAGCGAGAAATTTCATCTGGGAATCATCCCAGAGTAGCTCAGTGGTAGAGCACCCGCACGTTAAGCGGTAGTCCTGGGTTCGAGCCCCAGCTCTGGAATTTTTCACATAGTTGGTAAAATAATCAGCCTATACACTCCAACTTGCCTAATATACTTGAAAGGTTGATATATTCACTTTCTAAAAATGTATTCATCAGTGATGTTGAAAAAGACTGAAAACTTTCATGCCTGATACTAACAAAAGACTTTCTAAATATGCCTCTAATAAATTGTTCTTGCAACTGTTATTTGCTAATTAAAAAAAAAAGAAAAGAAATTACTTGTCAGTGTACACAGAATATCCCAAAAACACTGACCTGAGGTTTTATTCCTTAAATATTTCTAAGAAATATTTTACAGGAAATCACAAAGTTATGTAAAAACAAAGTACAGAATTTTACGGTAATGATTATAATTTTTGGAAGAGTAAATCTAAATAAATACAAATGTTCATTTTTTTATGGTCTCCAAACAGAAAATTCCCAGTTTGTAAGATATGCCCACAGATTAACCAAGTTTACAAAATTTAATTAAGTTATAAAATTTCAGTCTTCTATAATTTTTTGCTCGCTACGGCCATGCCTATGTCGATAGCATTTCTCTGTAGTGTACCCCTATGACTGCTCTTTAAAAAGACATTAAATCCCAATAAAATCACTCCTATGCTTTTTTGTTCACTGCCAAGAATGAAAAAATGCAGTATTACGCTATTTCTACCTCCCCTCTCCTCCCTCTTCCAGCCTTGAGCAATGATTGACCTGTATTTCTTCCATTTCACATTCCACAGTGTGGATTCTCAACCGATTAAATAGGGTGCAGCACCAGGCAACCCTTTAACGCCTGACAGTCCCTTTTCTCCCTCCCTCCTATGCCTTAGTATGTCCGTCCGTTTTTCCATTCGTACATGGTGCATAAATGTGCCTGTTTGGAAAACAAAGTGCTTTCTTTTAATCCCCTCCCCAACCTGGCTGTCCTTTTTACATACGGCACTGGCTTTATTCATGAAGAACGCTGTAATTTTCCAAGAATGACAGCTGTCATCACCTTTTCTTCTGGCAATGAGCCTTAATAATATTATAGTGGAAAAAGTCTTGATGTTTAATTTTTTGGCATAAACACAACTCACATGAAAAGAATTAATAAATGAGCGCTCGCCACTAGTCTGATTTTTGTTCCCAGAAAGAGAGCTCCTACATAGCAGGTGGAGAGAAGTTAGGAGGAAGAACAAACAAGTGCAGGCGTCTGATTCAAACTGCAATTGTAGAAGGTGTAATTGCCCTCCGTTTGCCGCTCCCCCTCCCGCATGATGAAATCAATCTTAGGAGTTCTGTTGCTTCCTCACAAGAACTTTAATTGAATGTATCCTGTTTCTAATTTATTTCCACTTAATAAAATCTTCCGTAAAAACGTCCGTGAAAAAGAAAAGGGGGAAAATAGACAGTGGCGACTAGTACAGAAATTTGCAGTCTCCACTTTCAAAAATGCAGTCGCCACGTGGCAACCGCGAATTTTGACCTTTATTTTCAGGGTGTCTACCAGGTTTCATAAACTGAATTTCATGACTTTTTCATGATTTTCATGACCTTTGCGCACAAATTTCATGACCTTAATTAACTGTAAAAATTATTGTTGGATATGTCATTGTAATGTAGAATTTCGTATAATTAAGAAATACATATAGTAATGCTAATGCTACTCAGCTTGGCAGCATGAATGCTTTGTTTATCTCCTCGGAAAGCTCAAATCTGGCATCATGAATGACTTGGGTTTTCCTCGAGTTACTCAAAGGTGGCAGTCTGTGAACACACCCAAAAACAAAAGAAAAACAAACTACGGCAAATTCTGTTTTGTTCACGATCGTCCTGCTTGCGGTTATGACAAAGACTTTCAGTCCAATGATGTCAAGACCGTTTCAAGTGTCCATTTGATATCAAATGGCCTGGAAAGGAGATTTTTTTTTTTAAAACAGAAAAATTCATGACTTTCGTGACCATTTTCTGAAATTGTGACGCTTTCATGATTTTCATGACCGGTAGACGCGCTGGATAATAAGGCTCTGGAATTAATAGTATCAATGGGAAGCGTGTCTGATTATTTTAACTTGTATTATCAAATCTTGGCAAAATAATCGACACCGCAGGATGAACTTGAATATTCCTTAGAATTGATTCACACTTTGATTCTGTGGTGGCTAATGCAAAAAAGGTGTTAAAGATGAAAATTTAATAAGAGAATGTAAGAGAAATATCAAAATTTCTAGTTTTTGATGACCCCAGCTGCACGCCCTGCGACCCACAGTTTAAGAAACTCTGTTCTTGAACATTCGGCATTTTTAAATCTCCCTTCTACTGTCATCCTCCTTCTCGCTTAACCCTTTCCCAATGTCGAAAAGTGCAGCCGTTGTCATCGCACGATTTAACTACCAGCAAGATGGCGGTTGAGCTAATCACCATGTGTGTGCCACACAGATAAAGAACATTTTTGAGACAGCTGGCGGTGCAGCACCATTTATATATTTTTACTCTAGACTTACAAATTTCCGGTGATGTCAAGACCGTTTCAAGCGTCCATTTGATATCAAATGGCCTGGAAAGGGGTTTTTTTTTTTTTTTTTTTTTTTTTCCAAACGGAAAAATTCATGACTGAAAGGCAAAATTCACGACTTTTGCGACCATTTTCTTTTTTATTCTCAGGGGGGACGCTCATTTACAAGGTCTTTTTAAAATTTCTGTGAAGAAATTAAAATTTTCGTTTTGTTCGCGCGAGAGCAAGTACATCGGTATAAAAATCAAAAGGAAACTTTTGACTATTTGAATAGACTTTACAAATGGGATTGTAAGGGTTTCTTAAACACCTCAGTAGTGAAAACATATCCATAAGAATAGAACAGAAATCTTCCCGACGCACTCTTAGTAAAAAATGCCTTTCCGAATGGCCAAAGAGGTGACGAAAGTCGGGGTAGCGAATAGTCACGTACCAATCCAAAAGAAAATCTGTTACTTTGACTGATATTGGATTGTTGCCTCACCACGGCACAGTGTTTGTTACTGGAAATGGTAGATGGGCGAAGTGTGAAGGTCCCGGGTTCGAATCCCATTGCGCGTCCGTTGACCTAATCGTTCGGAGTTTTCCGTGGTTCTCACCAAAACTTTGCGTAAATGTGGTTTAGGACCCCTTAGAAAGACCCGCATGGAGGGCATCCCCCCTTGTGTTGTCTTTCTGACGAGGATTTATAAGCGGGCTTTGAGCCAAGCACACAAATCCGCTATACGTGTTCACAATAACAACAACAATAGTGGATTGTTGACAAATGTAAATGGAAAAAATTAAGTAGCTCCCATCGCGCGTCCGTAACAGTTTGGAGTTTTCCGTGGTTTTTTCGGAAACTTAGCCTGAAAACGGGTCCGATAAGTTTAGGTTAAATTTCGTCAAAAATGAGCGTCCCCCTACTTTTTTTCTTAGGACTACAACACTGGCCACTGATGATCATTGTTCAGAATCAATTGTTTTTTACTACTTTGAGTACATAGAATAAATTGCAAGGTACAGCTTTAGTATGGTCCCTTTGGCGCGATTTATTTTTGGCGACGTTTTTGGCGCGATAACGGCGCCAATATGGTAACCCCTCCGGTGGATGCTCCGGAGCGGAGGAGCTGGACATGGCAACCCTAGGTGCGTGACGTCATTCATCCGTGACGTTGCAGTTTCGCTCCAGCGAACAGGGAGCGTTTGTTCCTTTATTAAACTTTTGGAGACCCCTTTGCCAGTATTTCGCGCGGGAGCTTCGAGTTGTGGAACCGCCATCACGCTTTATGGTTTTATTTTAATGGCTTTATTTTAGATTAAATTTTATTATTTAATTATTACTGAAATTTAAAATGAATATTCAGGTTCATACTGACTGTTTATATACAGTTTTGTATGAATAAACATTCTTTTGATAGTACGTTTCAGGTTGATATTTTCGTTCCCGATTGTTTATTTGTTAAGGGTAGAAGCAACAAATAATTACGTTATTAATATTTTATACAGTGAAATAATTTTAGATATTTTGATTTTATTATTTCCATATTGTAATAACTTAGGGATTTTAATGAAGGTATGTGATAAGCATTGTTTGTTTTTATTTGTTATTATTACCTTTGTTTATTTGTTAATGGTAGGAGCAACAAATAATTCCGTTATTAATATAATATTTGATATTTTGATTTTATTATTTCAATATTGAAACAATTTAGCGATTTTAATTAAGGTATGAGATAAGCATTGTTCGTTATGATTTGAATTAGTTCTTTATTTTGCTTACGTAGTCTTTTGTCAGAATGCTAAAATGTATTTTAATTTTTTTGTCTTTTTTATTTGTTATTTTTGTGAGGTATTGCCTTTAGAATATTATTTGTTTGCATGTTTAATTTAATCTACTCAAAAGTGAAAGGGGGGGTTGAGGGGGGCACAGCCCCCCCTCACACAAAAAGAAAAGTTATTAAATTTTATTAAACCGAATCTATATGTACATGTAAGCTTGTTATCTGTTTAATTTTTTTTCATAAAAATATTTAAAAGCCATTAAAATAAATCATAGCAAAATTAACGGCGACGATCAACTATCTCAGAACCAGCGCCATCCGATCCGCCATATTGTTTACAATTGGCATCGGCAAGGCAAACTTGGGTTGGCGACAAGATTTTGTCGCCAAATCAAAAAATCGCCAAAAAGGGACCATACTAAAGCTGTAATTTAATAAATTCTTTATTAATAGTCAACGTCGGCCACGCCCTTTCCTAAAAAATTCGTGATGGGCTTATTTATAGCGCCCCGTCCCTTTTTATTTTAGGACTGCATCCCTGAGCGAGAGTTTTTAAACTCCTTCTCTTCACACATGAATTATCCTTTTGCTAATAAGGATATCGAATAAATGAAAGCCAGAATTAAATAACACACAGAATAAAACCGTTTACTCACGTAAAATATATTAGAATCACATTATATCACACATAAAAGCAAAATAAAATCTCAGCACGTAATTTGTAAACCCATAAACAACGTTGCCAGTCCTCAAAGATAAATTATACGTGCAGGTGCGAATCGAGAAGATTCATTCAACTATTCATTCCATTAACCATCGTTGCCATCTACAATGAAGATGCCTCACAGGCAGATTCAGGTGTAACACTTACGCCCGAAATCGGGCGTAACTGACACTGGCGTAAGTCGTATTCACATGTAACATTTAAGTCCAAAGATGAGCGCGAGCGGGTCGTAGATTTAAGCCAGCTCGGGAGCTAGCTTAAATCAGTTTACGCCGGACTTAAATATGGCGCCGAGTGTTGTTTTTAACGTTGTGTAAGCTCTGTAAACAGTATTTGGACAATCAAGCTTTGCGTTTTGAATAAATATTTTATAAACGATCTAGAAAACAAGTAAGTTTTCATCATTAATAATATCTGCACAAATATTTTTCTAAAATGTATTATTTACTTCGTTAAACATGCTAAAATCAGTGTAAATTTTATTTTATACTCTTGTTTACAATTACATATTCTAATTAAAATCAAGTTCTGATACTTAATTCTGCCTAAATATGTAGATGCTTTCATAAATGATTTGTACTTGCTTGTAATCTACATATTTATTTCGTAAATGTAAAGAATAGACTGTGTTTGGGTTTTCTGGATAAAGTATTATAACCTTTTGTACAGTGTATGACCGAAATATTTATGCAACTTATAGGGTATTCTGGAACCGATCGTAACATACTGAGCCTTCCACCACAACCCCCAAAATTATAGAGTTTCTACGCTCCTGAAGTTTTGAAAGATAAAGTTCGATTATAAAAATTCTTGAAGGATTCATTCAAATACTGGATGCCTTAAATACATGCATGGCAACTCAATATTTTAAATTCGGACAGAAATAAGTTGTGACAGGTGCATATTCATTTAGTGTTCTTATTTTTTTAGTTCTACTTCAAATATTTGGTTCATGCTTAATTTTGTCTAAATATGTAAACATGTTTATTAAGTAATTTCAGAATTTGAGTTTTCAATTCATAAATGTACTTATTTTATAAATTTATTTCTTATTGTCTTTCTAAAAACGGCAAAACCTTATTTATTTTGTAGCTTTAATCATTGCTGTGCAGAATTCAATATCAATTATTGCATTGTATTAAGTTAAGTTGACCAAGCATAGTGCTTTAAAGATTTCTGTACTTCTTTTCTGTGAACTGCACTCCAAAAATACTCCTTTGCATCCTTTTATACTTTTAAAATATAAAAACTTCTATGCAACCTTTTCACCATTCGTACATGAATGAATGCACAAAATGAAAATTTTAATACATTAAAAGGAAATATGAGCATCCCCCTTGGAAATAACAAGTATGTGTGTGTGTGTGGGGGGGGGGGGGGATGCATAAGCTCAAACAGAAAAGTAGGGTGACGCACCTGACCTCGACTATACCAAGGGTTATAGATAATCAAATTTATGCCTGCACTATGTACTTTTCTACTATATTGAATAAATTAATGATTGCTTGGAAATTAAATTAGTGGGGGTAACTTTTTTGAATAATAATAATTTTTTTATTGAGGCTTTCGATGCGTCTAGGTGATGTATGTACAACTGTATCTACATTGTCAGAATTTTGTTTGAAAGTACATGGAGTGAAATACATAATTATCTTTCTTCGCTTGCTAATGTCATTGGATTATTAATATATATTTTATGTTTAAAAATATTTTTTTCTGATTAACATTTTTGTTTAATCAATAATTTTCTTTCTTAATGCCTAAGGAGTGCCTGCACAGTGTAGCTGTAAATTTAAAACCAGCAGCATTTGTGTGTGCACTTTTTTGGCTCACAAAATAGGTTTACGAAGATTTTTTACAGTTATGTGGCAACCTTAATTTAGAATCAAAATGGCGATGTGGAACAACATCTAAGTACAGAATTCCATTACTTATTTATTAATTTTGGGTTGCAAATTAATGTAGTTTTAATAATTAGGTGTCCTCAAATTCCTTAATTGGTGTGTTTATCGCTAATATTTGTTCACTTTAGTTTTCATCTAATTCTTTTGGGAACGTTGAAACTTGACAATTATTAGCTCTAAATTTAAAACCAGCAGCATTTGTGTGTGCACTTTTTTGGCTCACAAAATAGGTTTACGAAGATTTTTATATTTATGTGGGAACCTTAATTTAGAATCAAAATGGCGATGTGGAACAGCATGTATGTACAGAATTCCATTACTTATTTATTAATTTTGGGTTGCCAATTAATGTAGTTTTAATAATTAGGTGTCCTCAAACTCCTTAACACTAGAACTGCGGGATGGGTCATCTCATTTTGACCCAAAACCAGATTTGATTCCGTTTTTTTCAGAAAGTTACGAACAGATTTTTTTAAAAATCGTGACTTTTCCTAACTTTATATTATTAATCATCTGTAAAAAAATTAAGTTCGTAACTTTTATCAGTTTTTTGTTTTTAATATGTATACCTGATATCGCGGAATGGGTCATTTTGACCCAAAACTTCCCACGAGTCTGGAATCCGAGGTTCAAATTAAATAAATGTCATTATCATTCATAAAATGAACAGTAATGATATAATAAATGGTATAATATCATACCATTATGTTATTTTCATTGCAACGTGAATTTTACGTGAAGTTGGGTCAATTTGACCCATACTGCAGTTTTAGGTATGCCTATCTCAAGCGACGCGGTTCTAATAAGAATTATAGCAACAATATTTTTGTACTTTTAATGTAATATTAAACTTAATACGAATATTAAGATTGAACTAATATCATTACCGTTGAAATATAACATTATTGTTGCATTGCAACGTGAATTCTGCAAGTTGGGTCAGTTTGACCCAGCCCGTGGTTTTAGGTATATCTGAAACATCGCGGTTCTAGTGTTAACTAGTGTGTTTATCGCTAATATTTGTCACTTTAGTTTTCATCTAATTCTTTTGAGGACGTTGAAACTTGAGCATAACTTCTAGAGTGCAACGATTTTTTAGGTTGGCGAGAAGGGGGCCGTTAAAATGGGAATCACCTCTTTCTTGTACCATAAAACACAGCTTTGGAATCGAAATCTATATTAAAATCGTCTACTGAAACTGTTTTACAATCTTCGCCAGGCATATTCCAACTATACTTCACCATTTTAAATACTATTTGGAATGGGCATCCTAATCCATGAGTGTGCAGTGTTTGTCTTTCTTGTTCCATAAAACACATACTTGGAATTGAAATCTATATTAAAATCGCCTACTTACACTATTTTACAATCTTCGCCAGGCATATTTTAACTATCTTTCTATCCCAATTATTTTCCCTATGTAGGGGAAGTGGGGTAGAAAGCAGCAAAAGTTCTAGCATTTACTCCACATTTGTGTGCATGTAAATGGGCCCCAAAACCGAAGATCTGTCTTAAGCGGAGGTGTACTAATGAGTAAAGCTGAAGATTCCCGGTCGCCTGTCGCCAGCTGGCGACTAAATTATTTTGTTTGGCCACCAGTTAATTCACATCCAGGCGCCAAGTCATAGATAATGATTTACCGGGAATTTCCGTTGCCCCGTTAAGATTTTTTTTATTATTATTACCATAAAATTCTGATTATACGTGCTCCCCTCCTCAACGTTGAATGATCTTGATTTTCGCTGTCAAAAATACCCCCCCCTCCCGTCCTCGCAGAAACAAATAAAGTGTGTTTCCCAGACGGCCTTTCTTCGTAGTGAAGTACGAAGAAAGAAAGAAAAGCATAAACAGACCACATGGCCTTTCTCTTTGTTTACATTTAACTGCCGGAGGAGCACTAGCAGAAATAATGAATCATCAGGACTTGAAATGCAATGCATGTGTGTGTGAAGAGGATAACATTCTTTTCCTCTTTAAAGCTTATATAATAGCATAGAATATTTTTACATAATGAGAAACCGAAAATTACCTCGCAAGATCTAAAATTAATGTAATACTATACTGAGATATAAAATATACAAATGATGCACCGCATCCCACCCCCCTCGCGAGCGACCAGTGAAATTCCTCCCTTTCTGATTGAGCTTGTTTATTTTATAATAGTTGTATATAGTTAAAAACAGTCTTTCAAAGAAATTAAAAACAACAACTGCCCATAAAAACAAATGGTTTGTTGAAAAACTTCCGGATTTGGGGTCCCCTACTGTAGTACTATTACTTTTGTAGAAGGGTTAGCTCAGAGAGACAAGTATTTAAACATTTTGCAAAAGCAATCATTTGTCAGTGACCAAGAGTTACTGACAATTAGAAGGCTTCAGGACAAAATTTCTGAAGAAAAATTAAAATCTCTTAAACAAATTACAATCACTGCAGTGTTTGAAAAAATGAAAAATAAATAAAAAATTTAGAGAGAATTTGTTCTTTTAATTTTGTATTAGTAATTGTATTTAATATTAAAAATAGTGTTTTAGTTCAGTAGCATAAATATTTTCTTTAAACTGTCCTTTAGTAAATTCTCTGCAAATTTAATTGTATTATTTATTGTATTTATATTGACATTTAATTGTGTTTTTATTCAACAGCATATGCATTTTCTTTCATCATTTCCTATTTGTTTACAGCAAATTGACTATAATTTAAAGGGAAATTCTAAATATAAAAATGTAAAAAAAAAAAAAAGACCTATAATCCGCACAACTCTTGGTCCCAGTGAGTGCGGATTAGAGGGAGTTGACTGTATTGCAATACCGGTATTCCGAGCTATTTTTTTAATTTCGTAAAACCGCTACTCAATAAGGTATGCTCATGTAGAACGTGTCTTTTCTGCATTAAAGAATATTTTAGGAGAGAAATCCCTATCAATGGAGCAAAAGAATATTGAAATACGCTTTACATAAAGTGTTCAGGCCTTACTTTACAAACTTTTGAACCAACAAAAAGTATCAAATTGTGGTGGGATGACAGCATCCTACCAGACGAAAAAATTTAATGGAAAAATGACACAGAATATAATTTATTTAATAAATGCTATGAATAATATTTTGTTTGTTTTCAGTTTTAGTGTTTGGAGATAAATATATGTGGTATTGCTATATAAATGATGTCATAAGCTTAAAATTTCCAAACATTTATTTCTTAATTATCATACACATCTTACTTGCACCTTTCAGTAGTCACTTAAAAATAGATTTTCTTTAAATTTACTTTTAATTATCTCTCTCTCTCTATATATTATATATATATATATATATATATATATATATATATATATGCTCTAAAGCTAGTACAAGCAAATGAAACAGATACTACCAATTATGTGCATACTTATCACAGCCAATGTGTTAAAGATTGCGGGAAGTACTGGCTCCTAGACAAAATTGATTTAGGAGCCAGTGGCCACTAGGGAAAAATGGGAATCTTCAGCATTACTAATGAGAGTTCAGTGTATTTGGAAATGAAATCTATATTAAAATCGCCTACTAATACTATTTTACAATCTTTGCTAGGCATATTCTAACTATATTTTCCTAGTTTCTAGCCAAATTTGGACGATATTGCCAAGCTCGGTTTTGAAGTTATTTTTTGGCAGCAAACTTAGCGATCAGTTATCAAAAATTGCAAACCTTGTGCAAAATTTTAATCCCCCCCACCTCTGCATTATCCGGCAAACACATTTGAAAAGATCTTCACCGTGACAGTTCATGTCGACAAACTAACAGAGACAAACATCTAGAACTAAATTAAGTACCACCCTAGTGAAAAAAAAAATTCCTCTACCAAAAGTTTTTGCTAGATGAAAAAAACTTTGCTATTTTAACTTCAAGCTTCGAAAAC